>JBBDGP010000968.1:2500-520000 GCA_037952835.1 Lithobates septentrionalis
TGGTAATTAGCATACAAACTGTGAAAAAAAACTCTATAAACAATAAGTGATAAAAACACATAAAAACCATATATATTAATTAGGTGATAATAGTCCTTTAAATGTGAAAAACAATCTTCCAAATCTGTATCACGTAACAATGTGTGGCGGAAAAGAATCCAATAGTGCATAGAGGTGCTTCACATGGGAGACGGATCGTGGAACCACAGTGCCCAAATGTGCCCCGGTGACCCCCAAAGTAGCTGCGCTCACCTCTGAGCGTGTGACACAGGGTTTAGCTGTGTCCAAACACGCTTTGGAGCCACCCCTGGGCTCAGTAATCAGGACACCAGATGATCTCCCATCAAGCTCTTTTAGGACTCCATAGGCATCATACCAAAAGAAAAAGAAGGGACTGCATAGTGTAATATCGCCAAAATATTTAATAGTAACTAGTGTAAACAATCCCCACACCGGGGTACTCACATTGCATAGGTGCTTAATGTGCACCAAACAGTACAGGCAGAATGTACGTCCAGAAACGCTATTTCGATGCGCTGTGGGGTGTTCAGATAATTCCAGCCTAGCTCAGTGCTGCTCGCTCCGTCCTGGCCCCTCCCCTACGCGTGTTCGACACAGGGAGTCACGTGTCTTCATCAGGGGGATATGATCTATATTCATCAGTCTGGAGCGCCTGTCCCGGGTGTACGCCCCTGGCAGGAGTACCGGAATGTTCACCATGAACTGTGTCCCTGCAGAGAGCAGTCAGTCTACACATGGCGTGAAGCCACCAGACACTCTGTATGTTCCTGCCCCTCCCCCGGCTCAAAGACCACCCAGCAGTGCCAACTCTGCGCCAGAATTCCGCAGGGCGAGGGCAAAGGTGCCGACCATTTCAAGGTGATCCGCAATGCAATGTCCGAGAGTGGGCGGAGCACAGTAGGAGAATCGCAGTCACATGACTCAATGCAATTTCTCCGACAAAGAGCAATTCTACCAATTCTGAATGTTCAATCTGAACTCCAGGATAATAATTCCATCGGTCATGTGACTTCTTACAGATCTGTGCAGTAATCCAGTATGAGACTTCCTGTAATAAAGACCACCCACTGCTGCTTTCTTACCGTGCGGAGGGGGACCGGTCTTGTGTCCGCCTCCCTCCTGTAGTGGACCTCCCACAGCTCTGCTGCAGGACTGATCTTGTCTTTGCATTCCCCTTTAGTGGGTGGAGCCTGTTGGGCTCCTCACACAGCTCTGCTAGCTTTCCTTGTGCAAGGTGACTAATCTTGTCTCCACCCCCCCCCCCCGTAATGGGTGGAGCCTGTTGGGCCCCTCCCAAAGATCTCTGTACACGGGGACTGTTCTGGTCTCCACCCTGTAGTGGGTGGATCCTGCTTGGCCCCTCCCACAGCTCTCTCTCCTTGTGCAGGGTGACTGGACTTGTATCTGCTCCCCCTTAAGTGAGTGGAGCCTGCTGGCCCCTTCCAAAGCTCTGCTGTCTCTCCTTGGTCTCCGCCTCCTCCTGTATTAGGTGGATTCTCCTGGGGCCCCTCCCACAGCTCTGCTCTTTCTCTCTCCTTGTGTAGGGTGACAGGTCTTGTCTCCTCCCCCTCCTGTAGTAGGTGGATTCTGCTGGGGCCCCTCCCACATCTCTGCTCTCTCTCTCCTTGTGTAGGGTGACAGGTCTTGTCTCCGCCCCCTCCGGTAGTGGGTGGAGCCTTCTGGGCCCCTCCCACAGCTCTGCTCTCTGTACAGCACAGTTACAATGCTGTAAGGTAATATCTTGCAAAGACATTTCATGCATACAAAGTGGAATTCTATCGTTTGAGGGATATATTTTGAATAAAGTTTTATTCCCGGAGTTCAGCTTTAATCACCTTCAGGAATCATAAACTCTTCTTATGTCAAAAATGAGAAAATGCTTTTTCGTTCACACAGGGAAAAAACAAAAAGTTTGCTATAATAACTGCACACGTGTTGTAACCCATAGCAACCAGCCACGCCCTTCCTTCTGTAGGACAGAGTGCACTGGAGAGGGGAGAGGTTATTGCTGGCCGTATCTTTGGGTTGAATTGAAGAGATAGTACACACAATCATGTACCAAAAGGTTTAAAAAATGCTATTTTTGCTTTTGTATTTATTTTATTGTTGTCTAAATATCCTCAAATGACAATAAAAAAAAAAAAAAGTGGTAAAGTGCAGAGCATTTTCTTGATCATAGAGAATAGAAAGCGTAGTCCTAGATGACGGGTTATATGCGGCTCCCTTAAGGTGATTAGACACTGGAGAAGAGAGCTGTCAGGACCCTCATATAACCCCTCCCACTCTTGGCAATCCTCAGGTTGTGGTTGTAAACCCTTCCATATCCGCAGTGCAGTGACTGGCCTCAGGTGATACAACAAATCCTTCAACATAAGTTGTACCTGTTTATCTGCAGTCTTCTCTACAGCCATTCAAAGTGCAGCATTTACACAGGATTCCTCAGCTCTGAAAAGCAGGGGGTGGAGAACTGAAGTTACATCAGTGGGGAGAGCTGATTGGAGGGAAGGGACACACCCCCTTCACACAGCAACAGAGCTGAGGCAGTGTTTTTCAACTCCAGTCCTCAAGGCGCCCCCAACAGGTCATGTTTTCAGGCTTTCCATTATTTTGCACAGGTGATTTGATCAGTTTCACTGCCTTAGTAATCACCACAGTCGTTTCATCTGAGGGAAATCCTGAAAACATGACCTCTTGGGGCACCTTGAGGACTGGAGTTGAAAAACATTGTGCTGGAGCTCCCTCCCCTGTCACCTTTTTATCTCTTGGTGTCAGGAAAACTTGTCAGGTTTGTCTTTCACACAGAAATTAAGTCATCCATCCTCCAAGGACACTAGCAAAAAACCAAAGCATGCTGGGAGTAAGAGGGGTTATCCTGGGTGGGAGTAGGAGGGGTTATCCTGGGCGGGAGTAGGAGGGGTTATCCTGGGTTGGAGTAGGAGGGGTTATCCTGGGCAGGAGTAGGAGGGGGTTATCCTGGGTGGAAGTAGGAGGGGTTGTCCTGGGCGGGAGTACAGCTCTTGTAGGTGGAAGTATAACCCAAAGCTTAACCACTTGCCGACCGCCTAACGCAGATATACTGCGGCAGAATGGCACGGGCAGGCAGAATCACGTTCCCATACGTGACCTGCTTCCCGCGGGTGGGGGGTCCGATCGGACCCCCCCCTGCGCCAGCGGCGGTCGGCTTTGCACTGGGAGCGTTGGGAGGCGAGGGGGAGACCATCCGATCGTGGCCCCCCCCTCGCGATCGCTCCCAGCCAATGGGAATCCTCCTCTGCCTGTGTGTAGTTTCACACAGGCAGAGGATGTGATGTCATCTCTCCTCGGTCTGGCAGTTTCCGTCCCAGCGCCGAGGAGAGAAGACAAGTAAGTGCACACAACACAAACACACACAGTAGAACATGCCAGGCATACTTTACACCCCCGATCCCCCCCCCCCCGATCGCCCCCCGATCCCCCCCCAATCACCCCCCCCCCTGTCACAAACTGACACCAGCAGTATTTTTTTTTTTCTGATTACTGCATGGTGTCAGTTTGTGACAGTTACAGTGTTAGGGCAGTGAGTATTACCCCCCTTTAGGTCTAGGGTACCCCCTAACCCCCCCTAATAAAGTTTTAACCCCTTGATCACCCCCTGTCACCAGTGTCACTAAGCGATCATTTTTCTGATCGCTGTATTAGTGTCGCTGGTGACGCTAGTTAGGGAGGTAAATATATAGGTTCGCCGTCAGCGTTTTATAGCGACAGGGACCCCCATATACTACCTAATAAATGTTTTAACCCCTTGATTGCCCCCTAGTTAACCCTTTCACCACTGATCACCGTATAACCGTTACGGGTGACGCTGGTTAGTTCGTTTATTTTTTATAGTGTCAGGGCACCCGCCGTTTATTACCGAATAAAGGTTTAGCCCCCTGATCGCCCGGCGGTGATATGCGTCGCCCCAGGCAGCGTCAGATTAGCGCCAGTACCGCTAACACCCACGCACGCAGCATACGCCTCCCTTAGTGGTATAGTATCTGTACGGATCAATGTCTGATCCGATCAGATCTATACTAGCGTCCCCAGCAGTTTAGGGTTCCCGAAAACGCAGTGTTAGCGGGATCAGCCCAGATACCCGCTAGCACCTGCGTTTTGCCCCTCCGCCTGGCCCGGCCCAGCCCACCCAAGTGCAGTATCGATCGATCACTGTCACTTACAAAACTCTAAACGCATAACTGCAGCGTTCGCAGAGTCAGGCCTGATCCCTGCGATCGCTAACAGTTTTCTTGGTAGCGTTTTGGTGAACTGGCAAGCACCAGCCCCAGGCAGCGTCAGGTTAGCGCCAGTACCGCTAACACCCACGCACGCACCATACACCTCCCTTAGTGGTATAGTATCTGTACGGATCAATATCTGATCCGATCAGATCTATACTAGCGTCCCCAGCAGTTTAGGGTTCCCAAACAGGCAGTGTTAGCGGGATCAGCCCAGATACCCGCTAGCACCTGCGTTTTTCCCCTCCGCCCGGCCCAGCCCAGCCCACCCAAGTGCAGTATCAATCGATCACTGTCACTTACAAAAGACTAAAACGCATAACTGCAGTGTTCGCAGAGTCAGGCCTGATCCCTGCGATCGCTAACAGTTTTTTTGGTAGCGTTTTGGTGAACTGGCAAGCACCAACCCCAGGCAGCGTCAGATTAGCGCCAGTACCGCTAACACCCACGCACGCAGCGTACACCTCCCTTAGTGGTATAGTATCTGATCGGATCAATATCTGATCCGATCTATACTAGCGTCCCCAGCAGTTTAGGGTTCCCACAAACGCAGTGTTAGCGGGATCAGCCCAGATACCTACTAGCACCTGCGTTTTGCCCCTCCGCCCGGCCCGGCCCAGCCCACCCAAGTGCAGTATCGATCGATCACTGACACTTACAAAACACTAAACGCATAACTGCAGCGTTCGCAGAGTCAGGCCTGATCCCTGCGATCGCTAACAGTTTTTTTGGTAGCGTTTTGGTGAACTGGCAAGCGCCAGCGGCCTAGTACACCCCGGTCGTAGTCAAACCAGCACTGCAGTAACACTTGGTGACGTGGCGAGTCCCATAAGTGCAGTTCAAGCTGGTGAGGTGGCAAGCTCAAGTAGTGTCCCGCTGCCACCAAAAAGACAAACACAGGCCCGTCGTGCCCATAGTGCCCTTCCTGCTGCATTCGCCAATCCTAATTGGGAACCCACCGCTTCTGCAGCGCCCGTACTTCCCCCATTCACATCCCCAACCAAATGCAGTCGGCTGCATGAGAGGCATTTTCTTTATGTCCTCCCGAGACCCCTACCCAGCGAACCCCCCCAAAAAAGATGTCGTGTCTGCAGCAAGCGCGGATATAGGCGTGACACCCACTATTATTGTCCCTCCTGTCCTGACAATCCTGGTCTTTGCATTGGTGAATGTTTTGAACGCTACCATTCACTAGTTGAGTATTAGCATAGGGTACAGCATTGCACAGACTAGGCACACTTTCACAGGGTCTCCCAAGATGCCATCGCATTTTGAGAGACCCGAACCTGGAACCGGTTACAGTTATAAAAGTTAGTTACAAAAAAAAGTGTAAAAAAAAAAAAAAAACACATACAAAAATATAAAAAAAAAAAAAATAGTTGTCGTTTTATTGTTCTCTCTCTCTCTTCTCTCTATTGTTCTGCTCTTTTTTACTGTATTCTATTCTGCAATGTTTTATTGTTATTATGTTTTATCATGTTTGCTTTTCAGGTATGCAATTTTTTATACCTTACGGTTTACTGTGCTTTATTGTTAACCATTTTTTTGTCTTCAGGTACGCCATTCACGACTTTGAGTGGTTATACCAGAATGATGCCTGCAGGTTTAGGTATCATCTTGGTATCATTCTTTTCAGCCAGCGGTCGGCTTTCATGTAAAAGCAATCCTAGCGGCTAATTAGCCTCTAGACTGCTTTTACAAGCAGTGGGAGGGAATGCCCCCCCCCCCCCAACGTCTTCCGTGTTTTTCTCTGGCTCTCCTGTCTCAACAGGGAACCTGAAAATGCAGCCGGTGATTCAGCCAGCTGACCATAGAGCTGATCAGAGACCAGAGTGGCTCCAAACATCTCTATGGCCTAAGAAACCGGAAGCTACGAGCATTTTATGACTTAGATTTCGCCGGATGTAAACAGCGCCATTGGGAAATTGGGAAAGCATTTTATCACACCGATCTTGGTGTGGTCAGATGCTTTGAGGGCAGAGGAGAAATCTAGACCCCAATTTTTGCAAAAAAGAGTACCTGTCACTACCTATTGCTATGATAGGGGATATTTACATTTCCTGAGATAACAATAAAAATGATTTAAAAAAAAAAAATGAAAGGAACAGTTTAAAAATAAGATAAAAAAATAATAATAATAAAGAAAAAAAAAAAAAAAAAAAAGCTAAGGCGAACGCAAGCGTCGGTCTGGCGTCAAATGTAAACAGCAATTGCATCATGCATGTGAGGTATCACCGCGAACGTCAGATTGAGGGCAGTAATTTTAGCAGTAGACCTCCTCTGTAAATCTAAAGTGGTAACCTGTAAAGGCTTTTAAAGGCTTTTAAAAATGTATTTAGTTTGTCGCCACTGCACGTTTGTGCGCAATTTTAAAGCATGTCATGTTTGGTATCCATGTACTCGGCCTAAGATCATCTTTTTTATTTCATCAAACATTTGGGCAATATAGTGTGTTTTAGTGCATTAAAATGTAAAAAAGTGTGTTTTTTCCCCAAAAAATGCGTTTGAAAAATCGCTGCGCAAATACTGTGTGAAAAAAAAAATGAAACACCCACCATTTTAATCTGTAGGGCATTTGCTTTAAAAAAATATATACTGTTTGAGGGTTCAAAGTAATTTTCTTGCAAAAAAAATTATTTTTTTATGTAAACAATAAGTGTCAGAAAGGGCTTTGTCTTCAAGTGGTTAGAAGAGAGGGTGATGTGTGACATAAGCTTCTAAATGTTGTGCATAAAATGCCAGGACAGTTCAAAACCCCCCCAAATGACCCCATTTTGGAAAGTAGACACCCCAAGCTATTTGCTGAGAGTCATGTTGAGTCCATGGAATATTTTATATTGTGACACAAGTTGCGGGAAAGAGACAATTTTTTATTTTTTTTATTTTTTTTTGCGCAAAGTTGTCACTAAATGATATATTGCTCAAAAATGCCATGGGAATATGTGAAATTACACCCCAAAATACATTCTGTTGCTTCTCCTGAGTACGGGGATACCACATGTGTGAGACTTTTTGGGAGCCTAGCCGCGTACGGGACCCCGAAAACCAAGCACCGCCTTCAGGCTTTCTAAGGCCGTAAATTTTTGATTTCACTTTTCACTGCCTATCACAGTTTCGGAGGCCATGGAATGCCCAGGTGGCAAAAAACCCCCCCAAATGACCCCATTTTGGAAAGTAGACACCCCAAGCTATTTGATGAGAGGTATAGTGAGTATTTTGCAGACCTCACTTTTTGTCACAAAGTTTTGAAAATTGAAAAAAGAAAAAAAAATTTTTTTTCTCGTCTTTCTTTATTTTCAAAAACAAATGAGAGCTGCAAAATACTCACCATGCCTCTCAGCAAATAGCTTGGGGTGTCTACTTTCCAAAATGGGGTCATTTGGGGGGGGGTTTGTGCCACCTGGGCATTCCATGGCCTCCAAAACTGTGATAGGTAGTGAGGAGTAAAATCAAAAATGTACGCCCTTAGAAAGCCTGAAGGCGGTGCTTGGTTTTCGGGGTCCCGTGCGCGGCTAGGCTCCCAAAAAGTCCCACACATGTGGTATCCCCATACTCAGGAGAAGCAACTAAATGTATTTTGGGGTGCAATTCCACATAGGCCCATGGCCTGTGTGAGCAATATATCATTTAGTGACAACTTTGTGCAAAAAAAATAAAAAAAATAAAAAATTTGTCACTTTCCCGCAACTTGTGTCAAAATATAAAACATTCCATGGACTCAATATGCCTCTCAGCAAATAGCTTGGGGTGTCTACTTTCCAAAATGGGGTCATTTGGGGGGGTTTTATGCCATCTGGGCATTTTATGGCCTTCAAAACTGTGATAGGTAGTGAGGAGTAAAATCAAAAATGTACGCCCTTAGAAATCCTGAAGGCAGTGATTGGTTTTCGGGGCCCCGTACGCGGCTAGGCTCCCAAAAAGTCCCACACATGTGGTATCCCCATACTCAGGAGAAGCAGCTAAATGTATTTTGGGGTGCAATTCCACATATGCCCATGGCCTGTGTGAGCAATATATCATTTAGTGACAACTTTTTATAATTTTTTTTTTTTTTTTGTCATTATTCAATCACTTGGGACAAAAAAAATGAATATTCAATGGGCTCAACATGCCTCTCAGCAAATTCCTTGGGGTGTCTACTTTCCAAAATGGGGTCATTTGTGGGGGTTTTGTACTGCCCTGCCATTTTAGCACCTCAAGAAACGACATAGGCAGTCATAAATTAAAGGCTGTGTAAATTCCAGAAAATGTACCCTAGTTTGTAGGCGCTATAACTTTTGCGCAAACCAATAAATATACACTTATTGACATTTTTTTTTACCAAAGACATGTGGCCGAATACATTTTGGCCTAAATGTATGACTAAAATTGAGTTTATTGGATTTTTTTTAGAACAAAAAGTAGAAAATATCATTTTTTTTCAAAATTTTCGGTCTTTTTCCGTGTATAGCGCAAAAAATAAAAACGGCAAAGGTGATCAAATACCATCAAAAGAAAGCTCTATTTGTGGGAAGAAAAGGACGCAAATTTCGTTTGGGTACAGCATTGCATGACCGTGCAATTAGCAGTTAAAGCGACGCAGTGCCGAATTGTAAAAAGTGCTCTGGTCAGGAAGGGGGTAAAACCTTCCGGGGCTGAAGTGGTTAAAGTGCGATTCCAACCTAAGCCTAACTACTCTTAAAACTTTCCCCTCCCCCTTCCCAACACCTATACTGACTAACCTTTGTAAGAAAAATGTATATACTTACCTAGTTTCAGCCTGCTCCGGTCATGTGATCCCATGTCGGAGAGCGACAACTGCAGGGTAGAGGAGAGCGCTGGTAAAGCCTGGATCAGTGACATCACCCATAGGCTTCACTGGCCCATCTGTTGTCAGCGCTCCCTCCTCTCCCCTGCAGCTGCCTTACATAGGGGGGAGCTGGATTATGCGACTGGAGCAGGCTGAAATTAGGTAAGTATATACATCTCTCTTACACAGGTGGTCCGCATAGGTATTAGGAGGGGAAGATGATTTTCCTGAACGGGAATCGAACCCAGGCCGTTGGGTCCTGGTCCCTAAAAAAAAACACACCGGACTTTACAATCATTTTAAAGTATATTTAAAGTGTTTTTTTAAAAAAAAACAAAAAAACAAACATGACATAACCTCCTCTGTGCAGTTGGTTTTGCAGAGTGACCCCAATCCTCCTCTTCTGGGGTACCTCAGCGGCACTCCTGGCTCCTCCTCCTCGAGTGCCCCATTGAAGAGCTGCTCTACCTCGGGGATCCCTCAGCGGCGCTCCTGGCTGCTCCGCGCGGGGGGCTACCTCGGGGGCGGGGGGGGCACTCATGCGGGCGTCCTCCCGTGACCTGCTGCTGCGTTTGTTGTCAGACAGCAGGACTTGGCCCCACGTCATTGGATTTGATTGCTAGCAGTGGGAGCCAATGGCTGCGCTGCTATCAATCTATCCAATCAGGACCTGAGACAGCGGCTGGAGCTGGTGTGCTTGTCGCTGGAAAGACCGGGTTCAGGTAAGTAAAAGGTGGGCTTTGGGGGGGCTGCTGCATTACAGGAGGTTTTTCACCTTAATGCATAGAATGGGGTCGAGGGTTTACAACCCCTTTAAGCCTGAATTGCACTTTAACCACTTACAGACCCGGAAGATTTTTTCCCCTTAATGACCAGGCCATTTTTTGCGATACGGCACTGCGTTGCTTTAACTGACAATTGCGCGGTCGTGCAACGTTGTACTCAAACAAAATTGACATTCTTTTCCCCCCCTCCACGAATAGAGCTTTCTTTTGGTGGTATTTGATCACCTCTGTGTTTTTTTTGGCTTGTTATAGTATAGTGTCTCAAGAAATGAGATGTACTGACGGCCCATCAGATGTGATCTATTTTCAATGATTGGCACCATAGCTTGTAGACGCTATAACCTTCACAAAGACCAAATAATAGACACGGATTTTGATTATTTTTACCAGCATATAAATACGTAGCATATAAATTTTGGCCAAAATTTATGAAGAAAAATTAGTTTCGTTTTTTTTAAACAAAATTTTCAGTTTTTTTTCATTTATCGCACAAAAAATAAAAACCCAGGAGGTGATTAACCACTTCCACACCATACAAATTCCAGCACTCCTCTCCTACATGTAAACATCATAATTATTTTTTTTTTTTTGCTAGAAAATTACTCCCAAACCCCCAAACATTATATGTTTATATATTTTTTTTTTAAGCAGACACACTAGGGAATAAAATGGCGGTCACTGCAACTTTATGTCACACGGTATTTGTGCAGTCATTTTCCAAAAAAAATTCATGAACAGTAAAGTTAGCCCAATTTTTTTTTTTTGTATAATGTGACAGATGTTATGCCGAGTAAATAGATACATCACATGTCATGCTTTAAAATTTCACACTTGTGGAATGGTGCCAAACTTCGGCACTTAATTCTCCATAGGCGATACTTTACATTTTTTTACAGGTTACATGTTAAGAGTTAGAGGAGGGCTTGTGCTAGAATTATTGCTCTCGATCCAACGTTCGCAGTGATACCCAACATGTGGTTTGAACGTCGTTTACATATGTGAGTGTGACTTACGTATGCATTCGCTTCTGTGTGTGAGCTCGCGGGGATGCTTTAAATATATTTATATATTTTTTTATATATACATTTTTTTTTTTTACACTTTCCCTATAGGAAAAAAAAAAAAATTATTGATCAATTTTATTCCTATTACAAGGAATGTAAACATCCCTTGTAATTGGGAATAGTGTGTGATCCCTTTATGGAGATGTGGGGTCTATACCCCACATCTTTTCTCCTCCAGACTGGAAAGCATCAGACCGAAAAAAAAAAATGCTTTCTAGCCGAGATCTCAGCTTTGTTTACTTCCGGCAGCCTGGATGTGACGTCATAACATCGCACCCGGGCCTCCGAGAGTCAGAGATTGCCGGGGACCATCCGTCCCTCAGTTTTCTCTATGACTTCTTTCCAGCACCAGCATATTCCTTCACCGGGTCCCTGATCGCATGGGAGACCCCAGAGAAGAAGGATTTAATTAACAAAAAAAAAAAAAAAAGAACGCCAAGGACATCATATGACAGCCTGCAGTATTGAAGTGGTTAAATACCACCAAAAGAAAGCTCTTTGTGTGGGGGAAAAAAAATAATCATATGGGTTTTTTTTTTTACAACATTCTACTGTGCTGAGAGTTCACTCCTAGCAACTACAGCGACATAGAACGCTGCTGACGCATTTCCCTCCACAAATAGAGCTTTTTTTCGATCACTGCTGCATTTTTATTTTTTGCGCAATAAACAAAAAATTAAATATTTTTTTACATATCCAATAAAAAAAAAATCATAAATTTATACCAATATGTATTCTGCTACATGTTTGATAAAAAAATAAATAAATAATTAATAAGCGTATATTAATTGGTTTGCGCAAAAGTTATAGCGTCTACAAACTATAAAAAATAAATACAAATTCCAGTATATATCCTATACTAGTAATAATGCAATCAGCTACTATATGGGACTGCAATATTGCGGTAGACAGTCGGACACCAACTGAAGGTTTGTAGGAACCAGTGACACCAATAGTGATCAGTGCAAAAAAAATGCACTGTCACAACGCTGGCTGGGAAAGTGTTAACAGGGGGCGATCAACTGTGTGCCTAACTTTTTTGCCAAGGAACAAAAAAATAAATAAATAAATAAATCACCCCCGCCTGCCCGACGATCGTTGTGTGCTGTTGGACATCCAGTGCCCGACACCTGCAGAACAGGTTTTGCTGTGAGTAATCACAGAAGTGGCGCATGTGCGCCCCCTAGGCAGAAGTGCAGAATATACACATGCAGTGTCAGGAAGGGGTTAAATTTTGCCACCTGAGGCTTTTTTTTTTTTTTAATAGGTTGACCACTAGCTCACATTGCTGCAGGAGTGTGGTCACCCATCTCTATGAATGCAGCTGAAGTCCACGGCCCCCTATTAGGTTGACTTAAAGTTTCCCTGACCATATAAATTGCCAGAATCCTATAATGGTAAATTAAAGGAATTGTAGTCTCAGGGTTTGCATTCTATGCATTAAAGGTGAAAAACCTTCTGTGCTGCAGCTCCCCCCCCCCTATTTTCTTACCTGAAGCCGATTGTTCCAGCATTGAGAACGAGCTCATCAGCTCCAGCCGCCCCGGATGGGTGCCCCGAGGGAGAGAGCTTCTCCGAGGGGGGTACAGAAAAGGAGGATTGGGGCCGTACAAAACCCTTACACAGGAGGAAGTATAACAGGTTTGTTTTGTTTTTTTAAAACATGAACCTCTACAAGCCTGTGTGCAATCAGAGGGGAGAAAAAAAATAAAACCACCAGACAAGGCTCATTTTTTTCTTTTATTTGAGAATCTTTGTATAAAATATTACAGAAATGTCATTAAGGACAAAAAATAAAATAAAAAATGAAAATATAGGCACACACACCACTATCAGAGATCGTCTGGGACATCACTTTATTAGCTGACCACGATAGAGCCAAATGCAACAATGAAACCCCCCCCCATAGGTGTGTAACGTTTAGAGAGACACAATGGATGGGTGCAGCATGTCAGACTCCAGTCACATGGGCGCCAACGTCTCTACAGCATGAACCAATCAGGGTTTACTTCCTCCTTATAGGGGCAAAACTGGGGTGTAGAAAATGGAAGTCGAGGCATTTAGCCATTAGTAGGTGTTCCCAGCTATCGGAAGGGTCGGCCCACAGCAGAGTCCGGCCTTTCTGCAAGAAGGGGATTTTTCTGGCACCGGAATGAGATCCCAGAGTCAGAGGAAGACCAAGGAGACACCAGTGCTGACAGCAAAACAATGACCCCAAAAAAAAGACCACCTCAACCCAAAAAGACCCCCCCTCCCCAGTGCAGTCGATCCAACAACCCAAAGACCGCCACCCCTACAACGACCCTAAATCCCAAAGACCACCCCCCCCCCCAAAGTGCAGCTACCACAATGATCTCAAATCACAGAGCTAACCCCCCCAGTACTCACTATAGCGTCACTTCAGAAAGAAGAGCACACAGCTGTCGTGTTTAATAAAGTTCTGTTTTATTAGATCCCGGGGTGGGGGTGGTGTTTATTTGCCCTTCTTGGCTTTGATCTTCCTCAGGTAGAACCCCAACTCCTTGCCTTCAAGAATGTATCCGTCCGCTCGGCCACACTGTCCCGTCCTAGAGGCGATGCATGCTGCAAGTAGAACGTATCGATAGAGACCCCAGACCCCCAGCAAAGACAATTATATTCCTGAACCAAAAACCACCGAGGAGCAGCAAAACATCCCCAGCAAATCCAGATCTACCGACTGATCAACTAAAAGCCATTTCACCAAGAGGGGGCGCCGATACCAAACATTTGCGCGAGTATTGAAACCGATACTTTACGGTGCGATTTGCATCAATACAAAAATGAATAGGCACAAGAGTCGTATGCGATTTCCCCCACCGTTCATGTGTATAGAAAAAAAAAAAAGAGAAAAAGCTCCATCTAGTGGGCAGTTTATTATAAAAAATGTTCAAATTCTGCATAGATGTCCCCAGTCCCGCCGAAGATAACAAATCACAGTCGCTGGAGGTGCTCACAGGGATTGAGGAGATGTAGAGGTGGTCCACCCCCAAGCTGAGATAACACCTGTTCTATACCCACGGGGGTCCTGGAACTTCTCCTCCAGCAGCCGTGATTTACCATTGTCTGTGGGACACCTACACAGATTTTGCATTTGGCCAGATAAAAATGTTATGTACTGCAAGTTCTAATAAACTGCCCACTAGATGGCGCTTTTCCCTTTCTACACACAAACAAGCGGGGGGGGGGGGGGGGGGGGATTGGGCGGGGGGGGGGGGGGGTGGAAATCACATGCAATTCGATTTGCGTAAATTTTTTTGTATTGACACAATCGCACCGCAAAAGTATCAAATCTCGCAAAAAAAAATCAGCATCAGTGCAACCCCATCACTGATTCACTAAGATCACGTTAGATCGATGCTCTGCAGATGGGGGCAGCCACATTTGTTAGACCAGGAATATGCAATTAGTGGACCTCCAGCTGTTCCAAAACTACAAGTTCCATCATGCTTCTGCTTCTGGGTGTCATGCTTGTGGCTGTCAGAGTTTTGCTATGCCTCATGGGACTTGTAGTTCTGCAACAGCCAGAGGTCCGCTAATTGAATATCCCTGTGTTAGACGATCTATGCACGATAATGCAGCAAAGTGACTTCCATACTGCTCCCCTCCAATGCATGTCTACCAAGTGTGACCGTATGCTGAGAAAAAAAACGGGTCATCTGTTTTATCTCATCAGTTCAGCAAAGATGTTGATTGCACTTGTCTGCTATACAAAGCTCCTAGAATTCCGATGTGCCACCTGGAAAAGTGATCCCGAAGTCAGCCCCACCCCCAATAAAGAGGGGACTCCGCAAGAATGAAGCGATAGGTACATAGATGTTTCCATAAAATGGGGCAACGCCAGCTAAACACCCAAACAGGAAGTGATCCCCCTCCCCCACCCCGTGTTCTATGTCTGCAATGTATTAGGAGGGTGACAAAACTCTATATTCAGCATCGATGTCCCATATCCTGCATGATACCCACAGCCAAGACCTTGCCCCCTCCACCTTTAATCCCACCTAAATACCCCCCCCACCCTCTGCTCAGCCACAACCATGATAACTCCCACTGCAAGCCTGATTTTATCTGGGGCTCACACCGCGCCGGGTGGTCACATATAGCAGCTGCAGATACTCACCAAGCAGTTTTCCCTGTAGAAACTGTTCCTCCAGCAGAGGGCTGATCTTTGCCATCTTTTTGCGATCATCATATTTTTTCTGCGCTTTCTTGGATCTTTTCTTGTTGAGGATTTCTTCTTCCTCAGGAGTCTAGATGATAAGAGGAGGGGGAGGACAAGGTTAGAAAACCAGTGTCTTGCCGAGAAAGTTCCCCCGGCGGATAAGGACCCCTGTACTGCGCAGGCGCAGCGCTTGCGCAGTGCGAACGACTAGGAGCCGCCGAAAATAGCCGAAGCTGAAAAACTTCAATCAGCTGTACACGGCGCCTGCGCCCTGAGTCCAGGTTGAAGTCCCACCATCCAAGTGGACCTAGAGGTAGAATAAAAAAGTGCCGAGCGAAGCAAGGCCGTGCCCGAAGCGTGGCGAGCGAAGCGAGCCCGCGAGGGGCCCTCATACAGATGCTGTGTACAGCTGATTTCTATTCTATTCGGCTTCGGCTATTTCCGCCGGCTCCTACTGCGCAAGCGCTGCGCCTGCGCAGTAGAGGGGGGTCCTTATCCGCCGAGGGGATCTTTCTCGGCAGAACACCGGCACATCAGTCACCAAAGTGAACAGCGCCCGCCACCTACAATGCAGAATTTACAGACAAGTGAAAAGAAAGATTGCAATGCCTAAAACTCCGTGATCATCTATCCCTCTCCTCCTAATCCATACAGTTGTTGGCCCCGCCTCTCACAAGGAGGGTGTCATGACATTTACAGACTCCCCACAGCCCTTCCCCCTCCCAGCAGACAATCCCAGTAATGACAAAGATAAAATATTTTAGTTGCATGTTGATTATGGAAGGGGGAGATTTGTAGTTTAAAGCTGAACTGTAATGTACACAAAAGAAGCCTCCAGTCAGATCTGTAGTATGTGATGGGACATTGCGTAGATTGTGAGCTCTTGGGGCAACAGGGACCAGTGCAGAGCTGCATTGCTTGTTTATAGTGTCTGAATTATTTTGCACATTGCTTTTCCACAGCACTGAACCATCTGCACTGGTCCCTGTTGCCCCAAGAGCTCACAATCTACGCAATGTCCCATCACATACTACAAATGGGACTGGAGGCTTCTTATGTAGTTTAAAGCTGAACCGTAATGTACACAAATCTCCCCCTTCCATAATCAACATGCGGCTAAAATATTTTATCTTTGTTATTACTGGTAGGATCAACCAGGTTTTTTAGAACAGAGGGGTAAATGACACAGCACAAGCACTGTGCTGTCTACTCAAACTACGGCCCTCCAGCTGTTGTGGAACTACACATCCCATGAGGCATTGTAAAACTCTGACATTCACAGACATGACTAGGCATGATGGGAATTGTAGTTCCTGAACAACTGGAGGGCCATAGTTTGAAGACCCTTAAGGATCAAGATTTTTTTTTCTTTTTTTTAGGATTACAACCACTAAGTTTTGATAAAACCTGTAAGCTGAGTGGTTGCTATAAGTAGCTGCACCAGAAGCTCTGTCATCTTGCATAATTCTTAATTGTTGGATAAAATTAGTGTGGATGTAATTTTACAAAAGTGATGGTGGTTGTACAGAGTAATGCAACTTAATTACTATCAAAGAACACTTTGGGGTTGATTTACTAAAACTGGAGTGCAAAATATGGTGCAGCTCTGCAAAGAAACCAATCAGCTTCCATTTTTTTTTTTGGCAAAGCTTCATTAAAGAAGCTGAAGTTAGAAGCTGATTGGCTCCCATGCACAGCTGCACCAGATTCTGCACTCTCCAGTTTTAGTAAATCTCCCCCCAATATGCAGATGTGGTGACAGCGAAGGAAAGAACTGAAAACCAAGAAACATCAGTGGCCGTGCGGTAGGACAGACTCTTCCTCCTCATCTCATCAGATCTGAAGTATCAGCACTTACACTCAGTAGCAGAACTGGACAGAAGTTATCATCACTGGAAGAGCGGGGGAGGGAGTCTGAACGACCCTCTAGTTGGAGTGTGAAGCAGTCACGCCCGCCCCCCCAAAAACGGCACAGCAGCCCCTCCCACACTTACCAGTTTAGCTCCCTTCTTGCGCCCGAGCGGTGTGGCATAGTGCGCCTCGTACCACTGTCTGTAGGGGGTGCTGTCAGTCAGGAGGATGCAGTTCTTCACCAGAGTCTTGGTTCTGACCAGCTCGTTGTGTTGTAGACGACATCGATGATTCTGGTCTTCCGGGTGCAGCCTGCACGGGGGAGGGGAGCACAAGTGTCAGAATGGCTGAAAATAAAAAAAACCAAAATATATCCATCTATTGGGGAGGAGAGGAGGTGGGACTCCGCCACATGCTGCCAGATTAAAGGAGACCTCCGCCAAGAGAAGCCTTTACGCTGCCAGCAACTTTCTGAACACACCGACTTGTCCCAGGCTTCAACGCAGACCCTGAACAAGCATGCTGCAAGTGAACGTCCGATATGTACAGACTGAAAGATTGACGCCGGAGCAGCCAGGCAATTCCAGAGGGAGTGGCCAGCAATGGCGGCCTATGTAGCTCCAGGTATAGGATTTCCTTTACACCCAACACCAGCTTCTGCGTTATTTTAATCGGTTCAGGACAAACTGTTTGAAATGAATTATTTCCTTCGCTAATACAAGCGATCGCTGTGTCAGTCCTGCATAGACTGTACATGCCCTACACAGCGGGGGTGTCACACTCCGTTATATCACAGACCACATCAGCATTAAGATTGCCCTCAAAGAGCCAGTTGTATTGGTGGTGGGGGGGGGGTCACGCAGTGTGTACAACGCCGACCCCCCTCAAAAGTTGCCAGATCACTCCCGACATCCTACTTTAAACAAGTACAATCTGTTTTTACCGAATTTGTATGGGCCAAGAAAAAACCCCGCCTCCCGTATAAACTGCTAGTATTACCCAAGAAAAATGGAGGCCTCGCCTTACCAGATATCCGCAAGTACCATCAGGCAATACACTTGGGGAGGCTCATAGACTGGTGTCGACATCAGGAGACCAAGCTATGGACGCAAATAGAGCAAAACCAGAGTAAGATCCCTCTAAAAAGAGCCCCCTGGTGTTACACGTACCTACCGGCAGAACTTAAACGTCACCCATTGATAGGCTGCACAGTTAAAGTCTGCTCACGTCTCATCTCCAATGAGTCTGTCTCTTCACCTAATTCGACTCTTTATCCCATACTGGGTAATCCCGGGTTTTCGCCAGGTATATACGATGCGGTTTTTCGGAGGCTGGGCGAGGCAGGCTTACATCAAGCCTCCCACTTTAGTGAGGGGGGACGGTGGAATACATTAGCAGAGCTAGCTGATCCCGTGGGCCCGTTCCGTCTAGACTTCTTAAGATCCCATCAATTAAGACACTTTCTCAACTCTTTGACACCACCCGCCACCAGTGACAAACCCCTTACAATCCTAGAGGCGCTATGTGATACCTCGGGAGCGATAACTCATACACTTTCACTGGCATACAACGTACTGAACACTCCAAAAACAGACTTTATACCCCCAGGCCTGCTTAAGTGGGAATTAGAACTAAATTGTCACTTCAGCACAGTCAAGAGACAGCGCATCATTAGATTTTCACACAAGTCCTCCATATGTGCCAAAATCCAAGAGACAAATTTTAAACTCCTTTCGAGGTGGTACAGGACCCCAGCGCTGCTCCACAAATTTTTCCCAGCAGCATCGGAGCTATGCTGGAGATGCGGAACAGACAAGGGTACTTTAACGCACATCTTCTGGTCCTGTCCTATCTTGAATCATTTTTGGCGTGGGGTGAGGGAGGTGGTTCAGAGGTTCACGGAGCACGAAATTCCGGAGGACCCTGCGCTCTTCCTCCTCCACGCATCTACCATCCCTGAGAAGGTATACAAAAAGTCCGTGATTAGACACCTATTAGATGCAGCCAAGGCCTGTATCCCGCTACACTGGAAATCCACACATCCACCGACAATTTCCTCATGGATTACAAGAGTGGAAGAAATTAGACACATGGAAGACCTTATACTTACTGCACAAAACAGGCAAGAAGCATTCTCAAAGACATGGCAAATGTGGATAATGTTCATATATTCGGCAGAGGGCCAAGCATTGAGAGGCCCTGCCGCTATTGTATGAATACACGCCACTCTGGATACCCACACCCCCCCCCCTTCTTTCTCTTAGATAGGCAGTGATCTAGTGGTAGCACACTGCAAACACGGGCCATGGGAGCACCTTCTTCCATGGTTGAGGGAGCCTAACCACTCCTCCCCCCTCTTTCCTTCCCCTCCCCTCTCTCTTTCCTTCTGTCTAATTTCATCTCCTATTTATCATTCTCTTAATCTCTAATTAGGTAGTTATGTTAACCTACGTCCCCCAAATATGGGGGCAGTTCAGTAGAAAAGGGTTTTAAAGAAAGAAATATTTAGAAAAAGATGGGATCGGTCAAATATGGAATCCGACACAGCATTTTACTCATTGAAGTTTCTCAGTTGGAACTGTCACTATTGCTAAAGTTATTGTGATATCTCAAAGTGATGTAATATTGATCAAAGTTGTAACATGTTACTTTATCGGCCCATGTGGGGCTTATCCCTGGTATAAATAAATAATTTAAAAAAAAAAAAAAAAAAGTTGCCAGATCACAGCAGGCACTGCATACTCCATCTGATGCTACAGGTTATACAGCACCAACTGCATGGAATAGTAAAGGAAATAATTTGGGTCAGCTTGGCCCGGACAAACGAAAAAAAAGGCACAAAACCTGAAGTTAGGCTTTCATCTGCCACTCAAGAGATCTCACTGCTGAACACCAAACACTCACATGGCAAGCACAATACTGAGAGGAGCTCCTATAGAGTTGTCTGCTGTATACAAAGCGCGATCAGATTAACTATGATGAATCCCGGCACAACGAGGGGGATCCTTTTCCGTTAGCTGTAGGGAGACAAAGAGGGTGACATAAGTCTGTGAAAAACCAGAGACTTGATAGTTTATGACAACTTGAGAGTAGGACTTACTAGGTCTCACAGGGCAGGTGCGAAGGAAATGTCCAGTACCCCCACAGTAAAGACACAGGTTGGCCTGACGCCTGTGTAGTCTTTCCTCTGGGGTGAGAGGAGCACGGACCAATCCCAATTGCATGGGCTCGACCTCAGAAGTGGTGGAGGCTGGAGAAGCCGTAAAAGGCGGATGGATGGGAGGCTTAGGAAGCATCCAGCTGGGACGATGAACCTGGAAGCGCTCTGAGTGCCGCTTCCACATGCGCCTGTCCAATTTAGTGGCTGCTTGGATCAAATCCTCCAGAGTAGCAGGAGTCTCCATCCTGGCCAGCTCATCTTTAAGAGTTTCAGACAACCCTTGGCGGAATTGGTACTTAAGGGCAGGCTCGTTCCAGCCGGTATCAGCCGACCACTTCCGGAACTCAGCCGTATAGTCCTCAACCGGCCTTCGCCTTTGAGACAAGTTATGTAAGGTAGCTTCGGCTGTGGCCATGCGTTGGGGGTCATCGTAAAGTTGTCCCATACTTTCAAAGAAGGTATCAACTGTATTTAACACAGGGCTCCTCTGTTCCATCAGGCTGTGGGCCCAGGCTTGTGGTTCATCAGCCAGCAGAGAGATAATAACGCCCACTTTTACCACCTCAGAGGAGAAAGTCCTGGGCTGGAGAGCCAAATACAAAGAACAGGCATTTTTGAAGGCTCTGAACTTTTTGCGATCGCCAGAAAATCGCTCCGGTGTGGGGGTGGGGGGGGGGGTGGGGTTTGATTTAATATTACTATTATGTATGCAGCCTATCAATAATTATTTTTTGTGATGTGATAGAAAACAGGCAATTCATTTTATTAGCTCTCTCATTCTGCCTAAAGTGTTAAACCGTGACTGTGCAGTTTGTGTGTCTACTTTCATGTAGATCTCATTTGGGTACATGTATCTGATATGCCCCACTACCAATTGTGTAATTGTTAATGTCATTGTTGATTAACACCTGGATTATTTATTGTAATTATGTTACTTTGTAATAGAGTTTATGTGTTGGTTAGCTTTTAATCTTTGTACTCTAGAAAGATAAAGGTTAGGAAAAAACAAATAAATATACTGGACTATGTCAGACAAGGTTAAAGCGGTGCTAAACCAAAAACCCAAAATGTAATATATTGCAGCTTACCAATCATTAGATGTGGTGGCTGCATTGGTTTTCTTTTTTTGGCTTTTTTTTTTAACTGTTTTCACCTGTTGATCTAGCCAACAACACACCTCATGTATTAGAGTGCCCCCACTCTGGATGAAGGAGTATTGGGACACCTTTGAACAGCAGCATTGTTGACCTGGGGGGAGGGGAGGTGTATTAGCACTAGCAGATTTAAATACAATAACAAATTGAAGCCAAACTCCAACTCAGACTGCAGGTACACAAGCAGTTACTGCAAAGTTTTTTTTCTTTGGGGAAAGGGTTCATCACAGCACCATCAGGGGACGAGGATTTGCCGATGAATCCTCGAGAAAGTGCGTCTGCAACATACTCCTCCGTGGCCTTGTCCTCCAAGACAAACAAAGCGTAAACTGGCCACGAGGGGGTATGGCACCAGGTTGAAGGTCAATTGCGCAATCATACGACCGGTGTGGAGGCAAACTACCGGCTTGACCTTTGTCAAAGACATCGCTAAAATAGCGGTACTCCTCTGTCAGGGATGAGAGTGAAGAGGTGCACAGGACCTTAGCCAGTTTCTGAAAACATGTCTTGCTGCATTGCGGCAACCAGGAAAAAACCTCAGCATGAAGCCAATCAAAAGAGGGGTTGTGCCTCTGTAACCAAGGCTAACCAATAACCATCAGAAACTTAGGTGAGGAAATTACTTGGAATTGGATTATCTCATGGGGAAGAGCCCCTACGGCCATGGACAATGGAGCAGTCTCATAAATCACATGGGCAGACTGTAGAGGTCTCCCATCAAGAGCCTCAATGACAAGTGGAGTGGCAGGAATCTGCAGCGGAATCGAGTGCTTAGATACAAAGGCAGTCTCAATGAACAGGCCTACAGCCCCAGAGTCGATTAGAGCCTGTATCTCGATGGACAACTCAGATCAAGAAAGGGTAACCGGGACCAGGGGCTTATTCTTCTGGATAACTGGGGACGAAACAACGCCACCTAAGGTCTGTCCCCTACAGGAACTCAAGGTTTGGGCGTTCCCTGGACAGGTAGGACAAGACTTCAAAAAGTGACCTGCCTGGCCACAATAAAGGCACAATCTCTCCCTCCTCCTAAAGGTTCTCTCATCCACAAAGAGACGTGTGATGCCCAACTGTATGGTTTCCACTTCACTGACCGACTCGGTACCAGGAGGCATGGGAGGTGAGGGAGGCAAGGGTGGGACTACAAAGTTCGGAGATGTACAGGAGGCTTCCACAAGCGCTCCTTAAAAGAGAGTCTTTCTCTAAGTGCCAGAGATCAGCGTAATTCAAAACAAGCCAGGAAATCAGGAAACTGGAGATCAGCATAATGGAACAGCAGACAGGATCAGGAACCAGAAGGGACGTAAAGCCAAGCAAGTCATTAAACAGGTGCAAAATTACTTAAATATATACACTGCGCTATGAAAAACTGAAAATAAATAAGGAGCAGCTACATACAAAGTGACAACAACCAAAAAGATACTGTGAAGAGAAAAGTAGCGCATAAACTGTGAGAAGATGTCCCAGTCAGGGAAAAAGCTAAATAATAATACTTGATGAATAGTGTCCACATCAACAAAATAACTCATAAGTCTCTCAATATAAATAAGTAAAGTCCAATGAGTGAGTGGCAAAAAAAATATGTAAAGAGTGTCCCACTGGGAAAGGTGAGTGAATGTGTACAACGGCAAATGTTCAAACACAGGTAGATCTTTAAATCTTCCCGGGGAACTGTATCCAACAACTGCATAAATCTTGGTAGAAATGGTGTGTAAGAAACTCTTACCGGATACATTGGACTCCCTTGTCAGCGACAGGGAATCACTCGAGCAGATTGCCTCTCAAGGCCTGGAAGCGGACATCACGACTCTGGAAACCTTCTGGATCAAACTCTGCATGGATCTCCCGGGGCCGCCAGGTAGGTCCTCACAAAGGATAGCCAAGGCACGGATCAGAAGAAACGGTGCATCACGCATGAGACTGAAGTGGAAGCTGGATTTTCTCTCAGATAAGCACGGTGGGTTTTTTATTGCTAAAAAGCCTGGTTACAATAAAAAAAAAAAAAAATGTGATCACAAGATATAAAAACAAAAATAGGCAACAAGGAGGATGCTGAAAGGATCCTGAAAGTGCTTTCAGCATCCTCCTTGTTGCCTATTTTTGTTTTTATATCTTGTGATCACATTTTTATTGTAACCAGGCTTTTTAGCAATAAAAAACCCACCGTGCTTATCTACACTATGTGGAGCCTGTTTATTTTTTCTCCACATACCATCTGAGAGAAAATCCAGCTTCCACTTCAGTCTCATGCGTGATGCACCGTTTCTTCTGATCCGTGCCTTGGCTATCCTTTGTGAGGACCTACCTGGCGGCCCCGGGAGATCCATGCAGAGTTTGATCCAGAAGGTTTCCAGAGTCGTGATGTCCGCTTCCAGGCCTTGAGAGGCAATCTGCTCGAGTGATTCCCTGTCGCTGACAAGGGAGTCCAATGTATCCGGTAAGAGTTTCTTATACACCATTTCTACCAAGATTTATGCAGTTGTTGTATACAGTTCCCCTGGAACATTTAAAGATCTACCTGTGTTTGAACATTTGCCGTTGTACACATTCACTCACCTTTCCCAGTGGGACACTCTTTACATATTTTTTTTGCCACTCACTCATTGGACTTTACTTATTTATATTGAGAGACTTATGAGTTATTTTGTTGATGTGGACACTATTCATTAAGTATTATTATTTAGCTTTTTCCCTTACTGGGGACTCTTCTCACAGTTTATGCGCTACATTTCTCTTCACAAAGTCATTAAACAGGAACACAGCCTAGAGTCTCTTGATATGTTGACCAAGGCGATGGCACAGAGGATCTTAACTGAGCAGCTCAAGTAACTAGCAGGACTGACAAGCAGGATATCATCACCAGGTGAGTCACTGTGGAAAGATTAGAGCTGGCAATGAACCGACAGCTGAGCGGCCTGCTCTGAGAAGGAAGGGCTGAGCCCTGCCCTGAAAATTGTATATAATGTCTGATATTTATCTGCCCTGTGTGAACTGCCATTTGCTAATGTATATGTTATACATGTTTACTCCATGTGGTACGCCACCTGTATTGTTTATTTTTATTAATCCATTCTTGTTTCCCCACCCATCACAGTTTTTGCCAGGACATTCGCTCTCGGCTTGAGAGCTCAAATTATTTTTCTACAAACTCCGAGACGTCATTTTCCTAGGCAGGGGGAGGATGTAGCACCCTGATGTTTAGGCAGGGTTGCTAGTAAATTTATTTGCCAAGTGATAGTTGCTTTGGCCAATTGATAGGAGGTCAATTGATTTCACTCTAATTCTGGAATTGCTGCACTTCTCTCTTCTGTCACTAAATGGCCTGGGTATCTGGTGGCATTGGATAAGACAAGGGCATTGCAAGGACAGATTAGAAATGAATGGGGTGTCTCAGCCAATGGGCAGGGATTTTCTTGGGTCCCTTGGCCTGCTGGGAGAGCCTATTTATTTGGGTGGAGTCAGGTGATCGTGGGTTCTGTGCCACCTGGACGGCTGTCTGGGTGGACATGTGTCGTATTGCCCCGGGCTGCTGAGGCCTATCCTGGAGACATCTGGATGCTACGCTGTCTGAGGGCCTATGCAGAAGCAAGAGAACAGAGTAGGGTTGGGATTGCGGCTTGCAGTCCAACCAGAAGTAATGGTTCTGCCGGCCGGAGAACCTGCCGTTGTTGGGGGTAGAGGGGAAGCTGTCGCCACTAAGGGACCATCCGCCTTATTATCGGGGACCACTGTGAGTAGCTGAAGCAAGTACCAGAGCAGTAGTCTCACCAACTGGGGACGGTGAAGAAGTGGGAAACTTCAGCAGATGTCAAGCCAGGGACCCAGCCAGTGGAGGTGACGCTTGCAGAGCATTATTGTGTGCCAAGCCAGGGACCAAGCAGGCCAGTGGGGTGACACTTGAGGAGTATCTGTGAGTGCCAAGATAGGGACCCAGCATGGACGTGGGGGTGACGCTTGAGGAAGATACTGAGTGAGAAGATTGGAAGAGCTCAGGAGATCCAGTGGCAGTGGATCAGCAAGTCTAAGTGATAAATGGGGGGCTCAGTTGAGCAAAAATCTACAATAGGAGATTGCAGAAGAAGTGGAGGAGTTCATTACAATCATTGTTAGAAACTGTTTCAAGATTGTTGCCATAGGATACAGCGGTCCTACTCATGCAGATGTGGTGTCTTGCTGGATGCCTTTCCCTGCATGGCTGTCTTCCTATAGAAGTCCCGGAGTCTGCCAATTAACATTGCATCTACTTAAGGGTGTCCTGGCCCACATTTACGGGTAGTGAATTAAAATTCGGGTCCGGTCACTTTTCCCGGCCGAGGTCCGAATCACAAGTCTGTGCCATGAAAGATTGTATACGTCTTCTTTACTTTTTTGGCGCAAGCCACACTCTCTGGTGGTTTTCTTATTGTTTCCTCCACACAGTCTGGTAATACTCTGTAAATGTCCCCAATAGTGTTCCCCCTTACATCAGGTGTCCCTAGCAGAGAAATTCATTACATTGGGTGTCCTCATCAGACTACCCCCATAAATCAGTTGCCACCATCAGGGCACCCTCTTATATCAGGTGTCCCTATCACAGTGCCCCCTTACATCAGGTATTCCGGTTAAGGTGCCCACTTACATCAGGTTTCTTCATCAGAAGACCCCCTTATATCTGGTGTCTCCCATCAGTGTGCCCCTTTACATCATTTGTCCCCATCAGAGTGCCATCATCAGAGTGCTCCTTTAAATCAGGTGTCCCCATCACACCAGGTGGGACCCTTTACATGAGGTGTCCCAATCAGAGTGCCCCATTACATCAGGTGTCCCTATCACAGTGCCACCTTACATCAGGTATTCCTGTCAGAGAACCCCCTTACATCAGGTGTCCCCATCACATCAGGTGTGCCCATCAGAGTTCCCCTTTACATCAGGTGTGCCCATCAGAGTGCCACCATACATCAGGTATTGCCATCAAAGTGCCCCCTTACATCAGGTGCCCCCATCACAGTGCTCCTTTATATCAGGTGTCCCCATCACAGTGCCACCATACATCAGGTATTCCCGTCAGAGTTCCCCCACTAGCATAATATGTGCCAATCAGTCCTAACATAAACATAAACATAATATGTGCCAATCAGTCCTAACATAATGCCCTCCTAACATAAAATTTGCCCATCAGCACAACCCTTACTTTATGTTAAGGTTCATTCTGATAGGCACATTTTATGTTAGGGGGCGCTCTGATGGGCACAACAAAATGTGCACAATGGTGCACTGCAGCAAATGGTGGTGGAGCGTAGGCACTTTACACTGGCGGCCTGACGATTTGAACAGAAGCATTGCTCGGTCCGTGTTCAGACCGTGGTCCGCCATTTGCTACACAATAGCAGCCTTCCCAGTTAAGAAACAGACAGCATTGTAGGTTATACTAAGCAGCTCTGCGCTTAGAAATGTTGTTGTTCTTTGAATAGGTACAGGTGTACAGAAACATAGCTCCCAACTGTCCCTGATTTCGAGGGACTGTCCCTGATTTGGAGCAATGTCCCTCTGTCCCTCTTTCCTCCTCATTTTTCCCTCTTTCTGGTCTGATCTATATAGTTGTATATAAATGCACTTTTTATCTTTCAAAAAGTGTTTCTCAGTGCTAAACCTTTCATCCAAATTCTAAATTGCTGCATTTGTAAATTTTAAAATCCAATATAAAGGAAAAGTAGTGGTAAAAAAAATCACTTGTGGATTTAATGAACCTTTTTTTTTTTTGCTTAATTCTCCTTTAAGGGGGTGTAACGGGGGCATGTCCTATGCCTACATACTGTACGTTTGCTAGTAGGTGTCCCTCATTCCCATCTCAAAATGTTGGGAGGTATGCAGAAATCATATACTGTAACTAAATAAATCACATTGTGCAGCATATCAGTATGCTTTCTTTATGGTTATCAAATCAACAACAGCATTTATTAATGAATTTTATTCCCTTCCATTTTGAGAAAAAAAAACAAAAATAGCTTTTACTTAGTAGATAGTATTGTATACAGTATGTAGATAATAAAGTAAACCACAAGGTGGCAATAGAGAACTTGTCTAACTGTCTGTCGTGGTGGGGAAGGGGCACAGACATTGCTTTTGCTTTTTTAAAGTATACCTAATTTTTTTTTTTTTTTTTGTTTTAGATAAAGTGTAGAGGGACTAGAACACCCATCAGGTTTTTATTGCTGTCTATGCCCCCTTTAAGGAGATAAACCCTCTCTATTTGTCCTGTTTACTGTTATCACTGAAATTTTGGGTTGTCCCCAGAACAGTAATAGAGGGGAAATGTTCAAATAGGGACATTAGTTATGGTGACCCTGGTAAAAAAGCAGGAATCCCCTCACTTTGGAGGGTCTTCCTGTTTTGGTTATAAGACAGGAATTGAAGGGAAATCTCCTTAACCTCCCTGGCGGTTTTCCCGAGTGTGGCTCGGGGTTAAATTTCAGTACCATTAGCGGTAACCCCGAGCCACACTTGGGATTGCATTGCAGGATCCTGGTGCAGTGTACTTACCTTGTCCCCAGGATCCTGCAATGTCCCCCACTGTGTCCGTGGGCTGTGTACTCCACCCGGATGTCCTGTGTGCCGGGCTCTGTTCCCTGAGAGCGTCGCGACGCACAGGAGCGGAGCACAGCGGCAAATTAAAAAAATTGAAAATTCATAATACACACAGTACACTGTAATCTTACAGATTACATTACTGTATGAAATTATTTCACATCCGTTTTGTCCCTAGTGCTTTGTCCAATGCCCTGCATGCAATTTTATATTATACAGTTGTGCTAATAAGTTTACACACCCTGGCAGAATTTATGATTTCTTGGTCATTTTTCAGAGAATATGAATGATAACACAAAAAAAATTCTTTCACTCATGATTAGTGTTTGGCTGAAGCCATTTATTATCAATCAACTGTGTTTACTCTTTTTAAATCATAATCACAACAGAAACTACCCAAATGACCCTGATCAAAAGTTTACATACCCTGGTGATTTTGGCCTGATAACATGCACACAAGTTGACACAAAGGTGTTTGAAGGGCTATTAAAGGTAACCATCCTCACCTGTAATCTGTTTGCTTGTAATTAGTGTGTATGTATAAAAGGTCAATGAGTTTCTGGACTCCTAAAATTCCCTTGCATCTTCATCCAGTGCTGCACTGACGTTTCTGGATTCTGAATCATTGGGAAAGCAAAAGAATTGTCAAAGGATCTGTGCAAAAAGGTAGTTGAACTGTGTAAAACAGTAAAGGGATATAAAAAGATATCCAAGGAATTGAGAATGCCAATCAGCAGTGTTTAAACTCTAATCAAGAAGTGGAAAATGAGGGGTTCTGTTGAAACCAAACCACGGTCAGGTAGACCAACTAAAATTTCTGCCAGGAAAATTGTTCGGGATGCAAAGAAAAACCCACAAAAAACTTCAGGTTTGAAATACAGGACTCTCTGAAAACATGTGGTGTGGCTGTTTCAAGATGTACAATAAGGAGACACTTAAAAAAAGATGGGCTGCATGGTCGAGTCTCCAGAAGAAAGCCATTACTACGCAAATGCCACAAAGTATACTGCTTACGCCAAGCAGCACAGAGACAAGCCTCAAACCTTCTGGCACAAAGTAATTTGGAGTGATGAGACCAAAATTTAGCTTTTTGGATACAACCATAAATGCTACATTTGGAGAGGAGTCAACAAGGCCTATGATGAAAGGTATGGAGGTGGATCGCTGATGTTTTGGGAATGTGTGAGCTACAAAGGCACAGGAAATTTGGTCAAAATTGATGGGAAGATGAAAGCAGTATGTTATTAAAAAATACTGGAGGAACATTTGCATTCATCAGCCAGGAAGCTGCGCATGGGACGTACTTGAACATTCCAACATGACAATGATCCAAAACACAAGGCCAAGTCGACCTGTCATTGGCTACAGCAGAAGAAAGTGAGGGTTCTAGAGTGGCCATCTCAGTCTCCTGATCTCAATATCATTGAGCCACTCTAGGGAGATCTCAAACGTGCAGTTCATTCAAGACAGCCCAAGAATTTACAGGAATTGGAGGATTTTTGCCAAGAGGAATGGGCAGCTTTACCATCTGAGAAGATAAAGAGCCTCATCCACAAATACCACAAAAAGCTTCAAGCTGTTATTGATGTTAAAGGGAGCATTACACAGTATTAAGAACTGGGGTATGTAAACCTTTGATCAGGGTAATTTGGGTAGTTTTTGTTGCCATTATGATTTAAAAAGAGTAAACAAAGTTGATTGATAATAAATGGCTTCAGCCAAACACTAACCATGAGTGAAAGAAAAGTTCTTGTGTTATCATTCATATTCTCTGAAAAATGGCCAAGAAATCATAAATTCTGCCAGGGTATGTAAACGTATGAGCACAACGGTATATACTGTTCTTTCTGCCTGGAAACCTGAGATTGTCCATAGCAGATAAAAAGTGTCCCTTTACGTCAAAAGTGGTTTTAGACCAGCTAGAAAACAGTGGCAGTAAATTAGAACACTTGCCGAACTGAGCGATAGTGAATTGTGGGGAAATTCATTTTATTATTATTATATTATTATTTTTTATAATTATTTATAGTTATTTATTGTATTATAATTTATAATTTTGTGTTTCAAACTTTATCATACCCGGGATATCTACTAGACTCTTGTTTGGACAGATTTAAGTGTGTTATTGCTAAGAATTACAGGCCTACAAAACAAAACGCCAAATTTCTATGCAAAACAATGTACCGCTTTGAGACGCAAAAATCTGACATAATCATACCACCAGGGAGGTTAATAGAAAACATATGGAACACACTGATACAAAAAACCCCAAAAAAACAAAAACTGACAGGTGTTATTACTCTCCCTTACTGTATTTCAGGTTAAAAACAATTGTCTTTAGTTCGACTTTAAATGCACACAGGTGACATAGAGTAATGAACAATAGAAAATCAATGCTATTTGCAGCTTTATTTAGAGGCTAATCATGCTTAAAGCTCAACTATGGGCACAGAAACTTTTACTTACATACTGTATTTTCCCCAATAGCTCCAAAAGATATTATTTTACGTCAAGCACTTTTTCGAAACCCAGGTATCACCTTGTAAAAGTGGCAGTGACATTAGCACTGTGCTGTACTTAGCTATGCAAAGAGCAGAGCTGTGGGAGGGTCCCAGCAGGCCCCACCCACTACATGTGTCCTGCAGAAAACTACAGGAGGGGGCGGAAAAAAGACCAGTCACCCTGCACAAGGAAAGAGAACATCAGTGACCGGTCTATATTACAGGAAGCTCCTGCACTGGCAAATTTTCACACTGGATTACTGCACAGATCTGGAAGAAATACAAAACACACCAAGATTCAAGTAAAAATACACGTGACCCTTATATTTAGACTATATTTGTTGATCCTGAAGTTCAGCCTTAAGTGGTTTGTTGCAGTACATTATCCCATACACATTAAAGTGTTTGTAAAGTCACACTGTGCCTTTACTGGCATCCCCTCTGGCATTAACTATAGTGTGTGTGTTTTTTTAAAATGAAAAGGCTAAATACCTTTTCTCACACCGCAGCTGTGCAGTCACGTGATTCCCCACCAACTTCTTCCTCCATCTATGCATAGCAGCGGGAGAGGCTGATTTCTCTCTGTGGCATCAGCCGGTCAGCAGAGGGAAGTCACGTGACCGCACAGCGGCGGCATGGGAAAAGGTATTTAGTCTTTTCATTTTAAAAAAACACACACGCTATAGTTAGTAACTGCACAATCCAGAGGGGAAACCAGTATTTTTGCTGCATATTGCAGCTGAATAGCGGCGGGAGGGGCGGGGCGGGGAGGAGAGCCACTCTCACGGTAGGGAGGGAGGGGGAGAGGGGTGAAACTCACAGCTGAGAGAGGGATGATGGAGGCATGTAACCTGACCACAGTATCATGACTCAGCAGCCATGATTACTGTGGTCAGCACAGACAGGGGGACACAGGAACAGGCAGGATCAACCAGGTATATTACAGCATAGGAAGGGACAAATTACATGGCACAAGCACTGTGCTATTGATCATGCCTTAAAGGAACATGATCTTTTTTCTTTTTTAGGGTTACAACCATTTTAAGGCATGTTATGGCATGTGTTAAGGGCTGCCAATGCACCACAAGGCATGAGAAAATGTACTTGACCCTTTATTAAAAAACGCAGTGCACCACAATGCACAGTATAAGCATTGTGGTGAGATGCGATGCATTGGACTCTACTGAATTGGGCTTTATTTTTTTTACAATGAATGGCACTACAACATACCTCACACAGAATGCGTGCATGGCCATACTTTATAGTAACACATTGTCACAACACACAAGTATGAATGGGCTTGTAAACATGAGCCTGTCATGAGAGAAACATGGCTGTTGTGATTACTTAGTGCTCTTTCTGAAAATGTTAGTTGCTTGGCTCTCATGCTCACCTCTTGTGCTTTAAAATTTTAAGTTACTGACCTAGTAACTTTTTCCACAACAGTGGTACATTATATCTCAATAGAATAACCAAAATTATAATCATCAAAAATTTAATTGGTTAACATGTAAGTGTCAATAGGTTTTCTTCTTATCAAGAGATTTCTCTGCAGAATTGGGGATGTCGTGCCATCGCCTTCCAAACTGAGATTTTGTTTCCTGTTTAGAATATCTCTGTATTAGTGGTGGGCATGTAAATTGACCCAAGCACATCATGAACTGTGGCTATTAAAAAAATAAAATAATATATATATATATATATATATATATATATATATATATATATATACATTCATATGCCAGCATAGTGGTGTCAGCCCGGCCCAACTGTCTTTTACTAAACTACTCAAACCCGGCCACTCTTTTTGTCTCTACAACATAGAAAATAATTATTTTGTAGTACAAGATATGAGCTAGGAGGGTTAAATAGATGTTTTGGGAAAACACAGGAAGTGTGCACAAGACACAAGAAAGCTCAGAATTTTTGACAAGTTCAATGGGAGTTTTGGAATTTATTAGATATATCAAAACATTTCAATGATATAATTAACAGTGAACGGGTGCAAATAAGAGAAGTTTATTGTTAGGGTTTACATACACTTTAGGAAACTCGCCTCCACCCGTACAGGGCTGGTGCTAGACTATTCTATGCCCTAGGCAGGACCAGCTACACCACCCCCCCCAATAAATGAATAGATAAAACTTAAAGGGGTTATAAAGGTTTGTCTTTTCTATGCATTAAGGTGTAAAAACACCTGTCTGTGACCAGCCTCCCAGCCCCCCCCCCCCCCGTTTTACTTACCTGAACCCTCAAATTTGTTCCACAGGGACACGCTCTCTCTCTGCCCGGGGTTCTTGGATCTTGATTGGATAGATTGATGGCAGCGCAGCCATTGGCTCCTGCTGCTGTCAATGAAATCCAATGACACGGGGGGGGGGGGGCAAGTCCTGCATTTGGCCTCTATGGATGCCGAATGTTGGACTCGGGAGCGCACCCGCAAGGTAAACCCCCCGGGAGATCGCTTCTCCTGGGGGGTTATCTGATGTGGGGAGGAGCCGATAGAGAGCCACCGAGGGACCCCAGAAGACCAGGTTCGGGCCACTCTGTGCAAAACGAGCTGCACAGTGGAGGTAAGTATGACATGTTTGTTATTTAAAAAAACAAAAAAACTAACCTTTAGTGTCACTTGAAAAATTTCTAAAAGTAGTAGAAAATTATCTATGCACACTCCATGCATTCCCCATACTTCCTCTTATACTCGCAGCACACTCAATGCAATGCATTCCTCATACTCCCCCCATAGTCGCAGCACACTCTATGCATTCCCCATACACCCCCTATACTCACAGCACACTCCATGCATTCCCCATACTCCCCCTATACACACAGCACACTCCATGCATTCCCCATACTCCCCACTATACTCATTGCACACTCCATGCATTCCCCATACTCCCACTATACCGGGCCGGCGCAAGGACTTTTATCTACTTAGTTGAAAGTTCATTTTGGGCCCCCCCCAGTCCATTCAGTGTGACAGATGGGGCCAGTGTGACAGGTGGGGGGGGAGTGACAGGTGGGGGGGCAGTGTGTCAGGTGGGAGCCAGTGTGACAGGTGGGGTGGCAGTGAGACAGGTGGGGGGCAGTGTGACAGGTGGGGGCAGTGTGACAGAAGAGGGGCAGTTTGTAAGGTGGGGGCCAGTTTGACAGGTAGGGGGGGAGTGTGACAGATGGGGGACAGTGTGACAGATGGAGGGGCAGTGTGACAGGTGTGGGAGCAGTGTGACAAGTGGGGGGGGGGCAGTGTGACAGGTGGGGGACAGTGTGATAGGTGGAGGAGCAGCGTGACAGTGGGGGGAGCGTGTCAGGTGGGGGATAGTGTGACAGGTGGGGGGTCAGTGTGACAGGTGGGGGACACTGTGACAGGTGGGGGGTCAGTGTGACAGGTGGGGGACAGTGTGACAGGTAAAGGGGGGGCAGTGTGGCAGGTGGGGGACAGTGTGACAGGTGGGGGACAGTGTGACAGGTGGAGGGGCAGTGTGACAGGTGGGGTGGGGGCAGTGTGACAGGTGGGAAGGCAGTGTGACAGGTGCGGGACAGTGTTACAGGTGGAGGGGCAGTGTGACAGGTGGGGTGGGGGCAGTGTGACAGGTGGGGAGGCAGTGTGACAGGTGGGGAGGCAGTGTGACAGGTGGGGAGGCAGTGTTACAGGTGGAGGGGCAGTGTGACAGAAGGACACCTGGACACACACTGGCTCTGGGTACTGTGTATTTGGCAACAGACAGCAATATGCTGTGGTTATTGGTATGCTGCATGGAGGGAGAAGCCTTGAGCCAGAAAGTCTCTCTTACCTTACATGACAGGAACAGTTTGGAATAACTGCGAGCGTCCACCACAACAGCTGCTTTCTCCGGGTGGGCCAGCAGAATTAGTCAGCGCCCCAGCCCAGTGTAGGGTGGTGGCTCCTCGTGTTCCCCGCTAGGCTAGTAGGGATGACCAGTGGCCGTAGCTGGACCCTAGGCAGCAGTGCACCCTAGGCGGCTGTCTAGCTCGCCTAGTGGCAGCGCCGGCCCTGCCCCCGTGTTTTCAAAAGTAAAAATGTACTTTTTATTGACGTTAGATGTTCATTTTAACACAGCACTAACATTGAATCTAGGATGGAGAAGGACCTGGGGGTCATAATAGATGATAGGCTCAGCAATGGCATGCAATGCCAAGCTGCTGCTAACAAAGCAAACAGAATATTGGCATGCGTTAAAAAGGGGATCAACTCTAGAGATAAAACGATAATTCTCCCGCTCTACAAGACTCTGGTCCGGCCGCACCTAGAGTATGCTGTCCAGTTCTGGGCACCAGTCCTCAGGAAGGATGTACTGGAAATGGAGCGAGTACAAAGAAGGGCAACAAAGCTAATAAAGGGTCTGGAGGATATTAGTTATGAGTAGGGATGGGCCGAACACCCCCAGAACATGCGAACGGACCAAAAGATCGCGCAAACGTTCGAACACTGTTAAAGCCTATGGGACTCGAACGTGAGAAATCAAAAGTGCGAATTTTAAATCTAATATTCAAGTTATTGTCCTAAAAAGGGTTTGGGGACCCGGTTGCTGCCCCAGGGGACATGTATCAATGGAAAAAAAAAGTTTTAAAAACTGGCGTTTTTTTTGGAGCAGTGATTTTAATGATGCTTAAAGTGAAAAAATAAAAGTGAAATATTCCTTTAAATATCGTACCTGGGGGGTGTCAATAGTATGCCTATAAAGCGGTGCTTAGAACAGTCCCTGCACAAAATGACATTTCTAAAGAAATAAAAGTCATTTAAAACTGCTTAAGGCTTTAATGTAATGTCGGGTCCCAGCAATATGGATGAAAATCAGTGAGACAAACGACATGGGTACCTCCCCAGCCCATTACCAGGCCCTTTTGGGTCTTGTATGGATATTAAGGGGAACCCCGCACCCAAATTAAAAAAAGAGAAGACGGGCCCCCAGGCCCTATATACTCTGAACAGTAGTATACAGGCAGTGCAAACAAGACAGGGACTGTAGGTTTGTTCTTATGTAGAATCTGTTTGAAATTTGGAACAGGTACATTTTGTAAGTGTAGCTCCAGCCAAAAAATCTATTTTAAAGCTTTTAGGAAAACATAGGGAAGGGTTATCACCCCTGTAACATTTGTTTTGCTGTCTCTGCCCCTGTTCAGAAGATTTCACCTCACTTTCTGTCCCAATGACAATTGGATTTTGAAAATTTGGGGTTTTTAAGGGAAACAAGGATTGGTGATAAATCAGTGGAGGAGACACATATTAACTCTTACAGGAGAGAATTTCCCTTCCTAGGGCTAGATTTCCTCTCACTTCCTGTTGTCTCCATCCGTTTGTAAGTAGGAGTCGTTTGTAAGTCGGATTTTTGAAAATAGGGGACCGCCTGTATATACTATACGGCCTGCCCTATACACTCTGTGGAAAATTGGGCCTTAGGTGTTGGTGGTACCAGAACACTGTAAGCCCTCACAGTTACTTTTGTTGAGCGCAGGAACAGGCCCTGCTGTGAAATATTAGATCAAAAATTGTAATTACACGCCCCTGTTAAACAGGGGCATAAAAATTGGGCCCTAGGCAGTGGTGGTGGTGCCACAACACTGCAACCCCCCACAGATACTCTTGTTGAGCACATGAACGAGCCCTGCTGTTAAATATTTGATCAAAAATTGTATTTACACGCCCTTGTTAAACAGGGGCATAAAAATTGGGCCTTAGGCAGTGGTGGTGGTGCCACAACACTGCAACCCCTCAGAGATACTTTTGTTGAGTGCGGGAACGAGCCCTGCTGTTAAATATTTTATCAAAAAATGTAAATACACGCCCCTGTTAAACAGGGGCAGAAAAATTGGGCCTTAGGCAGTGGTGGTGGTAAATAAACTGGATCTACCAGTGTCTGAGAGATTTCGCTTTTTCCAAATCTCTCACTTTCTAAACTCCATCTGGAAGAACAAGTCCATACCCCTAGAATTTACAAACTATGAACAATGGTGTGGACAGGCAGCGGAACAAAGGGGGGGGATCTCAATAATATATGCAGCACTTTCCAAACCCTCTTCCAGGTTTCCATATATAGATGCATGGGAGGATGAATAACAGGAGTCATGGGACCTTGAGGAATGGAACCGAGCAATAGCGAGAGCTTCCAAAGGTATTATGAATGTCTCCCTTGTTGAAGCAAACTTAAAAGTAATTACCAGATGGTACCTGGTCCCCACCAGATTAGCCACTATGTTTCCATCTACCTCTCCACTATGCTTTAGGGAATGTCACGCGATTGGGTCTATGATCCACGTCTGGTGGGAATGTCCAAATATCAGAGGATTCTGGAAGAGAGTTTTCAACCTCATCAGGAAGGTTACGGGCAACTCTGTTCCAAAGTCAGCACAAGTGGCCCTCCTGAATTTCCCTGTTCCTCCAAATACTCCCAGAAATGAACTCTCTTCATACTTTTGGGAGCGAAAATAACAATTGCAAAAGCATGGAAAAAACCCAAGGTCTCCTACCGAGCAGCGAAAAATAAAATATCTTGGATTATGACCCAAGAAAAAATGGTCAGCTCAATTTTGGACACTACCAAATAATTTCAAGCAACATGGGAACCCTGGGCTAGATATGTTGGAATCCCTCTCATCCCCGGCACCTAAATTATCAGAAACAAGAGAAAGCACTGAACTTTGGCCTCTACCCCCTACTTCCTCTCCCTTTCTCTTCTTCCCTCTTCCTCTCTCTTTTTCTCCTCTTCAATATGACCTATTTGATGACAATCACTAAGTTTACATTTATTTGGTTCTTACTTCACTAGATCATCTTTTGTCATGCATTTTATTTTAAATAAACTTTATTTGAACCTTAAAAAAAAAAAAGCCAAGCTCCCCTGACCCTGTCCTGGTGCCAGACTCGCACAGGTAGTCATTGATGGCCCTCTGCTGCGTGTGCAGCCGCTGCAGCATTGCCAACGTTGAGTTCCACCTGTTGGGCATGTCACAGATGAGGCGGTTCTTGGGCAGGTTGCATTCCTTTTGGAGGTCAGCCAGCCGAGCACTGGCATTATATGACCGGCAGAAATGCCCACAGACTTTCCTGGTCTGCCTCAGGAGATCCTGTAAGCCCAGGTACCTGCACAAGAACCGCTGCACCACCAAATTAAGGACGTGAGCCAAACAGGGAACATGGGTGAAGTGTCCCTGTCAAAGGGCGGAGAGGAGGTTGGTGCCATTGTCGCAAACCACCATTCCTGGCTGAAGCTGGCGTGGCGTCAACCACCTCTGAGCTTGCCCCTGCAGAGCTGACAGAATCTCTGCCCCAGTGTGGCTCCTGTCCCCTAAGCAGACCAACTCAAGCACCGCATGGCATCTTTTTGCCTGAGTGCTTGCGTAGCCCCTAGAACACCTACGGAGCACAGCTGGTTCCGAGGACAAATCTGCACAGGAAGAGGCCATACAGGAAGAAGAAGAGGAGGGGGTGGAGAAGAGAGGTGTGGCAGAATCACCACTGCCAGCATTTTGGAGGTGTGGTGGCGGAACAAGCTCCAACAGTACTGCACCCTGTCCTGCATCCTTCCCAGCTGCCAGAACAGTCACCCAGTGCGTGGTGAAAGATAGGTCCCTGTCCATGCCTGCTGGACCATGAGTCAGCGGTAATATGCACCTTACCGCTGACCGCCCTGTCCAACGAGGCCAAGACATTGCCTTCCACATGTCGGTAGAGAGCCGGAATGGCCTTCCGAGAAAAAAATTGGCGTTTGGGAACCTGCCACTGAGGTACCGCACATTCCACAAATTCTCGAAAGGGGGCAGAGTCTACCAGCTGAAAAGGCAGCAGTTGAAGTGCTAGCAATTTAGCCAAACTAGCATTCAGCCACTGAGCATGTGGATGGCTGGGACTGAATTTCTTTTGCCGGTTTAGCAACTGGGGTAGGGAAATTTGCCTGCTACAATCGGATGTTGGTGTACCGCTAGCAGATTGCCCGTAAGTACTTGGGACACCTAATTCTACACCTTCATTCCTCTCAGTGCAGGTCTCTGAGAGGACTAAAGTTATAGTGGGGTTGGAGATCCCAGCTGATGAGGAGCAAGGAGAGGTCCGCCTTGTTCTTTGGTGTGGGTCTTTTAAGTATTGTTGCCAACGGACTGCATGGGAGCTCGACATATGTCTGATCAAGCATGTGGTGCCCAAGCGGCTGCTGTTTTGGCCACGCTTGATACGCTTCAGACATATGTTGCAAACAGCAACAGTGCGATCTGCTGCACATGTTTCAAAAAAGGCCCACACCAAAGAACTTTTGGAAAATAGCAAGGAGTCAGCAGCACCCTGCACATGTGAAGCTCTGCGGTGGTGATGCAGTCGGTTGCCTGCCCTTAAGCTGGCCCCTGGAGGGCATTCTGCCTCATTGGAGATGTGCCTCCTCCTCCTCTCTTCTATCTGGTACCCACGTAGAGTCAGTGACCTCATCATCCCCTCCCTCCTCGCCACTGGAGCAAACCTGGCAGTATGCTGCAGCTGGGGGAACATGACTGCCAGTTTCTTGTCCTTCTTGGGCACCCCCTCTCTCTGGGCTCACGTTACTGCCTTCATCCTCAACCTGGGTACCATCTTCAGAGCCTTCAAAACGCTGCTCATCCTCCTGCAGCATGTACCCTACACTGTGGTCGAACAGTTCGGGGGACTCCTCAGGGCATGATGGTGGGGCAAGGGAAGGAGTGACTGATGACATTGACAGACAAAGTACCCTGAGCCTGGGTGACAGAGGATGAGGAGGATGAGGACGGCTTGGTCATCCACTCTACCAACTCTTCTGCATGTTTTGGCTCAACACGGCCAGCTGCCGAAAAAAAGGACAAGCGTGCCCCACGGCCACATGCTGAGGATGCACCGTGGCCACGACCAGCACTGTTGGCTGTAGACACAGAGCCTGCTTGCCCTCTTTTAGTGGCCTGTGAGCGTCTGCCTCTCATTGGTGGCCTTCCAGACATACTGTACAATTAGATTAGCAAAACAACGCCTGAAGTTTACTAAAAACAGTACACCAGGAATGGCCTACAGTCAGGTATATGCTTGGCTATACTATATATATACAAGCCTGTATATATATATTAAATGCACTGCAGCTAGCTGAATCAACTGCCTGCCTGAAGTATATTAGAAACAGTACACCAGGACTGGTCTGCAGTGAGATGAAGCTAAACTGTATACAGTGTGTATTTATATATATATATATATATATATATATATATATATATATATATATATATATATATATATGTGTGTATATATATATATATACAAAGCCGGGATGTATATATATACTAAATACACTGCAGCTAACTGTATCGCCTGCCTGTAGTATATTAGCAACAGTACACCAGGAACTGTCTGCAGTGAGATCTAGCTATAGCTACTGTATACAGTGTATATATATATATATATATATATATATATACTAGACTGACTGTATATATATATATATATATATATATATATATATATATGAAATACACTGCAGCTAACTGAATCAACTGCCTGCCTAAAGTATATTAGAAACAGTACAGCAGGAACGGTCTGCAGTGAGATCTAGCTAAACTGTATGCAGTGGATATATATATATATATATATATATATACTAGACTGACTGTATATATATATATATATATATATATATGAAATACACTGCAGCTAACTGAATTGCCTGCCTGCTCAAACTAAATGAAATAACAATCTCTCTGCCTCTCTCTGTCTCTCTCTTAACAATGCCACCAACACACTACAAATGGCCGACGTGCAGGCGGCCTTATATAGTGTGGGGCGCGGACTTAACCCCCTAAGCCATAATCGGCCAAAGGCATGCTGCCTTTGGCCGATTACGGCTCTCTTCGCTGACGGCGCTGTGATTGGGCAAAGCATGCGGGTCATAGTGCATGCTTGGCCAATCATCAGCCAGCAATGCACTGCAATGATGCAGTGCATTATGGGCCGTGACGCGCCGCTCGAATTTGGCGCGAACGGCCCATGTTTGATCTTCGCCGAACGATCGAACAGCCGATGTTCGAGTCAACCTCATGTTCGACTCAAACAGACAGCCCATCCCTAGTTATGAGGAAAGGTTGCAAGCACTGAACTTATTCTCTCTGGAGAAGAGACGTTTGAGAGGGGATATGATTTCATTATACAAATACTATACTGGTGATACCACATTAGGGATAAAACTTTTTCGCAGAAGGGAGTTTAACAAGACTCGTGGCTACTCATTAAAATTAGAAGAAAAGAGGTTTAACCTTAAACTACGTAGAGGGTTCTCTAGGGTGGGTCTCAGCGGGGGCATTGATAGTTTCAAGAAACTATTAGATAAGCACCTGATTGACCACAACATACAGGGATATACAATGTAATACTAACATATAATCACACACATAGGTTGGACCTGATGGACTTGTGTCTTTTTTCAACCTCACCTACTATGTAACTATATATTGTGCATAGCAGTACTGCATAAATGAAGGGCAGCACACTGAGCCAATCAATAATCTGTTGCTTTGAACAGTGCTGCCACTTTAACACTGTAAACATGTTTACAGAAGGGAAAAACCCCATGAATGCTCTGCTGTATATACTGTATCACATAGACTCACATGTACAATGTTTCTTGAAAGAATTGCAGCTCACTCCTGTGTTTGTGCCTACATTTCAGCTTGAGCTATTGTACTCAGTAAATAACCAGCTTTTCCAAAATCCTTTGATAGGTGCAACAGTTTATATACATGTGATTCTTGCCTGCGATTGGTTATCCCTCCTTGCCTATATAATATTTGGAATGTGTTTTCTTTATTGTTAATGGAACATGGAGGTTATAGGAACACAGATATAGGAAATGATTTGCAACATATACAGTACTTTATCGACTGGCTCTGCACTGAGAACTGAGCGATCAAGTTCTCCCCTTCTGCTCTGACCAGAGAGCTGTGTCCATCAGTCAGCTCTCCCCGCTCCCTCACTGGAGCGCTGGGCTGTGGAGGGGGCGGGAAGGGTTGGCTCTGGCTCTCGGCGGATTGCTAAGAGGCTGAGTCAGCTGCCGATCCAGGCTTCTGGGTGCATCCTGACCATATGGTCGGGAATTTCCCAGAGCCTGGAACTGCTTTCTAACGTCAGCCGACAGCAGGCTTCACCACTTCTGTGATCCAGGCATGTACTGGCCATCGGGACTACCGGGAGATTCCCGGTGGGCCGATGGCTCAGTAGGCCAGTTAGGTGCGGTCCTGGAGCCGCTCCTCTCTGTCAGTGAGTGATCGCAATTTCACTCCTGTCAGGAGGAGCAGCTTCCGTCATATGCTGGAGAGAGCATTAGGCCTTATGCTCCCTCCAGACTGCAGGGGGAGATAGACCAACAGCAGACTTTCCTTCCTCTCTCCCCTATCACTTGTTATCACATGACTGGAGAGAGGAACGAGAAGCTGCCTTAAAACTGTAAGTACATGTGGGAGGGGGAGGACACTCTGATGTGAAGGGGACTGCTGATGGGGGCTCTCTGATGTGAAGGGCTTCTGATGGGGACACACTGATGTGAAGTTGGCTGCTGGTGGGGACTCTGATGTGAAGGGCTTCTGATGGGGAGACACTGATGTGAAGGGAGCTGCTGTTGGGCACTCTCTGATGGGGACTCTGATGTGAAGGGAGCTGCTGATTGGGACACTCTGATGTAAGGGGGATGCTGTTGGGGACACTCTGATGTAAGGGGGACGCTGTTGGGGACACTATGATGTAAGGGGGATGCTGTTTGGGACACTATGATGTAAGGGGGACGCTGTTGGGGACACTCTGATGTAAGGGGGATGCTGTTGGGGACACTCTGATGTAAGGGGGATGCTGTTGGGGACACTATGATGTAAGGGGGACGCTGTTGGGGACACTCTGACGTAAGGGGGATGCTGTTGGGGACACTCTAATGTAAGGGGGAGGGGAGGACACTCTGATGTGAAGGGGACTGCTGATGGGGGCTCTCTGATGTGAAGGGCTTCTGATGGGGACACACTGATGTGAAGTGGGCTGCTGGTGGGGACTCTGATGTGAAGGGCTTCTGATGGGGAGACACTGATGTGAAGGGAGCTGCTGTTGGGCACTCTCTGATGGGGAATCTGATGGGGACTCTGATGTGAAGGGAGCTGCTGATTGGGACACTCTGATGTAAGGGGGACGCTGTTGGGGACACTCTGATGTAAGGGGGATGCTGTTGGGGACACTATGATGTAAGGGGGTCGCTGTTGGAGACACTCTGATGTAAGGGGGACGCTGTTGGGGACGCTCAAAATTAAAGTGGGCCGGTCATGAGGAAGTCCAGGGCCAAATTTTTGTCCCAGTCCAGCCCTGCTGTGATCCATAGGAGAAGTATAGCCAAAAAATTCCAGCAGTACTTTTCTAGTATTGGCTTCAGAGTGATGAGTAGGTAATTGGCCAAACAGACAGTCTATATTTTAGACACAGTGAAACCACTATGTGAGGCTTATAATTAGGCTTTATCAGCCTTAGGCTCCTTTCACACGGGCGTTCCGTCTGTCCATTTTTTTCATCTGATGATGGATGAAAAACAGACAGCAGTGCATTCCTATGGGCAAACAAGAGAAAATGGACACCGTTTACATCAGTTTTTCATCCTCTTTTGTTCAGGTCCTCTTTTTTGGTGCCAATTCATACTATCTGCGGTGACAGACATTTTATATGGTAAAACAACTGTCACTGCAAGGACACACAGGAAACACAGGACACACGTTAGTGCGTTATTGATGCGTTTGTGCTACATTTTCAACAGGAAGGTGCGTTTTTGGTACAGTTTTTTTAACTGACCAAAAATGCTGCAAGCAAGATTTTTAACACGGCAACGGAAGCGCAGCGGACCAGTGTGAAGACATACATAGTATTTAAAGGGATGCATTTTTCTTGAGCTTTTCTTGTTCTAAAGGTGTCGATAATGGCTGACAATAAATTCACATTCATTTAAATTTGTGATATTAATTAAAAAGTCGAATATAAAAACAATTATATATATTTTTTAAAACTGTCATTTTCGGTTTTGACCAAGTGCATCCTGAATTTTCTGTTTTGATTTTGGCACCAATATTTCCATTCGGTGCAGTTCTAGTTGTTTACAAAATGTTTTGATTTACATATTTTAATATAGTTTATGAGCCAAAAGTTAACCTGTGGCCGAAGTAGTGGTCAACAAAGGAAAGTGACATCACCTTCATCTACTGTCATCCATCATGAAAAACTGCCAAAAAAAGGGATGAAATACTCTTACCGACTAGGATGGACACACGCTGTCGTATGACATGTGTGTCCATCCTAGTCGGTAAGAGTATTCATTTACTTACCTTGAAGTACTGATGAGAGTGACTACAGACAATATATCTCTTATCCCCATTGGCTTGGTGTCACCCCAACAGGAAGAGCCCTCCTCCTCACATTTATGTATACTGTTGTTTTATGTTTGATGTTTACACTTTCTGCGTTTAAGCACAGCTACTTTTGATTTCACACAATACACCTGATTTTATATAGACCACATCTATAGCACGTACACTATACTGTTTTAGTGTGCACTGTGCATACCAGCGCTACACTTTTTGATTTACTACGCACTCTGGGATGCACTTAGAGATCTGTGCAGGTTCGTGTAGCCGGCTGCCTGTCATTGATTTGAACTGGCTGCTAGCACACAGATGGACGGAACAACCTGTGCATCCTGTGCAGGTGAAGACATCGGTATGCCCACGTGAATGGGGCCTTAGCAACTGGTACTAAATTTAGTCCACTTGTTAGTAAGTCCCTTGTGATATTCTCTGTAATTAGGTTACATGTACAGTGTGTAGGAAGGGCAAAATCAGGTACCAGCATCACCACCATCCGAACAAAAAGATTTGTGTTTTGTCTGTCTGTGGGTTTTGTGGGCGAGCTACAAGCCACGGGCTGCTTGTTTCCTGAGTCAGCACTATAAATCTAGCATAACCCAGACTCTACCTATATTATCTTGGCCTTTCAAGACTTTGAACATTTGTTAAAACATCTGTTTTTTTTTTCCTAGTATTTCCATATGTTGTTTTTTTTTTTTTACCACATGTTCAATTAGATATTTTGTATGATCCTATGTTGAGTTCAGTCTGCTGTTATTAAAAATTTATTGCAACACAGTGAAAAACAAAATGGCCAAAATCAAAAGTGGTATCTGAATCTACAAATATTTGCAGACCAAATTAAGTAACAAGTGTTAAACCTGAACAAAGTGCTGTTTTAAATGAATATACTATGGCAATCATAAAGATCTGATGAGATGATTTAAAAAATGAGAGTGTAGCCTCGGTAGAGATAGAGTGACAAGATCAGGGAATAGTTGGTTAGACTTGGGATAAGTATGAAGTGAGCCTGTGCCACCTAGAGAGTATTTTTTAGAATGTGTGCTTATGCCTGACATCTAAGCTAAATTGGGGTAGTTTTATCTATCCTATCTAGATGGCAGCAATTCAAGTTTGCTAGCTCCTGATGAAGAAAACCATGTCCCTGAAACGCATTGAGCGGAAAGACTTATTTTAAATCACTGCAGTGGTCAAAAAATGACTGTTTTATAACTGTGTTTTATTATATGTCTACTACATGCTGAAAAACATTTTTTTAAAAGTGAAATTAAATAAAATGTTATAAATCTTTTTAAAGAGTTGTGCCTCAAAAGTCCCATATGTTACTATAGTTAGTTTCGATACATTAGCTTAAGAATACATTTGGAATTTCCAATTCTTAAAAAAAAGACCAATAACAAATTACCTTAGTTGCCAAAATAGCCATTAAAAAAATATACAAACTATGGGCGATCGAATTTGAATATGCAGTCTTTTCCTAGACTTCTAAGCTTTAAAAAAGAATCCCCTGGGTTGAGTACATCCCAAACTATTCCATTAAAGAACTCAAATAAAATAGTGTAGGAGTAAAAACATTGTCCTTTCATTTTTGTTGTCTGTGTACTATTGGGGATATTTGCCATAATTCTCTAGCCTGGATGACATAACAGGAAATTAAAATAAATGTATACAGTTGACACCAAAACAGGTATTGCCACTGGAATATTTACCCTTTCTTTTTGTTCTGTGACAAATAAAAAAATTTGGACTTCCCACCAATTGGCAGTGGTCACCTTGGGCAAGTAGGAGAAAGTGTGAATCCATCTAATGGGGATAAGAACAACAATAAGAACTTGACAGGGGTTTAAATTCTTTCATATGCTATCCAAAACTAAAACAATCTGTACATGCACTTTAGGAGGCACTTGTCATGCTGGTAGGTCATACACCCTATTTTCTCTCCTCCACCTTGCTGTCTTCCTTTCTTTTCTTTCTTCTTCTTTTTACCAAACTGTTCCCCTTCTAGCTTATCTTCTTCCGCCAAACACAATTGCTCTCTTTGTCATACAGGTCTCTACTATTTTGAGTTCCGCATTGGGAGCTGCCGTATACAGAAAGGTCTAATTGCAGAAAATTCAGTTGCAAAAAAAAAAGACATAACCTTACATTTTTCATCACTTTCTCTAATTAAATGCAAAACACACATATGACTTTATATAGAGAAAAGTGAAGGTACATTTAGCTTAGTGAATAGGATAAAGCTCTGTTCACTTCATTCATCCAAGCACATGCAAGGCAAAAATCCTGTTGTGTTTCTTTTTCTCATGATTGGGGGTACAAATTGAACACCTTATTCCAAGCACTAAATGAAAATCCTCTACCCATTTAGTAAATTAACCCCATTTTCTTGTGTCTATTTTGAGCAATTTTATCATTCTGTAATCAAAATATTAAAAACAATAATGTTAGCAATTTTAACACAAATCCAGATATACAGCATATGACCTTTTGATTTATATAATCACGTTAGGTGAGCATTGTTTGCTAAGGGCCATGTTTTCTGAAGTACAATATGAGGTGATTTGGGCAAAGCAAGCCTTTATTCACTTTAAATATCCAATGATAAGGAGGAAACCTTTAAAATAAAATATTGCATAAGATTGGATGGTTGAAGTGATTTTTTTCAACTCCCTTCATTTAACACTTTAGTAATTCAAGGCCAGTGCATTGTGAACATATTAGTATTTTATATAGATTTTATACCATGGAATGGTATTTTTTGCACTGTTTACGGAGATGTCTATATTTAGCAGTCAATGGCCACACACTCTGCTACCCTTGCCACAGGCAATGAAACATTACAAAGGTAAAGTAATGGGGTGGCGGTAGAATGTGTAAGAGAACTGTCAGGATGCGCCCGGCACGCACACGTGCGCATGCACGCATTCACGGGCATCAGCAGATTTCCTTGCGCAGGAACACACATCTGACCACAATTGGCACCTGACAGCCTATTTAAGGGTTGCTCTGATTTCTGTCAGGTGCTGCTTGATCTTCAGCTGTGTCCTGAGATTCTGAAACCCTGTTGTTTGTCTTGACTTCCTGTTGCTGAAACCCTGGCCTTCCTGACCCTGTTTCTGGACTCTGATTACTGGTTCATGATCCTGGCTTCCTGTTTGACCTTGCTCCTGTTTATACCTTGGTACCTCGCTGCCCGCCCGTTACTGAACCCGGCTTACCTGTTGACCTCGCTTCTGTCTCCTGTTTGGCTCCACGCTGTTTCCGAGTACCTGTGCTGGCCGTCCATCCTCTCAGCTGTGCTGGTTCCAGCTCTTCACCAGAAACCCTGCCTGCACTTCCCAGTCTGCAACACTTCTGGCAAGTCCTGCACACAGCATTCACAGGCACTCGTGTTCCTCCTGATCCTTGCCACCATCTGTTCCATCTCCAGTGGGGCTTGGATTGGAGATACAAGAGAGGCTGACCTCGTCATTTCAGACTCCTACCAGGTACGTGACAGTATCAAGCAGCCACAAATGGAGTCTGAAAGGGAGGCCTCTCCACCAGAGAACATTTACAGATCTATTTCTGTGCTATCCAATATTGTGCAGAAGTTACAAGAAAATCTGAGTCGCATGGAAGAGCGATTTCCCCACAATGAGAATGTCGCATTGGCCTGTGCTCCGCTTTTGGTCTCTGATTCATATACCCAAACAGAGCCCGGCTTGTTCCATGAGGTTGCTTCTGCTCCTGAACCCAGGGTGCCTATGCCTGAGCGATTCTCTGGAAATCGCAAGAAGTTTCGCACATTCCGGAATTCCTGTGAACTATATTTCTCCCTGTTACCCCGGACCTTCACGTCTGAAAACATCAAGGTGGGGTTTATTATTACATTACTATTGGATGAACCACTTTCCTGGGCTCATCATCTCCGGGAACAACATGACCCTGTCCTGACAACCACGGATTCTTTCTTCTCAGCCATGGCTCAGCTTTATGCAGACCCCTTCTACCAGCAGACTGCCGAATTCATGCTTGGCAAATTACAGCAAGGTCCAAGGCCTGCTGAGGAATATGTAACTGATTTCCGTGTATGGAGTGCAGATACCCAATGGAATCATTCCGCACTTCGCCACCAGTTTCGACTAGGACTGTCTGACACCTTAAAGGATGAGCTTGCCAGAGTGGGAGTTCCAGCATCCCTGGAAGACCTGATCGATCTAACCATTCAGATCGATCGGCGATTACGTGAAAGGCAATTCGAAAGGTCCAAAGGAACCCTTTCTGTGGCTTCAAGGTCTGACATTCCTGCATCCTCATGCGTTGCATCCCCCAGAAGGAGGGAACTGCATAAGACTCCTCATAGAAGTTTTCGAAGACCACCCCTTTCTCCTGATGAACGCCTTCATCGATTACAGGACAATCTGTGTCTCTATTGCGGGGAGGCAGGTCACTTTATACAGACTTGCCCCGCAAAGACCCGCAGGTCTTTCTCCCGTCAGCCTCACATGATGCATCTCTCAGGGAGGTACCAGTCTCATGTCTCTCTTTCCATTGTGCTCCAGTTTTCTGAAAAGACTGTTCCTGTACTTGCAATCATAGACTCTGGGGCCTGTAGTTGTTTTATGGACTCTGCATTTGCTTCTCTCCACCAACTGCCTGTATGTGCCAAGAAGCAGGAATTCCATGTTCATCTGGCTGACGGTTCCGGCATTAAATCAGGCCCAGTTACCCAAGAGACTTTACCTATTTCCTGCCGTACTTCTTCCGGCCACCATGAATTCCTCCGTTTGGATATCATAGCTTCTCCCATGTTCCCGGTCATCCTTGGCATTCCATGGTTGAAGGCACATAATCCTCACATTAACTGGCTTACCGGAGACATCTCCTTTTCCTCTGACTACTGCCAAATTCACTGCCTACCTGAAAAGATTTTCAATACCACACCCCTCCTGGGTATCCTCCCTGACCATGAAACCTCTAATCTGGTCCCTGCTGCCTACCACGAGTATCTGGATGTATTTAACAAGAAAGGAGCAGACACTCTTCCTCCCCATAGAACATATGATTGTCCTATTGAACTTTTACCAGGGGCCGAGATCCCATTTGGGCGAATTTATCCTCTCTCTGAGCCTGAACTAGAAGCCCTGCGGATTTATATAGATGAAAGCCTTGAAAAACAGTTCATCCGGCCCTCCACTTCACCAGCAGGAGCCGGTATTTTCTTTGTGGAAAAGAAAGACCATACCCTTAGGCCCTGTGTGGACTATCGTGACCTTAACAGGGTCACTGTTAAAAACCGGTACCCTCTGCCTCTGATCCCTGAACTTTTTCAAAGGCTGCGTGGGGCACGAGTGTTCTCCAAATTGGATCTGAGAGGTGCTTATAATCTTGTCAGAATCAGGGAGGGAGATGAATGGAAGACGGCCTTCCGAACACGCTTCGGGCATTTTGAATATCAAGTCATGCCATTCGGACTCTGCAACGCCCCTGCCACATTCCAACATCTGGTTAATGACGTTTTTCGGGACTTCCTTGATTTATTCGTCATCGTGTATCTGGATGACATCCTTATATTCTCTGAAACTTTAGAATCCCATAGGACTCATGTAAAAAAAGTACTGGGTCGGCTGAGGGAACACCGCCTTTACGCAAAGGCTGAGAAATGTGACTTTGAAAGACCAACCATACATTTCCTGGGACTTGTCATCTCTGCTGACGGTATCTCCATGGACCCACAGAAAGTCACTTCCGTCCTGGAATGGCCTGCCCCTGTTGACAGGAAAGCTGTTCAGAGATTTGTGGGATTCGCCAACTTTTACAGAAAATTTATCAAGAACTTTTCTGGTATCATCACTCCCATCACTCAGTTAACAAAGCAGCATGTTCCTTTCCGATGGACCCCTGAAGCTCAAACAGCTTTTGAACAATTAAAAACTTTATTCACGTCAGCTCCTATCTTGAAACATCCTGATCCATCCTTAGCCTACGTTTTGGAGGTGGATGCCTCTGAGAGTGCACTAGGCGCTATTTTGTCTCAACGCCAAGGTCCCAAATCTTTGCTCCATCCTGTGGCCTTTTTCTCTAAGAAATTAAATCCTTCTGAAAGGAACTATGATGTTGGAGACCGAGAATTGCTGGCTATCAAGGCTGCGCTTGAAGAATGGCGCTACCTCCTGGAAGGAGCAGCTCACCCCATCCTCATATTCACGGACCATAAAAATCTCGAATACTTGAGGACGGCTAGACGACTAAGACCCCGGCAGGCAAGGTGGGCACTTTTCTTCTCTCGTTTTATGTTCCATATAACTTATCGTCCTGGCTCAAAGAATGGTAAACCGGATGCCTTGTCCCGCATGTTCAGCGACCCAGTGGTATCCTCAGAACCTGATACTATTCTACCAGCCAAAAATTTTTTGCTTCTTCAGGCGGATTTGATGTCTCAGATAAAAGCAGATGTGATAAACCAACCACCTTCCAAAGATCTGGCTCTTCAATTGAGGGATGGTTTGTACTTTCATAAGAAGCAAATCTTTATCCCTGAGCAATTCAGAGTTTCTGTCCTGAGGCGATGTCATGACCACCCATTAGCGGGCCACTTTGGAATTCGCAAAACGGCCGATCTGATCTCTCGTACATTCTGGTGGCCAGACTTGATGCAAGACTGCAAAAGATATGTTAATTCTTGTGTGACATGCCTTCGGAATAAGACGGACAGAGCCAAAACTTGGGGCCTACTTGAGCCACTCCCTGTACCTGAGAAACCATGGAGCATGATCTCCATGGATTTCATTGTGGAACTCCCCCCATCTGAAAACTTCACCACCGTGTTTGTTGTGGTGGATCGCCTGACCAAGATGGCCCATTTTGTACCCTTACAAGGAACTCCTTCGGCCACAGAGACCGCCTCAGCTTTCATCAAGGAGATTGTAAGATTACATGGTGTCCCTGATAGCATCATCTCTGATCGTGGGGTGCAGTTTACGTCTAGATTTTGGAGGGCATTATGCCAAGCACTGAACATTGAACTCCGCCTCTCCACAGCCTACCATCCACAAACTAATGGACAAACTGAAAGAACCAATCAAACCCTTGAGCAGTACTTACGGTGTTTTTCCTCTTTTGCACAAGATGACTGGCTATCACTTCTCCCACTGGCAGAATTTTCATACAATAATTCCATCCACTCTGCAACCAAGCAATCACCCTTTTTTGCCAATTATGGGTACCACCCCTCTTTCTTACCTGAGCTGGCCATTGAATCATCTGTACCTGCTGTACAAAACAGATTAAACTTCCTCAGTACTAATAACCAATTACTGCAAGATACAATCTCCAAGACTCAAGCAAGCAATAAAAAGTTCTTCGACAAGAAGAAGAGAGGTAATCTGAACCTTAAACCTGGAGACAAGGTCTGGCTTTCCACAACAAACTTGAAACTGAGCTGTCCTTCAAGAAAACTTGGCCCAAAATTTTTGGGACCCTTCCCAGTCAAGAGGAAAATTAATGCAGTGGCATTCGAGTTGGTGTTACCCAAGAATCTAAAGATCCACCCTGTATTCCATGTCTCTTTGTTGAAACCAGCTGTACCAAATCCATTTCCAGATCGGGTTTCTGAAATTCCTCCTCCACTGCTCATCGAAGGGAATGAGGAATTTGAGGTGGAAGCCGTGTTGGACTGTAGAAGAAGGCATAACCAAACACAGTTCCTCATTAAATGGAAAGGCTATGGGTCGGAAGAAAATTCCTGGGAACCAGCTTCAGATGTGCATGCTCCCAAACTAGTGCAAGCCTTTTTTCAACGCCACCCAGAGAAAAGACACTTGAAGGGCATCCGGAGGCTGCCCTTAAGGGGGGGGCAATGTAAGAGAACTGTCAGGATGCGCCCGGCACGCACACGTGCGCATGCACGCATTCACGGGCATCAGCAGATTTCCTTGCGCAGGAACACACATCTGACCACAATTGGCACCTGACAGCCTATTTAAGGGTTGCTCTGATTTCTGTCAGGTGCTGCTTGATCTTCAGCTGTGTCCTGAGATTCTGAAACCCTGTTGTTTGTCTTGACTTCCTGTTGCTGAAACCCTGGCCTTCCTGACCCTGTTTCTGGACTCTGATTACTGGTTCATGATCCTGGCTTCCTGTTTGACCTTGCTCCTGTTTATACCTTGGTACCTCGCTGCCCGCCCGTTACTGAACCCGGCTTACCTGTTGACCTCGCTTCTGTCTCCTGTTTGGCTCCACGCTGTTTCCGAGTACCTGTGCTGGCCGTCCATCCTCTCAGCTGTGCTGGTTCCAGCTCTTCACCAGAAACCCTGCCTGCACTTCCCAGTCTGCAACACTTCTGGCAAGTCCTGCACACAGCATTCACAGGCACTCGTGTTCCTCCTGATCCTTGCCACCATCTGTTCCATCTCCAGTGGGGCTTGGATTGGAGATACAAGAGAGGCTGACCTCGTCATTTCAGACTCCTACCAGGTACGTGACAGAATGATATAGAAACCAAAAGGAACTGATTCAACCAACCAATATATATAATAAACAAAAAAGTGTAGCGCTATAACCCAAAACAAATTAGAATAAATCAAAATGATATGTTATATACGTGAAAACATTATGTGAAAATAGTGTCACCACTTTAAGATGTATCCAAAAGAATACAAGTAAAATGAAATAAAGTGCTATAGATTAAAACAAATATTCACTATACCAAAAACTGGTGAAAAATATTAAATATTAATAAAAATAATAATAGAAATGTTGTTATTAACCAATAAATAAAAATAAAAAAGATTACAGAAAGTCCAATGGGATTAACTCCATAAAAAGTTCTGAGGTGAAAAGATCCACAAATTTTAATTGTAGAAAAAGGTGAAGGAAAAAAAAACACCACCAAAAGTCTATGCAGGTTTCTACTGGAAGCAGAAGATCAAAAAACTTCCCAAATTTTGCAATAGAAAGGATCAACTGGATCAGGCAGGTAGGTAGACTGTAGAAAAACCGCATGTGAACAGAGAATCTATTAATGGTGCAGGAGCCGTCACCGAAGGTATCCGAGGCTTACCAGAACTTAATGACTTGAAAAGACATACGTCATACAAGTCAGAAAGGCTTAGTGATCAACCGGTCCGGATAATACCTCTCTTCAGATGTCTTCGATACGTAGTAATACGACTGCAACAGGCTGTAACCGAGGAAAAAGTCCTGAAGGTCACGCAGAAATGAGAACTGGTTAGTAGAGGCCGAAGACAGGAACCCGGTGAGTGAAGGACAATCCAAGACAGCAGACCAAGGCAGAAGTACACAGGGGTCTACCAGAAGGCAGTGTCGGAAACAGGCAGGGTCCTGTTCATGCTAGTTTTGTGGATGCTATTTGTTTCTGGTTGCTGACTTTGCTTGTTCCTGGCTCTGATTATTGGATTACCCCTTGGATTTATGCTGATCTGGTTGCTGACTTTGCTTGTTCCTGACTCTGATTCTTGGATCACCCCTTGGATTTACACTGATCTCGTTACCGACCCTGCCTGTTTCCAACACTGCCTTCTGGTAGACCCCTGTGTACTTCTGCCTTGGTCTGTTGTCTTGGATTGTCCTTCACTCACCGGGTTCCTGTCTTCGGCCTCTACTAACCAGTTCTCATTTCTGCGTGACCTTCAGGACTTTTTCCTCGGTTACAGCCTGTTGCAGTCGTATTACTACGTATCGAAGACATCTGAAGAGACGTATTATCCGGACCGGTTGGTCACTAAGCCTTTCTGACTTGTATGACGTATGTCTTTTCAAGTCATTAAGTTCTGGTAAGCCTCTTGATACCTTCGGTGACGGCTCCTGCACCATTAATAGATTCTCTGTTCACATGCGGTTTATCTACAGTCTACCTACCTGCCTGATCCAGTTGATCCTTTCTATTGCAAAATTTGGGAAGTTTTTTGATCTTCTGCTTCCAGTAGAAACCTCCATAGACTCTTGGTGGTAATTTTTTTTCCTTCACCTTTTTCTACAATCAAAATTTGTGGATCTTTTCACCTCAGAACTTTTTATGGAGTTAATCCCATTGGACTTTCTGTAATCTTTTTTATTTTTATTTATGGGTTAATAACAAAATTTCTATTATTATTTTTATTAATATTTAATATTTTTCACCAGTTTTTGGTATAGTGAATATTTGTTTTAATCTATAGCACTTTATTTCCTTTTACTTGTATTCTTTTGGATACATCTTAAAGTGGTGACACTATTTTCACATATTGTTTTCACGTATATAACATATCATTTTGTTTTATTCTAATTTGTTTTGGGTTATAGCGCTACACTTTTTTGTTTATTGTCCTTTGCCTTGAGTCTATAGGTGTGTTGGCTGCTATTCTTTCCCATTTTTTAGCGCAGCGCTGTATTTAACAACTTTTTTCTAACCAATATATATACTCTGAGCAAAATTATGAAGGCAACACTTTTATGTTTGCCCCTATTTATCATAAGCTGAACGCAAAGATCTCCGACTTTTTCTATGTACACAAAAGGCTTATTTCTCTCAAATATTTTTCACAAATCTGTCTAAATCTGTGTTAGTGAGCACTTTTCCCTTTGCCGAAATAATCCATACACCTCACAGGTGTGGCATATCAAGATGCTGATTAGACAGCATGATTATTGCACAGGTGTGCCTTAGGCTGGCCACAATAATAGGTCACTCTAAAATGTGCACTTTTACTGTTTGGGGGGGGGGGGGGTCCGAAAACCAGTCAGTATCTGGTGTGACCACCATTTGCCTAACGCAGTGCAGCAGATTTCCTTCGCATAGAGTTAATCGGGTTGTTGATTGTGGTCTGTGGAATGTTGGTCCCTTCCTCTTCAATGGCTGTGCGAAATTGCTGGATATTGGTGGGAACTGGAACATGCTGTCGTATACGCCGATCCAGAGCATCCCAAACATGCTCAATGGGTGACATGTCTGGTGGGTATGCTGGCCATGCAAGAACTGGGATGTTTTCAGCTTCCAGGAATTGTGTACAGATCCTTGCAACATGGGGCCGTGCATTATCATGCTGTAACATGAGGTGATGGTCATGGGTGAATGGCACAACAATGGGCCTCAGGATCTCATCACGGTATCTCTGTGTATTCAAAATGCCATCAATAAAATGCACCTGTGTTCATTGTCCATAGCATACGCTTTCCCATACCATAATCCCACCGCCACCATGGGCTAATCAATCCACAAAGCTAACCTCAGCAAACCGTTCACCCACCATACACGCTGTCTGCCATCTGCCCTGTACAGTGAAAACCAGCTTTCATCCGTGAAGAGAACACCTCTCCAAAGTGCCAGACGCCATCGAATGTGAGCATTTGCCCACTCAAGTCGGTTACGACAATGAACTACAGTAAGGTCGAGACCCTGATTAGGACAACGAGCATGCAGATGAGCCTCCCTGAGATGGTTTCTGACCGATTGTGCAGAAATTCTTTGGTTATGCAAACCTATTGTTGCAGCAGCTGTCCGGGTGGCTCATCTCAGATGATCTTGGAGGTGAAGATGCTGGATGTGGAGGTCCTGGGCTGGTGTGGTTACACGTGGTCTGCGGTTGTGAGGCCGGTTGGATCTACTGCCAAATTCTCTGAAACACCTTTGGATATGGCTTATGGTAGAGAATTGAACATTCAATTCAAGGATAACAGCTCTGGTGGACATTCCTGCAGTCAGCATGCCAATTGCACGCACCCTCAAAACTTGCGACATCTGTGGAATTGTACTGCGTGATAAAACTGCACATTTTAGAGTGGCCTTTTATTGTGGCCAGCCTAAGGCACACCTGTACAATAATCACGCTGTCTAATCAGCATCTTGATATGCCACATCTGTGAGGTGGATGGATTATCTCGGCAAAGGAGAAAGGCTCAGTAACACAGATTTAGACAGATTTGTGAACAATATTTAACCACTTGCTTACTGGGCACTTAAACCCCCCTCCTGCCCAGACCAATTTTGAGCTTCCAGCGCTGTCGCACTTTGAATGACAATTGCGCGGTCATACAACACTGTACCCAAATGAAATTTTTATCATTTTTTTCCCACAAATAGAGCTTTCTTTTGGTGGTATTTAATCACAGCTGGGGTTTTTATTTTTTGCTAAACAAACAAAAAAAGATGGAAAATTTTGAAAAAAAAAAAAATCATGTTTAATAGTTTGTTATAAAATTTTGCAAACAGGTAATTTTTCTCCTTCACTGATATGCACTGATGAGGCGGCACTGGTGGGCACTGATAGGCTGCACTGATGGGCACGGATAGGCACAGATAAGGCGGCACTGATAGGCACAGTTAAGGCGGCACTGATAGGCACAGTTAAGGCGGCACTGATAGGCACAGTTAAGGCGGCACTGATGGGGACAGTTAAGGCGGTACTGATGGGCACAGATAAGGCGGCACTGATGGCCACAGATGGGCGGCACGGATAGGTGGCACGGATAGGTGGCACAGATAGGTGGCACAGATAGGTGGCACAGATAGGTGGCACAGATAGGTGGCACTGATGGGGGGGCACTGATGGGGGGCACTGATGGGGGGCACTGATGGGTGGCACTGATGGGCAGTGATGGGTGGCACTGATGGGCACTTATGGGCACTGGTAGGTGACACTGATGGGCACTGATAGGTTGCACTGATGTGGGTGCTGATGGGTGGCACTAATGTGGGTGCTGATGGGTGGCACTGATGTGGGCGCTGATGGGTGGCACTGTGGGCACTGATGGGTGGCACTGTGGGCACTGATGGGTGGCGCTGATTGATGGCACTGTGGGCACTGATGGGTTAATATGGTGGGCACTGGTAGGCAGCACTGCTGCCTATTGCTTTTTGTTATAAGATCGCCGTGATCGGGACTGATGTCCCGATCACGGCCGCCGGTGATCGGGTTTTTTTTTCCTCCTCACGCTGTCAGCGCGAGGAGGAAAAATAGCCGATTACCGGCTCTGTTTACATCACATGATCAGCTGTCATTGGCTGACAGCTGATCATGTGGTAAGGGGTTGGGACCAACCCCTTACTCTGATCTGTGATCAGGCGAGTCTCATAGACTCGCTGATCACCGAGCACGCCGCGCGCGCCCTGCAGGGGGCGCGCAGGCCGCTCGTGCACGGGACGACGTCAATGGACGTCGTCCCGGCAATTTAGATCCGCGCTGTTGCCGTCATTTGGCAATGGCCCGGATCTGAAGCAGTTAAGAGAAATAGGCCTTTTGTGTACATAGAAAAAGTCGGAGATCTTTGCGTTCAGCTCATGATAAATAGGGGCAAACACAAAAGTGTTGCGTTTATAATTTTGCTCAGTGTATACGTAAGCTGACATGAGATCAAGTTAAATGCAACTTGTTCTTTCTGTGTCTGCTTCTCTTATGCTAACTATTTAAATGCAAATTTTGCAAGCTTTCGATTAGCTTTTGACTTAAACGTGATTACATAGAGTTCAATCATGGTTTGGGTGACCAAATGATTAAAAATGAAATGTAAATTGATTCCAAGTGGCTTTAGACTGCCATTGCAGTGTTTTCAATTTGATTCTTCAGCAGTTTTGATCTTTTGTTTGCTTCATAAATGGAAAAGATGGATATAAGTGGTAGCGGATCACTATAGTTGAAAATTGATGGTACATTTTACAAAAACTACTTAGTGTATTTCAATGCGTTTTCAAATGTGTGCGGACTAAACCCCTGTTTTTAACGCATACTGTTAGACAGGTCAATTTAGTTGTCTGCGAGCTGGTGGTAAGTAGGCTTGGAATTTTTTCCTGGGCATTCCCCAGGCTTTGTTTGTATGTGTTTGTAGCCCTCCAATGCCGCTTACTGCGATAGCCAGCTATAAATGAGGGTGGTGGCAAGTATTTTGAGATCACGTTTGTGTGTGTATTGGTCCAGCAACACACCAGCACCTTTGCAGCCATGGTGCTATCTGCTGGGTGTTTGGTGTGCTCCTGTACCTTTAAGAAGGGATGGGCTGCCCTTCAGTCCACCTGCCCGCATTTATCCATCAGAATGCATGTGCCTCCACTGTGGGGACACTCATATTTTAGTGTTAGGACCACAGATATCAGGGTGCCGTGACGAGGCTCTGTCGCTTACGCATGCGTTTGCAAATGCGTGCGGACTAAACCCCTGTTTTTAACGCATACTGTTAGACAGGTCAATTTGGTTGTCTGCGAGCTGGTGGTAAGTAGACTTGGAATTTTTTCCTGGGCATTCCTCAAGCTTTGTTTGTATCTTAGTGTATTTCAAACTCACTTCAACAGACTGCATTATTTTGCTATGTTTTTAAAGCGCATCTGTCATAAGAGAGATACGGTCATGGCCAAAAATATTGGCACCCCTGCATTTCTGTCAGATAATGCACCACTTCGCCCAGAAATTGTTGCAATTACAAATGTTTAGGCACTCTCATGTTTATTTCTTTTGTTTGTATTGGTATGACACAAAAAAGTGGAAAAGCAAAAAGCCAAATCTGACACATTCCAGGCAAAACTCCAAAATGGACTGGACAAAATTATTGGCATCTTCTCAAAGTTGTAAGAAATAATTGCATTCCAAGTTTGTGATGCTCCTGTAATTTGTAATCAAAGTCACCTGTATCCGGTAACACCTGCTGACAATCACACCGGCAACCAGTTAAAATGGTGAAAAATTCACTCAACCTTTCTGTTGTGTGTCTGTGTGTGCCAAACCAAGAATGGAGAAGAGAAAGAGCAGCAAAGAATTGTCTTGAGGATTTGAGATCAAAAAATGTGCATGGACAATCTCAAGGTAAAAAGTCCATCTCCAGAGATCCTAATGTTCCTGTGTCCACTGTGTTTTAAGTGGACAGCCCATGACACTGTAGCTAATCTCCCTGCATATGGACGAAAGAGAAAAATTGATCAAAGATTGCTACAAAGGATTGTTTGAATGGTGGCTAAAGAACCTTGACCACTTTCCAGACAAATTCAAGCTGACCTTTAGTCACAGGGTACAACTGTGTCAGCTCGCACTATACGTCTCCATCTGAATGTAAAGGGAAAGTATGGTAGAAAACCCAGGAAGACCCCACTGCTACACAGAAACATAAAAAAGCCAGATTTGGCTTTTTTGACATCCTTTTGAGAGTATGTGCTGTGGACAGACGAAACAAAATTTACAGCTTTTTGGTAAAGCCTGTCAGTCTAGTGTTTTCAGAAAAAAATGAGGCCTTCAAAGAAAAGAATACAGTCCCTACAGTAAAACATGGTAGAGGTTCACTGATGTTTTGGGGTTGCTTTGCTGCTGCAGGCACTGAATGTCTTGACCGTGTGCATGGCATTATGAAATCTGAAGACTACCAAAGAATTCTGGGGTGCAGTGTAGGGCCCAGTGTCAGAAAGTTGGGTCTCTGTCAGAGGTCATGAGTCTTACAGCAGGACAATGACCTAAAGCACATGTCAAAAAGCACCCAGAAATGGTTTAAGACAAAGTGCTGGAGAGTACTGAACTGGCCAGCAATGAGTCCAGATTTAAATCTCATAGAGCACCTGTGGAGAGATCTCAAAACAGCAGTTGGGAGAAGGAACCCTACCAATCTGAGAGACCTGGAGCAGTTGGTTAAAGAAGAGTGGTCCAAAATTCCAGTAAAGAGGTGTAAGAAACTCATTAATGTTTACAGGAAGCGATTGATTTCAGTTTTTTTCCCAGGGAGTGTGCTACCAACTATTAAATTGAGGGTGCCAATAATTTTGTCCAGTCCATTTTTGGAGTTTTGCGTGGAATGTGTCAGATTTGGCTTTTTGTTTGTCACTTTTTTGTGTCATACCAATACAAACAAAAGAAATAAACTTGAGAATGCTCAAACATTTGTAATTGCAACAATTTTTTTGGGTCAAGTGGTGCATTATCTGACAGAAATGCAGGGGTGCCAATATATTTGGCCATGACTGTAGATATGTGTTATGGCTACCAGGTCTGACCTCTCCATCTGAAGTTGCTGGTTAAGTCGGTAAGGCTGATACTTAAGACTTTAATCTTCCTGAATAACTGACTGAGAACAAGTATAGATACAAGGAATTCTGACTTTCTTCAGACTTTAATTTCAGTGATTCCCAAGTTTTAGAGTCAGACACAGGCAAGTAGCAATTTAGAAGGAGACAGGAGACATGTTGGCCACCCGCACATTTCTCTCCTAAAGTGTACTTTAACTCTTTCACTGCTGCTGCTTTAACTGTTATGGCGGAACATCAGGTAAGTACCCTTTACTGCGACTGCATTTACACATAGTGCAAGTTCATAGTTACTTCAGCGGTCCTGAACTTGTACTGACATGGTACCCAGAGTGCTATCAGCGTAATCAATGAATATGTTATGTATTAACTTTAAACAGTTCAACTTTTTACATTTCATTAAAATGTTGTAATTTACAAAGTGTTCATGTACACTACCAGCAGTTGGATTGCAATTTAGTAAAAAATACAGCTTGGCTGAATATGCTTTGATTTACTGTGGAATGTAGAAAACCACAAATCCTGCCTTTTTGTTCTATAGCAGGGGTGTCCAAACTTTTTTCAAAGAGGGCCAGATTTGATGAAGTGAACATGCTTGAGGGCCGACCATTTTGCCTGACATTCTTTAAACCATTAAAATTCGGTCTAAGTGTGTTCGTCCGAGCACTAATACACTGCCCAACAAGGATTCTCTTGCCTTTGTGCTGTGTGTGGTGAATAGATGAGCTTGGGAGTGTTATTTGGATACCGTATTTATCGGCTCATAACGCGCACCTTAACTTTCAAAAAGGAAGTTTCAGGAAAAAAATCTTAAATTTTAAATAAAGAACTGTGAAGCAAAATAAGGGTCAGTGCCCATCAATGCAGCCTAATCAGTGCCCATCTGCAGCCTCCCAAGTGCCATAAATGCAGCACCCACCGTATTGCCATGAATGCAGCACCCAACGTATTGCCATGAATGCAGCACCCACTGTATTGCCATGAATGCAGCACCCACCGTATTGGCATGAATGCAGCACCCACTTCATTGCCATGAATGCAGCACCCAATCCATTGTCATTAATGCAGCACCCACGCCATTGCCATTAATGCAGCACCCACTCCATTGCCATTAATGGAGCACCTACTCCATTGCTATTAATGCAGCACCCACTCCATTTCCATTAACGTAGCACCCACTCCATTGCCATTAATGCAGCACCCACTTCATTGCCATTAATGCAGCACCCACATTGACATGAATGCAGACTCACCATTGCCGTCAGTGCAGCCTGATTCATGTCTAACTCCAGCCTTGGAGGAGACAGGGAGGGGGCGGGACGAGCGCCAACAGACATACAGGAGAAACTCCTGTTTTTATCGGCGGCCACTTTAATTGAAAGTCCCGCCTCCTATGTTGGACAAAGCAGTTGTCCAAAGGCAGCGCAGGAGATGGGACTTCCTTTTACACAGGATGCTGTGTAAACAGGAAATACTCCTCTACTGTATGCACTGCACTCATCCTGTCCCCTCCAAGGCAGTCAGCATATCTATCTTTTGTGCCCCCCCGGCACTCGGGGATTCGTTGGGGGCCACAAAAGATATATATGTCAAAATTACCAGGTGGGCCGTCCAAAACCGGATTGGCCCGTGGGCCGGACTTTGGACATGCCTGTTCTACAGGACATATGCTTTAAAGTGCCTTGCAAGCTAATATATAAATTGCGAACATGACCATGGCAGTGAAAGCATTATAGCCCAGGCTATTCTACCTGTGCTCTATTCATTCCTCCTATTATATATATATTTTTTTTTCTTTTTTTCTGTTATACTTTTCACAATTCACAATTAAACATCCTTAATTTCATATTTTACAATAATTACGCAGGATTAACATATTAAACATTAATAAGAGACCAATTGGTAACATCGTTCTCTTACAACTGACCCTATCCCCTCCCCCCCCCAAAAAAAAGGGGGAATGAAAAAACCGCTGCCTATCTCAACCCCCTCCCTCCCCCGACATGTGTTCGACAACCAAATATATCCTGTGATTGATGAGATTCCCAATATTTGTGCGCATCGGTTTGTGTATCCAATTCCACATTGACACCCCCACCACCTACAATCCAACACATTAAACAAGCCTAAAACATACCAACAAAAAAAAAAAAAAAAAAAAAAAGGGAAAACCCCCGGCCCTGTCCATACATTCCCTGTGTTTATTATTGTTATTCCATAATTGTTCCTCATTTCTAAAAAGAAGAAGAAAAAAAACCCACCACACCCGTACATACCCTGTGGTTATTGTTAATTATCCCATAATTATATTTATTGGCCAATCATGGCCTAGTTCCTCACTTCTATTAAGTAATTTATTTAAAGTGATCCAATTAATCCTAAAATACCTTCATGTGTTACCCCCTATTGTGTAAGAGGCCACTAACGGCCATATTAAATATAACATCTATAAAAAAAAAAAAAAAAAAAAAAAAAAAAAAAAAAAAACCCTAGGTGATTAGCATAATTCCCATTGATTGTGTGTTTCAATCTTCATATCCCCTTCCTTAGTGACGTTCCCTACACCATGCGCTTACAAACCAGCACATTAAACAACAATAAGAAAAAAAACAAAAACTAAGAGACATTCACCTTACCACCCCCCTCCCCCCTTTCACCACATCAGGTATCTCATTATACGGGTAAAAGGGACAGGGAGGGGGGGAGAGACAGCAGTCTAAACAAATAAATAAATAAATAAATAAATAAAAAATATAAGAAAACCCCAATTCCTTCCTTTTCCTCCCTAGCTAAACCCTTATGCAACTAATCCAAGGTATTTATATGGCCCTGGCTCCCTGCACCTTCTCGTTTCATATTTCCCTCTTAATCTATCCCCTGTACACACTGTATCCAGCCTGCCCATATGTCCTCAAATTCCCCTTTTTTGTCTTTAACTACATGAATCCATCTTTCCGCTTCCATTGTCCAGTTGACCTCCCTTTTCCAATCCTCTAATGTTGGGCAGGTAATCTGCTTCCACAATCTTGGAATTAATATTTTGGCTGCATTTAATAAATGTGGTGTAATGCTCCTCCTATAGGCCTTGATTGTGCCAGTTGTTCCATAAAATAAGAAGTCCAAAGGTGTACACTCTATAGATCTAGGGGCTAACCTCTTCATCCATGGTGCAACTGCTTCCCAGAATTCCTTAATCCTGGGGCATTCCCACCACAGGTGAAGAAATGTACCCCTTTGCTCGCACCCTCTCCAGCATCGGGCATCTGCTGTTGGATATATCCTATTTAATCTTGCTGGTGACCTATACCACCTTGTCAAAAATTTATAGGCCATTTCCTGAGAATACGAGCTTATGGATGTTGAATAAGTTGATTGGATCATTTTTTTAATTTGTTCGTCTGATAGTACTTTATTTAGTTCTCTTTCCCATTCCCTGACAAAGTATGGGATTGTTTTCTTTTGGGTACTAAGTATCAGGTTGTACATCTGTGACAACATATGTCTGCCTTCCCCCAGGTGTACACACCGGCTCTCAAACCTAGTTATTGTATTTAATGGTCTCAGAAGGGGTTTCATTTTTTTGAAAAAACTTTTCATTTGATTGTATCTCTATCCTGTTATAGATATATTCCCTAGTGCTGTAACCAGCTCTGAATAAGTTGCTAAGGTCCCCCGTGGGGCAAACTTGCCACAGGTGACATCTCCGTCCCTCCCCCATGCCCCCAGGAATCCTCCTCCCTCCCCCGGTGGGAACCATGGGAAACCCTCCAGTGGAGCTAAGGGGGACACCCGGGGGGAGTACTCTCCTGTTTTATTTAGATTATCCCATGTTATCAGTGCGTTCCAGGTCAGGGGGATGTCCATTTCGAGAGTCCTCTTTCCGTATTCGGAATCCAGGGAGCTCCTGCCAGGTTCCTCCCCGCTATAGCTTTCTCTAATGGGACCCACATTTTACTAGGGGAATCATGACACCAATTCAAAATACGGACCAGCGACATTGCCTTATAGTATGTTGATATATCAGGAAGGCCCAATCCTCCTTCAGCCTTACTTCTACACAGGATGTCATATGTCAGCCTTGGTCTTTTATTATTCCACACAAATGCTGTAAAAGCCTTCCGTATCTGTTTAAAAAAGATTCCTGCTACATTCCTCCTATTATAAAAAAAAAGGAACACGTAATTATCCTGTTTCAACCCCCTTAATAAACAGTGAACAATTATGTGTGGTAAAATTGAAGCTACATTCAAAGACGTTGCAACACTTTTGACGGTTTTGTATGTTTCACAACTTTTAATGTGTTATTAAATTAACCCAAAAAAAGCCTGTCGCAATAGTTTCAAACCTTAAAGAGAGGTTTTACGTAAAGTAATATTGCACCAAGTTTAAACAAATTTTAAATCTTGTATACCTAGCCGTAAAGCATTTATGCAACAGCCTAGAGCACTGGCAGGTCTGTGTAAAATAAAATCTAGAGTTGTTTATATTTGTATATGTCACAGAGTAGCCAGACAAATTCTGAAGGTAATTAAAAGGTTTAAATTAAATATTAATTCTCCACTGACCAACAATGTATGGGGGCACTTCTTCATTGACCATAAATGTAAGAGAACATTTCTTCAATGACCAACAATTTAAGAATTATTGGTTGAACTAGATATATTTGTGTCTTTTTTCAACCAAACTAACATATTTAACTATAAAAGAAGAAGCTTCTCCACTGACCACAAATATAAGGGGACCCTTCTCCACTGACCAGCAATGTAAGGTGATGCTTCTCCAATAGCCACAATTATAAGTGGAACCTTCTCCACTGACCACCAATGTAAGGGGGCACTTCTTTGCTGACTATTAATATAAAGGGGCAGTAACCCACTAACCACCAATGGAAAAGGGCACTTCAGCACTGACCAACAATTTAAGAGCCCTTCTCTTCTGAACACCATTACAAGTGAATCTTTTCTGCTGATCACCAGTGTAAGTGGGCCTTGTCCACTGACCACCATTGCGGAGACTGTAGAAGGCACCAGTGTCTTCATTAACTAAAAATATATAGGAACACAACAGTTATCTCTGTCTACATTGTTTGTGACCATTACTATTATTCATTACATTTCATCAATATTATTGAAATCTGTTTTGTTTTATACAGCGTTGGGTATTAAAAAATGATCAGTTCATAGTGTCACTTATGCTGGTTATGCCACTGACAAGAGACTAAATTGGGATGTAAAGGCAGTTTACAGGTTCGAAAAGCATAAGGAGGAACTTATGAGTTTGGTAGTGTTAATATACTGTCCAGTGTCCCTCTGTGCTAAATAAATATTTGAAGTAAAAAAAGGAGATTAGAACTGGACGAGCTTTAGGGTTTAATTGAGAACCTTTTTTGTAGTTTCAGGTCGTGTTGCCTGGGGTACTCTTGCATTGGAGCAAAGCAAAAAGTAGAGTGAGGGTGGAGGCAGGAAAGGGTGTCATCCACTTAAGTCAGGGGTGGACAACTGCTGCTCTACAGCTGTTGCGAAAACTACAAGTTCCATTATTCCTCTGCCTTTAGGAGTCATGCTTATATCTGTCAATCTTGCAGTGCCTCATGGCACATGTAGTTCCACAACAGCTGAAGGGCCACAGTTTTCCCACCCTTGATTTAAGTGAACCTTTTACTTTTCCCTTCTTTGGGGAAAGCACAGGTTCATTTTAAACAGAGTCCTTCCTTGCCTAGAAGGTTATCGAAGCTTACACAATTTTACCATGGTAGTTTCTATAGCATTCTGGAAGAAATGCAGGATAAACTTTGAATGGCACAAGTGCTTTGAGAAGCTTTGATAAAACAAGCCTCTACAGAGAGGTAAACTGGAGGAATGCAAGTCTTTTCACGCAGTAAAGAGTTTTTAGTCGCCCTTCGGTTTTTCTTTCTGCAGCCTTCCCAAAAAAACAGCACAGCCAAGTATATTTAAGCTTAAACAGGCCAAGGGCATGTGTTATATTTGATTGAATTTTTTTTTTCTGTTTTCATTTTAGAAACATGGTCAACTGGGCCACACATACCAGTGTATGTAAGTCATGGGCATGGCCTTAGAAAGTGTGGTACCCAGGTAAATATTATGATAGGTTCTGCCTGATGCACATTGCCAGTTAGGTTTGGTGCCAGAGCAGATGGCCTACTCTTCCACCTCTAATGTAGGTCTGTGTAAGCATTTTCCCACCTTTAAGAAAAATTTTGTTAGAAATCTGGTAGAAAGTGGAATTCCTAATTTTAAAGTACAGTATCCCATAGCAAACAGCCTGATTTCAGTTTACCGTAGTCAAATCGGATGATAGATTAATTCAGATTGGGTGCCATGAGTACACTACAAAATAGTCTTTGCAGAATGCGCTAAATAGTTGAAACTGCTTGTGGGATAATACGGGGGTTAACAGAAAGCTACTGTATGTTTAAAGCATTAATAATGCATTCAAATAAACTAGGTTGGGAGCCACATGAATATTATGGATATATTTTTGATTACATTTATGTCAGAAAAGAGGATAAAAAGAAACATGTTGGTGCACACCCAACATGTGTCACCCACCATGAATATACCAAAGCAATTTTGTCCTAATGCATTGTTTATTTTTTACTGTACATGTATATATGACTCACAGTTATGCCCCGTACACACGGTCGGATTTTCCGACGGAAAATGTGTGATAGGACCTTGTTGTCGGAAATTCCGACCGTGTGTAGGCTCCATCACACATTTTCCCTCGGATTTTCCGACACACAAAGTTTGAGAGCAGGCTATAAAATTTTCCGACAACAAAATCGGAATTTCCGATTGTGTGTACACAAATCCGACACACAAAGTGCCATGCATGCTCAGAATAAATTAAGAGATGAACGCTATTGGCTACTGCCCCGTTTATAGTCCCGACGTACGTGTTTTACGTCACCGCGTTCAGAACGATCGGATTTTCCGACAACTTTGTGTGACCGTGTGTATGCAAGACAAGTTTGAGCCAACATCCGTCGGAATAAATCCTAGGATTTTGTTGTCGGAATGTTCGATCAATGTCCGACTGTGTGTACGGGGCATTACAGTTAATGCTATGTTTTTCTTTTCAGCATTCATAATTGTTGATCTGCCCATAAACAATTCAGTTATTAATATTATTACAAAAAATCGGCAAATTGAAATATATGAAAGATATGATCTAAGTTCTGAAAGACAAAACCTCTAGTTTTCATAACAATTTGATATCAAGAATCGGGCAGATTATCTCAGACTGAGTTCACTGTACACATCTCCACCCTCCTCGCTGTCTCATCTGCTTCTCTCCACCCTACTCTTATTTCCCCCTTCACCCCCCCCCACAGGATGATGGGCTAACTCTGTGGTCACCATTAGCTGCAAACATATGTCGAAATATGTACATCTCCCACAGACTTTCATAGAAAAGTAGAGGATGGGGAGAGACAGCAGTAAAGAAGTGAGAGAGCAGGTGAGAGAGGGGGACAGATAAGGGCAGATACAGGGGCTTGCATAGGTAAAATATGATAGGGAAACAAGATGAGGATTAATATTGAGGACATCTGGTAAGACAATTGATAGAAATAATCTAACAAAGAGATGAGCATGGAGAGAGAATATTCAAAACGGCCAGTCATTTAGTTGTTTCACTTCTTCTTGTGTCTGTTTCCTTGTACATTTATAAACACATAGTGCTATATATACGTATATTCCTTTATTTATAGAGCTAAAACACACGTCTGTTCCTTCACTTCCCACCCAAGTCTATGTCTGTCACGAACATGGATGTTAATAAGAAACCACAAGTTACCAGAGAAAAGAAGCATATTCAAGGGGGGAGATAGGTGAAATGTCCTTATGTAGATGTGAGTTGATATTGCATGAACCATTGGGAATCAGTAACTGTACATTTAACAAGCCTATTCTTGTATTATGATTAGCTCTAGGCTATCTTTTTCCACATGAAGTCAACAGTTTTTAGTGATCACATATCAGAAAGGAAGATGTGTGATAGGGGAACCAATGCAGCTGGTTATCCCAAAGAAAAATGTCTACCACGTTTTTGCTTTAAGGCTCCATGCACACTGGCTTAAAAAAAACGTTGCATCTACAGGAGTTTTGTGTTCTGCCTGTAGAAGCAGCTCAATGTTATCCTATGTGTCCATGCACATTAGGATGTTTAGAGGCATAATTTGAGCTCAAAGTTTAGAGGCAGGAAAAAAAAACCTTCTGGATCGCGTTTCTGATTGGAGCTCACTGGCAGAAAAAATGTAAAACTCTTCTAACATTATCTAGGCTGTACAAAAAATGCTCTATATGAGCGTTTTTTACTCCCAAGAGAACAGACGTTTTTTTAAGTCTAGTGTGCATGGAGCCTTAGACAACAAGAAAATCAGTTTGTATTTTAGAGGAAATAACTGTTATACAAAATTGATATACATTATTTAACAGCTAAAAAGGTTGTTTTAAAGGCATTTTATGGATGTTGGTTCTCCGGACAATGAATGTAATCACTTTTTTGAGTGTTCAACAATTCATACGTTTAATTTCAAAAGAACAATAATGATTATTCCAAAGTACATAATGAAAAATACAGAGTGCTATTTTACCTATATGAAAAACAACAGCCACAAATATAACGGCTCACATCCATAGTCCACACTACAGAAACATATTATCAAATTTTTCATACAGCCAGTTAGGCCAGTTAGTTGTACATACGAGCTTCAGGTAGTGTAAGAACAATATGCACAGCAAGGTTTTTCAAAGCATTTGAAAGCTTAAAGAAGGTTTCTTGAAGCCTTTAAAGAAAACTTGTGTTCCAGTTTGGTGATGTTAATAGAAATGCTGGCTGTTCCTTTAAACAAGCTACCATCAAGGTTCAAAAGGCTTTTAACACATTTCAAGTAGTGCTGAAGCTTGTTGAAAGCCTACTGAAGTCTGCTAGCAGCTTGTTTAAAGCTACTCTGCAACTAAAATAAAAATGTAAAGCAAAAGAGGAATTATTAAAACTGAAGTAGACAGAAGTTGTAGCAGGAACCAATCAGTGTAAGTACCATCCTTTGTGCTGATTAAAATAAATAAATAACCAAAGTCTTTAACATCTCTAAACTGGAGTTAAAGAGGTTGTAAACCTTCGATAAAAAAAAAAATACTCTGCAAGACAAAGGCATAATGAGCTAGTATGCATCGCATGCTAGCTCTTTATGAAATTCTTACCTTAGAACGATGCCCTGCAGTGCTGCCCGCACTTTGCTTCCACGGCTGACATTTTTCAATGGAGTTACTTCCGGGTTTGCGGGCTCCGGCGCTGTGATTGGCTGGAGCCGCGATGAGGTCAATCGCGCGGGTGCCGCCAGTCACGGCACGGGCACTGAAGAAATGGCACGAGCAGCCATTTCTTCAGTGTGCATGCGCTGATGATGTCGGCAGCAGTGCATATAGTGAATATCTCCTAAACTGTGCAAGTTTAGGAGATATTTACAGTACCTACAGGTAAGCCTTATTATAGACTTACCTGTAGGTACAAGTGGTGTAACAGAGTTTACAACCACTTTAAAGGTGGCTTTAAATGCGTCAAAAAAGCTTACTGAAAGTTTTCTAAATGTAAAATATAGACACTGTTTTTATACAAACTAAAGAGCATATGTAAAAGACCTGAACATTTACACAGATTGCCATCTTAGATAAAAAACACACGTGTTGAATACTTTCAACAGATGTGTTGTACCAGTAATGTAAAATGAACTAGTGCCAGCCTAGAATCAGTTTGTATACAATATATCTTTATGCAAAACTAATCCTTTTATTCTTGGATGTACATTCATTTCGGTGAACACAGGTCCCACCCAGAGTCTATTAAAGCTGGTATACTATAATAAGCCCTTTTCATTCATTATTTATGGCCTTCAGTTACAGCCTCCAGCTCCTTTGGCTAATGCAGCCGCCTCAGGAATTTGCCTGAAAACCCCTCGCAAAGCTTCAAGCTCTTGGTTCAGCTGTTGTATGCGACTACGCAGCTTCTCATTCTCAGCCATGAATTCTAGGGCTCGCTGCTGAGTTTCCATATTTCTGCGTTTGGCTTTGTCGCGGCTCTTGCGCACTGCAATATTGTTTCTCTCTCTACGTAGGCGGTACTCCAGACTGTCTTTACTCAGTAGCTTTTTTCCTTTGTGGCCTGGCTCTTTCATTGGAGAGGCAGGCAGCATCCCTGAGAGAGGGCCCTGTAGACAAAAAAAAAAAAGAGGTTACAAAGAAGTTGCATTAGGAATTTTAAAAAGTTTTCATACGTAAGGGTTTCTGAACAATCAGGTAGAAATGGCCCATGGAAGATCACTTATTAAACTAACACCCACATCCTCTGGTCAGTGGTTTATCCACACAAACAAGCGTACAAACAAGTGTACTCCATCCAAAAAAAAAAAAGCTATGCTTTTAGAATTTTTTCTAATAAGAGAAATTTCTGCAATAGCAACAGACTAATATACAAACTGGGGGTTGCTTCCTCGGCACAGACATCATTTGGAGAACACTTTGCTTTTTCACAAGGAATGCAAGGTGTCTTCTGATTTGGCAAGGTGGAGATTGCGATGTCACAGCCACGCCAATCTATCTCATCCAATCAGGGAATGCTTTGCATTCATTGAGATAATGCAAAGTATGCTCTGAGAGGCGCTCATGCCAAGCAAGTGATCCCCTGTGTTCACAAAGCAGCCATGCAGCAAGGGACGGATCAGCCAGGTATGCCACATGCATGCTTACATTGGTTCAAACAGGACCAATGTAAATATGCAAAAATATCCATACCTAAGCTTCAGCAATAAATGCAAGCAGTGTAAGTACTTGAATTTGACCTGGTATGAGCCTCCAGAAATCCTTGTACAGCTGAGCTAAAATGTGAGAGGAAGAAGCAGCATAAGGAGCCAATCAGTTCATGTGTTGATGACCTTGCTTAATGGGAGTTGCCTACATGATGCTGGCCATCAGATTAGGGACATCTAGCAGCAGAAAAAATTCTACAGGGGAAATCTCTGGATTGAAGGTGAACATTACAGAAAAGTTGTTTCTTTTATTTCATTAAAAAAAATCTTTTTAAGAGCAATTCATTTATCTTGTTATCTTTGGCTGGAGTTCTGCCTTTTACTGCCAAGAGAAATTAAATACAGGCATCTAAAGGTTCTTGTATTGTCTCCCTGTCATCCGGGCCTGGTAGAGACAAGTTTCTATGCTGATACATGTTTGCAGGGCGGCCATCAGGGGGCGACAGCTGATACAACTGTAAGGGGCCCTGGGGCCTGAGGGGCCTGCACGGTGCAGAAGAAGGCAGGAGCAGGTGAAGGGGAGCCGTATTGGGAAATATACAAACGATCTTGGCAGCTTCTGCTGCACTGTGTCATTGAGCTCAGACATCGAGCTCATTACTGCCACCTGTGGCTACTTTGTGCATGTGTACTCCTCGTGTGAGCTGCCTGTACTGTGTTATGTAGTGTGATCAGCTGCAACTCTTGTGTGTGTCTCAGCAACATGTCAGCTTTGTGAAAATGAGCTGGCACTGGGTAGGAAGACCTTCTTTACAAGTAGGGGCTGTGGAGGAAAGGGAGGGGGCTGTTTGTGTACAGGGAGGGGCCAGAGCCTTGTGTGTTTACAGATCTGTGTATGTGGGGGGCTGACATATATACAGGTGTGTGTGAGGGGGGCTGACATATATACAGGTGTGTGGGGAGGGGGGCCTAAAGCTGTGTAAGGGGCCCAAACATTTCTGATGGCTGCCCTGCATGTTTGTATAGGCATGGTCCACTGTTGTCACTACCAGAAATCAGGTCCATAGCAATAAGGTGCAGCCAATTCTGAAGTGAGCGCATGTAGACAGGAAGTGTCCAAAAGATGCTAACGGAAATCATCAGCACTGAGATACAAAGGATAAAAAGAAAAATGAAGATGGTATTTTGAGGGAACAAAAACCTGCCAATCGTTTATGACGTACAATGCTTTAGCAAAGTGTTGAGCAATCAAGATCAAATTAACTTTATGATCCCTGGGAGTACTGAATACAGAGCATACATTTATATAATACCAACTGCCTGAATATCTCCTAGACCAGAAGAGTTCCCCACATTCCAGGACGCCAGGGGACTCGAGGAGAGCTCTGCATTTGTTTTTCATTCCAATGTCAGTTTAAGCAGTATAATATACTGGTGAACTTAAAGAGAGTATTGTGAATTCCGTTTGATTAAAAAATACAACAAAATTTAAAGTGTCTCCATATTATGTTGGCCAAAGTAACCAAAATGTTGCCTTGAGTTCAGCAGAACAGCTCAGAGGACTTATTTATAATTTACAGTATGATGTATATACAATATTTGTATATACATATTTATGTTCTTTATGATGCCTCTGGCTTTTCCTATGGACAAACGTGAGTTTGTTTTGATTACAAAATTTATTGAATCAAATTGCACTGAATGAAGTTTTATAAAAATGCATTAGGCAATATATCACGAAATAGTGTTTTCAAAATCCATGTCTTTCTAAGAGTTGCTTTAGTTCTCAATTAGAAGCAGGGCCAGACTGACACATACAGTACATATAGCATAGTAGAGATAGTGAATAACCCTACTGTATAACTCCTTTATATGGCGCCAAACTGCCCAAGTCCCCACCCCACTTCTTCTGGGATAGGACAGGTACCCACCTGCTGGTGGTTGTATCCCTTGGCCATACTGTGCCAAACTTCTGGCCATAGGACCTTTTACAACATCCCTGGCCATAGGCCTGAATATTTAAACATAAAAGAATGTCCACACAAGAGACATTCTCCGCACTTTACTTTAGCTTTTAAAGATGGTCGTGACTTCTAACATCACATAGACATATTGACAGAACTCTTCAGGCAGAATGCCATACACAGGAGCAAACATTCTGTAGCTGTTATTAGGGCTGTAATGTCAGCACATAATTTTGTAAGCCATCTTCCCTTTTCATCTCTTCTCCTTGGGAGCAACGCAAAGTTGGGACCACTTTGCCATGTATACTAAGTCCACAGCATTCAGCTTCTGTCACTGAGTCTATTCAAGGTGCTTTTACTTAGTATACCTGACTCTCTCTTTCTGTCCCCATTCTATAACTTTGTGCAGGTGTACTACTACTCACTTCAGAGGACACTGGCCTGAACTAAAAGGCCTTTTGCATCCTGCCCATGGTCCACAGACAACCATAAAAGACTCATTATGACTACAACTGGTCCTTGTAGATGGTAAACTACCTTACCTGGGGCTTCATCACTGTTAAGGGCCTTTGGCAGTAGCTGACTACATATAAATAAGGGATTTTCACCTCCCACGGCCCAACTCACAAGGCTCCTCTCATCCTGGCATTTATATGGGCACTAAGTTCACCCACTACATCACTACAGGAAGGTTTCCTCTTAAAGGGGCCTAACTCCCAAATACATAATTCCCTCTACCACACTATACAGAACAGAGGAACAGGAACAGAGGAACAGAGCCACCTAGTAGCAGACAAACGAACTGCACCTGCTATCATGCTTCCTGTTCAATACTTTCTTAAGGCTGGGTTCACACCTATGCAAATTGGATGCGGGGAAAGCCCTTGACAGGAGATTGTGACCGGCTCTCTATGGAGCTGGTTCACATATCTCCGTTGCGGTTGCGGAGCGGCTTGCACAGGAACGCTGTGCGTTTTTGGGTCCGTTTCAGGGCCGAATTCAGGCAAAAATTTGTCCCTCATTCGTCCCTGAAATGGAGAACAGGGACGCACCAGACCCCTGCTGTGAGCCGCATCCGCCAGATGTGTGAACCCAGCCTTAGACAAAAATATTGTGGGTAATTGAGCTCAATAGTCATTTTCTATAGAACATATTTGTTTTTTTAAATCCCCTCTACCCCATATAGTTGGTTAATTGTGACTTAAAATATATCTGAAAACCAAAACTTTGTTTTTGGAGATTAGTAAGCTTTCTCTTTACTTACTGTGCCATAAAAAACATCAGTAGGCAAGAGAAAACCTTTCTGATTGAAATTTTCTCCCAAACTGGTCAATGACTCATAGATTTGCGAACAAACATCCATATGAAAATTCTCAGTAAATTTAACGAATGTTGTTTCAAAGTACTGCAAATTTAATTTGCTTATAACATTAGATTTTGGAGTGAAAAGATTTTCCCGAATGAAAACCACATACATTACTAGAAATTTGTTTGTTTGAGAAAAATTTCCTTCCTGCTACCTTCTAAATGTTCTCGTCAGTGTGGTCAAAAACAAACGTCGCTTTGACCCCACTAATGATCAAAATATTGAACGAACATTCTTACAATTAAAATATTTTAAATGGATTTCTACTAGTTTAGACAGCTGTCACCACAAGTGTGCCCATTGCATGATTTCAAAGTGTTCAGGATCCTTTAGGATAGTTCTGGGATTTTGGACACTAACTCCCAGTTTTAGTGTCCTATGGATTTTCCCACAAGAGCCAGGGAACATTGTGCAAAGTGACAACAGCTTTGTTACAATGAAGCCATTGAGAAGAAGGGCAGGCCTAACAGACAATGCCCAGACTAGCTAGTGGCAGAGCAGAACGAATGTGCAGTTAGAAGACTGACATACTGTACCAAACAACCAATAGGAATCAAGTGATGGTAACACAGGATTTCAGCATGTTAAAGGTAATAGTTTACTGAAACAGCGAGGAGAGAGGCTTGTAGGATGTTTCAAGGCTGGTATGGTGGGTACAGTGGAGAGAGGTAGAGGGAAGCATGGCCAAATGGCCACAGCTTATTAGGTACAGAATCCGTCCACCACCTGCTGTGAATTACAGGAGCAAGAACGGACCTGATGGGGATCTAGTGTCTCAGCTTCCCCATCAGGCTTCACCCATTGCAGCATCACTGTTGCTGCAGGCAAGGAGAGGGTAGCTGGAGTTAAAGCAAGTCAGGATTTGGTGAGCATGCTCCAGAGACTTGTTATTGCACTGGCAGTTTTGTGAGACAATTCGGGTCACATTCCACAGCGTTTGCCTACATATGTGTTATGTTATTATAGGTGTCAGGGATTGCTACAGTACTGGTTAAAAATTACCTTCCATGGGTAAAAGCTATATAAATATATACAGTATACCGTATATTTTTTTTAACATTATAATGCAGGACTTAGGTAAGAGATGAACCTGAAAAGAGTCTTGTTGGCCAAGGGAGAATTGTTTTTTTATAAGCAACAGGTGGGTGGTCAACTGAATCAAAGGCATCAGAAAGGTGTAATAGTGTGAGTAAGATGTAGTGGTCAATGGTTTTAGCAGTTAGCCAGACTGTATGGGGCCAAGAAAGCTGCTGTCAGTGAGATAAAAACAAGATTGTGGACTAAGCATTCTTGAAGACTAAAGGTAAATAGGATTAGGTAGATGGGTCTCAAGTTGTTGAAGGAGAAGAACAACAATGGCGCCACTCTAAGTGCAGTATTAAAAACGAATTTAATATATCTTTAAAATCAAGTACTCACAAGGGTACATGTAAACAGGCGTGTAGAAAATAAGTTGATAATGCCAGGTGTCCCAGATAGGGTGTCCAGTCACATCGTACGGTGGCGTTCTGGTTCATATGACAGGCTGCGCTGCTGGTTGCTTGCTGTGTCCTGCCGCTGGAACGCACTGTTGTCGATCCGGGGAACAGAGTCACTTCCGGGTCCGTGCAGGGATAGACTGATAGGCTATCAGGGGCAGATATCTGGACAGTGGATATTTTTTTGTGAATTGCATTTACAGGCACTCCCCGGGTTACAAACAAGATGGGGTCTGTAGGTTTGTTCTTAAGTTGAATCTGTTTGTAAGTCGTAAAAGGTACATTTTTAAGTGTAGCTTCAGCCAAAAAAAATATTTTTAAGCTTTTTGTATAGCATAGGGAAGGGTTAACACCCCTGTAATGTTTGTTTTGCGGTCTATGCCCCTGTTTAGACGATTTCACCTCACTTCCTATCTCAATCACAATTGGATTTTGAAAATTTTGGGTTGTTGTGGAAACAATCCTTCATGATAAAGCATCAGTGGAGGTACCTTTTTCCCATAATAACTCTTACAGGAGTGAATTCCTCTTCCTAGGGGTAGATTTCCTCTCACTTCCTGTTGTCTCTCTCCGTTTGTAAGTAGGAGTCGTTTGTAAGTCGGATGTTTGTAACTAGGGGACCGCCTGTATCTTGTTTTTTAAATGATTGGTAATGTGCTGGGCAGTAAATGAGTTGGTTGGTGGAGGCCGTGGGGGAAGAAGTAGACCGTTAAAGTTTAAAAAGAGTATACAAGGACTGCATGAAATTATGTTAGTAGGAGTGGTAATGTGCTGGGCAGTAAATGAGTTGGTTGGTGGAGGCTGTGGGGGATGAAGTAGACAGTTAAAGTTTAAAAAGAGTATAAAAGGACTGGATGAAATTATGTTAGTAGGAGTGGTTAAATAGGTCAGTGTCAGCACAGAGTTATTGTTTAGGCGGGCAGACTTATACTGAGTAATGGGGGATTTAGTTTATGCCATAATATCCTTAGAGCAGGGCTATGTCTGTTGAGATTTCTGGTGTCATCAGTGGTGGTTGGGCCTAAATCTGTGTGTAATGAGTGGAGCAAGTGTATCCCATGGGGATTAAAGTGTGCTGTTGTAGACAGAAGTGGCCAGGTCAGGCAGAAAAAAAAATCATCTGGTTCGTGTTTCTGATTGGAGCTTGGAGGCAGAAAAAATGTAAAACTCTCCTAAACTTGTCTAAACTTTGTACAAAAAATGCTCTATATGAGCGTTTTTTCCTCCCGAGAGAACAGATTTGTTTTTAAGCCCAGTGTGCCTGGAGCCTTATGCCGTGTACACACAATCCGATTTACGGGAAATGTTGGATGTGAGCTTGTTGGCAGTAAATCCGACCGTGTGCTCCATCGGACATTTGTTGTCGGACTTTCCGCCAACAAATGTTGGCTAGCATGCTCTCAAATTTTCCGCCAACAAATGTGTGTTGTCGGACTTTCCGATAATGTGTACACAAGTCAGTCGGACAAAAGTCCAAAGTACAAACACGCATGCTCGGAATCAAGGACAAGCCGGAAGCGCTCGGTCTTGTAAAACTAGCGTTCGTAATTGTTGGTCAACACGCTTCGAACAAAATTCCACGGATTTGTTCTCGGAAAGTCAGATTGTGTGTACGAGGCTTTAGAGTTTCAAAAGATTCTACAGATAACTGTCTGCTAGTTGGAGGGAAAGGTGGCTGAGGACAGGGAAAGAGTGAAACTGATAAGGTTGTGATCAGAGAGAAGAAAAGGGATGCTGTAGAGGCTACAAGGAGCGCCCAGGCTGGAGAATACAGAGTCAAGGGTGTTATCATCAGAGCAAGCAGGTGTGTGTGTCTATTGTGGAAGGTCAAAAGATGAGGATAAGTTGAGATGTAGCCGGGTTTACATTAACAAGGATGTTATAGCCACAAAGAATTATAGTGGGGATTTTAGAAGAGAGAAAGTAGGTTAGCCAGGCAGAGAAGTCATTAAGGAAATGTAACACCAATCCAATAATTTAGAATAACTATAGAAAACAATGAAAACAGAGAGCCCAAAAGATAAGAGAGATAGAAAAGGAAGTGAAGGAAGAACTTGAAAAGTGCTCAGTGGGGGCAGAAAGAAACAATCTCCTCCTCCCATTTGTCCACTGGATCTGGGTGAATGAGTGCAGAGGAGGCCACTATGGGAGAGGGCAGCTTTAGAAGCAGAGTCAGATTCCTGAAGCCAGGTTTCAGTAAAAGCATTCCAGAAAGCACATGGTTCTTCGAAGGGGAGTAATAGCAAATTGAGTGGATTGCGGTTCCTGTCTTGCACTTTAGGCAATGTACACTTACTCAGTGTGGTACCCCACTCAATTCCTACTGGATGAAAGGGCAAATAAGAACCTGCGGGGGGGAAAAATAGTTACATAATATTCTCCCCTTCCCCAACTTCCATAGTGTGCAGGTGAAGTCATTCTCCCATTGACGAGATACCAAGGAAGCTGCTCCTGTGTGCACATTAGCACATGGCCGCAGGCTTGTACCAGGCTAAGGACCAGAGTCGCTCCAGACTGGTCCAGAAGTGAGCTGACATCGGGACCCCTGTTACTGTATCACTGGTACTTGTGAGAGGACACTGCTGCCATTAACCTGTTGCTGCTAACAGGACTGGCCATCTAACTAGCAGCTTTATCAAGTCGCTTCTCACACCTACAGTATTTACTTCTAGAGTGGAGAAGGGGATTCCTGTCTGCTTCCAGAGGATTGATCTGCAGCTGACTAATGACATTGAAGCCCTCCTGGTTCAGCTGAGAGTGACAGATGCCAATCCAGGGAGTTCAAGTCAGGTCACTTCGACAGAAGGAACTGCTCAGCCAGCACCTGTGGCTATGATAGGTCTGAATTTATTGCTGCTCTGGGAGACTTTGCGGCAAAGTTCCAGAAGAATAACCCAATGTACCCTGGATCTGGGTACAGGAAAACTGACGGCCTTTTCAGGGAAATAGCCAGTGCCTTTCATTGAGGACAATTTTGAGGAGTGGCTAGAGCAAGCCACACAAGCCTTGGATGAATGGGACATCCCTGAGGCCCAGAAAAAAAAACAGAATCACTGAAAGTTTAAGAGGGATTGCCTAAGAGGTTATTCGTAACCTGGAACTCAGCAAACAGGATTGTACTGCCTATAATTACTTAAGTATGCTTCAAGGTGTGTTTGGGAGAGCAGAGAAGGCCTCCAACCTCCTGTACCAGTTTGAACATACCAAAATGAGGAGGGGAAACTTTCAGAATACATGGCTTCACAAGGTAATGCATCAGCTGCTGCTGAAGAAAAGTATAGACCACAGAACTGTAGATGGTGTGAAAGGTTTTAAGGGCAGCTCAAACCTTAGATCCTATCACGATTTAGCTGAAAACTCAAGGGGATGGTGGAATCTTGCAGTATCCTGAATTAATCAGGACTGTACAAGAAGTGGAAGCCATGCTGGAGAAAAAAAAGAATAGCACAAGATCAGAACCTGTTGCTGGAGTCAGGGGAGTTTGTGCAGTCAGTGTGACCCAGAGAGCTTTTGAAAACCCAGATGACCCAACTAATGAAGATGATGACTTTACTGGCGACCAAAATTGTGACATCACCTAAAGAGAGTGTTCCAGGGCTCAGTCAGTCTTCAAACTCTAAGGCTGGTTCTGCTGAGAAGCAAGAAGTCAAGCGATTTGCTTCAACTGCGGAGAAGTGGTACACTACAGATGAGTATGCACAAGCCCACTTAAGCCTGAAAGCCAGCACCAAGAGCGAACCAAGTGCCCATCTCCAACAGCCAGATCCAATTCTAAAGAAACAAACAATTGACAGTGGTGGCCTAAAGCCTCGCAGTGGACTCCCTATGCTGTTTCTGAGAGACTGTCCAACTCACTCTCTTTGACCTTGGGTATGCAGCCCCTGAAGGGCAATGCACACCAATCTCCCAGAACTCAATTCAGACACGACGTAAAACGGCAGCCAGCCAAGAAAGGGGTGCAAATACAGACCCCAGGACCTGCTTTCCCCACTGTTCCAAGCAAAATCCCTGACAATTTAGTAGGGCCTTCCGCAACTGTACTAGTTCAAGTAGAAGGCATCTACTGTAGAAGACCCTACTGGACACAACAGCACAGGTGAGTCTGCAGTATCAGGACTTCTACTACAAATACTGAAAAGCATATACCCCTACAGAAGTTGGAAGTGCTGAAAATTTGGGGTCTTGCAACCCAGATTTTCCCCTATGAAGAATATGTACTGATCAAATTGGCTTTCAACCCCTCTGTAGTTGGGCAATCAGAGATATGTAATATATTAGACATTGTGTGCCCTCATCCACCTGGAGCCAACAAGAGTTCCCTGATAGTAGGAATAAATACCATTCTCATCAGGAGACTAAGACTACTCACTCCCCTTGTCTCCAAGCCTGACATGTAGTCTGAGAGTGTACACCCCACGCTATGACAAGTGTATCTGAGAATGGTTCAAAAACAGGAAGCCACAGTGGAAGGAGTGGAGAAGTTGTGGTGACTAGACAGAGATGAGAAGATACTGCAGCCAGGGGAAGTGGCATGTCTATGAGCTACAGTCATGTTCAACTGAGATCAGCCAGAGACTTTTGTTGTCTTTGAAGTTGATTCTCAGGGACGCACACGGGGGGTGGAGTTGATCCCTAAAGTAGTGTCGGCTAGGGCCTTACAATGAAGTCATGGCAAGATTCCTGTCAGTGTTCACAACATTACTGACTCTCCAATGAAGTTACTGGACGAATGCTGATCAGACAAGTAAATCCAGCTACTCCAGTCTCACCATCTGATCTGGGGGAAAGAGAGCAGTGGACAAAATCCCAGTAGAAAGATTCTACTCGCGGAATGCCCCACTTTCACCCAAATGGAGGGAGAGAGCAAAAGCCCAACTCTTGAAATGGCAAGAGATGTTCTCCAAAAACAACTTCACTGTGGGATGCGCAAAAAGTGCTCAACACAGAATTTGCCTTTAGGAAGCCAAGTCCTTTATAGAAAGAGCACAACCAATTTCATTGGGTGATCTGGAAGACCTTCATAAACAGTTGGAGTTGAAACGAGAAAGTCACAAAGTTCTTATGCCTCTCCCAGAAGAATAGCTCCCTAAGGATGTGTATCGACTACAGAACACTTAACCAGAGAACTATTCCTGATCAATACACTACCCCATGGATAGAAGATGCTCTTCAATGGCTGTCCAGAGTGATGTGGTTCAGTGTGCTAGACCTAAAGAGTGGGTACTATCAAGTTCCCATGCATCAGGGAAACAGAGAAAGAACAGCCTTTATCTGCCCACAGGGATTCAGTGAGAGCAACAAGATACCCCTAGGCCTGTCAGGAGCTCCAGCAACTTTACAATGTCTGCTGGAACATACAGTGGGAGACATGACTTTCATTGAAGTTTTATACCTAGACAACATTCTTTTTGGCAAAACCCTAGAAGAACCCAAGAAGCATCTAGAGAAAGTGATGCAAAGACTCCATAATGATGGGTTGACGTTGTCTCTAGAGAGGTGCCAGTTCTACCAGCCTTCTGTCACTTAACTCGGGCATGTCATCTCTGCTGAGGGAGTGGCCACAGACCCCAAGAAGCCAGAAGCTGTCACTTCCTGGCCAAGATCAAACAATGTGAGTGAGTTGAGGTCATTTCTGGGGTTCTGCTCATGCTACTGAAGGTTTTTTTGAGGGATTTTATGAGACAGCCTGACCCCCTGATGGAGACCGAGGATGAGGGAGATAACATAGACTCACTGAAAGCAAACAAACAAACTAAAGGACCCAGGAAGCCTCGAGAATACATCCAACACCAGTCTACTGATCAGTGTGAGCAGGCTTTCCGTCAGCTGAAGAGGGGCTTAATGAATGCCCCTGTCTTAGCTTATGCTGACTCAACCCAAACCTACGAACTATGTCAATGCCAGTCGAGACAGAGTAGGTGGGGTGTTGTATAAAGAGCATTATACTTGCGACCAGCTGCATATGTAAGCAGAAGTCTTACCCCTGCTGAGAAGAAATATCCCACACACAAGTTAGAGTTCTTTGTCTTGAAGTGGGTAGTGATGGATAAACTGAAAGATTACTTGTATGGAGCTGACTTTGTGGTCAAAAATGACAATAACCTACTCGCATTTGTACTTACCATAGCCAAGTTGAATGCCACCAGGCATACTGTAGGTGGTTGGCCACCTGCAGTATCACCCACGGGCCGGGAACAGAGATGCCAATGCCCTGTCTAGAAGACCTTATGACCCTAAGACTCTTCCAGAACAGTGGACACAACTAACGTCGGAAGGGATAGAAGACTTGTGCCAAGGAGTAGAGCATGGGGCCAGAGCAGCGGCAGGAGCTGAAGCCATTGGAGTCTCAGCTGCAGGGGTCCCAAAATACTACTGTGACCTTTCCCAAGTGAGAGATGAATGCCTGCTCTAGTTTTCAAAGAAACACTAGAGGAAGGATCAAATGGATGACTCTCTCTGAAGTTTAACATTAAAGGTTCTGAAGGGCCAAAGTTCAGATCTGCTACTGCAAAAGAAGCATGTCTTTTTCATAAGGAATCGGATTGGTTACAGCTATGTGACAGGGTGGTTTACTGAAGGGGCTCCTTGGACAATCTCGAAGTTAAAAGCATAGAGAGACTGCATCGGCTGCTTTGCATGATGATTATGACCATTTAAGACCTAAAAGACCTTTCAAATTAGTGAGAGACCGCTTCTACTGACCCTGCATGCGGCCTGAAATCGAAGGATACTATCACTCCTGCATATGATGCATACAGAGTGTAACAGCATGAAATGCTGTCACTGGAAAATTGGTGATTTAAAGGACACAGAGTGTGCACATTGGCTTAGTGCAGGACTACGTAGCTTTGGAGTGGAGAAAATTGCTTATGAAGCTTTTTCCATATTTTTGTATACCTGGATAGGGCTCTGTAGTTGGAAGATTCCATAGTGTCTTGGGTGGAACAGAATCTCCAACCCTGTGTCCAGGTTTTGTGGAGGACCAGCATAAACTACAGAGGTACTGCTAAAGAGAGAGCCAGTTGGACTATCATTTTCTGTTTATGTGTATTTGCTGGAAAAGAACCCCTGCGTGGGAAACCCTATATGTTTTGGGCTTTTTTTTTTTGCCTTTTTAAAAAAATTGGGCTACCAGGCCCTTAAAATATAGTTCCTGACTACAGTTAATCACTAGAAAACGCATCTACCACTAAAGCTAATGGTCCCCCATGTTACAAGTGGTTGTCGGATGCGAGCATACAGATGGTAGAATACAGGTCTGTGCTCCAATGGTGAGTTCATGTCAGGAACTGTTGGCTGTGTGTGGAAGTGCAGCCAGGCAAAAGGCATTGCGTGTTGCAAGCGGTGTACCTGCGAAAGGAGAGACATTTTCTCTGCCGTGAACTGTGTAACAAGTTTCTGTGTGCAAGACCACAAGGATGGGGCAGTCAAAGCATATAAAGGAAGCAATCCTGGCTGAAGCAAGAGAAAGGCTACTGTGGCTAGAGGGTATTTCACCACATGTCCCAGCCAGGCCAGAAAATTCAGCAGTGGACTGGTCTAAATGAGTAATTTCACCCCCAGTTAAAAGTGGAAGTGAAAGAGGACATTGTCCCTGGCAGCCTGAACCCAAAGTTGCCACAGCATGAGGAAAGCAGGCCTCTGCACTGCATGCGTTGTAACGAATGGGGACATGCTGCTGCCCAGTGCCCCTTGTCATAGGAATGTTTGCGGAGTAACCAAGCAAGACGGGAGGTTGGTGAATCCTGGAACTCACCTGCCAGAGAATGTTACCAGTGGCTTTCCAAAGGGAGGGATCAAGTAATTCGGAGTCTGCCTGCTGATGATCATTACCAGCGGTGTCCCCAGAAGTGGTATCCCGTGGCAACAAGTGAGAGCCAGCAATTGAGGAGATGCCAAGGAGTTATAGTTCAGCGTCTAGTGCTGTGTTTGGAGTGTGGGCAAGTGGGACATGGGATTTTTACTTGCCCAAGATTCTGGAACGCTGCTGTAGTCTGGAAAGGCTGCAGTGTCGCCCTGTGGCCACAAAGAGGCAGTAACTTGTGAGGATGTATCTGTGAGACAGCGCACTCAAATGAAGCCAAAGTTTCCTGCTACAGGATATAGTAAGACTGTTGCAGTTTGTGGGACTAATCCCAGTGAAGTGGGAGTGTGTCCGGCTGGGAGATCTGCAGAAGATGTAAAAATGGACTCGCTGAAGTGTGCTACCCAGAGCAGTGGGGAGACACAGATTAAAACCCAGGATGCAGCAAGGTCAAGGACTGAAAAAGACGTATGAACTCTGTATGCACCTAAGGTAATCCAGCAGAGTGCTGGGAGAGATGTACTAGGGGTGACCAAAGCAATCTGTGTGCCATGTTACCTAGCAACAGTAACAGGTGCTACGGAGATGCCCAGGGAAACCTCCCAGGAGCCCGCAGTGGTGAGGCACGGGGTTTCCCAAGACAACTGTGGAGCCGCTCTAGTGGGCAAAAGAATCCCTTTGGAGAGGAAGGGTGGTGTGCTGAGCGGCTCATAGGGTGCAGTGCATTCTGACCAAAAACAGCCTGCTAAAGCTTATAACACTGCTATGTCTATGAATGCTGATGATAAAGGTATTGCTGATGATACATGTACTTATGTAGGTGATGTGATCACTAATAATGAGGAAGGGGGGATGTCTCTCTTGGAAACCAGAAGCAGAGCCACAGTGTTGTCCATGGAAATCTCTGGGGGTATCCATATGTTGGAACCAGAGATTGTCCAGGACAGCCCTAATATTGCTCTGGTGGAACAGACTGGGTCTACACCATGCTGTGAGAGTTTGTGTGAGTAGTCCACTTACCCTATGGGTAACCCAGTTGATAAGGGGTTAAGTTAGCCGGCCAAAGATGAAAGTACTCAGCTGAGTGTGTTAGCGCCCCCAGGGCAAGCTGGCCAAAATGGTGTATTGCAGCCTGCCTTGATTGATGCTGCATTAGCTAAGAGTAAACAATTTTGCCAAAATGTGATTTATATAGAACTGACAAAGATACTGTTTGTGCTGCAGAATCACCGGTACCTCCTATAGCAGGTGATGAGGTGCTGCGGAGCACTCATAATGGAAGCACAATGGATTGGGACAGTTGGGTCAAACAATTGCTAGCCATGCTGGACAAGGCTATGTTAAGCAACAAGGGTGTGGACAGAACAACGGCTATGCTAGACAGGGGGATTGCAGAGCAGCCTGTGGTTGAGGGTGCGTTGGTCCGTGGTACCAATGGGTGGAGCCAGGTAGTAAAAGCTGTACTGGGTAACATTATTCACCAGTGGAACTGGTTGGTTCGGTGCTTTTTAACAGTGTGGAAAGTGATCTCCCGGTTCCCTGTGAGGGTGCTTCCAGATACGATTCGGTACGGAGGGTGCTCTGGAGAGCTGAAGGAGACATCGGAGCTCTCTCGGACTTGCTAGTGCGGTCCAATGGTGCAGCTGAGCAGGGATTAGTAAATGGCACGGATGCTGCCTCACCCGTTAGACCTCCTAAGAAGGAAGAGCCTGATATGGACACGGCAAAAGAAGAGATTCTGTCTGTCACCTGCAAAGAGGTACAAGTTAAGGTACCTGGGGACGCTCTAAAATATAGTACGGAGAGGAACAAAAATTGTAACATGGAAAAGTGTGAGCTGGCAAACATTGGTACTGCTAGCAACGGGTCATGCGTTGCTCAATGTCAGTTGTTAGGACAACTGCCCACAGAGGTTTGGACAACAGGTGAAGTGAAGCCTTGTGAAGGTCCCATAGGTATAGCTGCCCATCTGTGTTTTGTACCTCCTTGGGCCTGGCCCTAACAAACCCTAAGAAAGAAAGAACTGCTGGTATTGGTAATTGGCGAAATGGTAATTTATTACTGAATGGTAATGTAAATAATGCCCTTATATATTATATATGAAAATGAATAATTTCTTGGTAAATGAACATGATAAACAGATGTAGAGCTCTGGAGATTTGGTGGTCAAGGGTAAAGGCAAAGGAGTTGGTAAACCTTAGAGACCTACTGTGATGGGGAAAACAGGTACCAGTAAAGGAACAAGTGGTTCCTCATCAGGCATAGTGTCAGGAGCAGGTTCCCTACAGAACCCAGAAAGTGTGTTGAAAGGCAAGGGGCCACCAGAAAAGAAATGTGAGCTGAGGAACCCCAAGGACAGAGGGAGAAGGCTGAGGATACAGAACTGTAGGAACCCGCTGCGATCCAGGCTAAGGCATGTATAGAAACACAACCGGAAAAAAGATTGGGCCTTCACAGCTGACAGCTGGTGCTGAGGTGCCCCCATCAAGGATTCGGGCTGGTGTGTTTTCCACCCTCTTTCGGATACAAAACGGGGGAGGGGGGTTATGTGACAGTATGAGATGCTGTCACTGGAAAATTGGTGATTTAAAGGACATAGAGTGTGCACATTGGCTCAGTGCAGGACTACAGAGTGTAGCTTTGGAGTGGAGAAAACTGCTTTTGAAGCTTTCTCCATGTTTTGGTATACCTGGATAGGGCTCTGTAGTTGCAAGATCCCATAGTGTCTTGGGTGGGACGAAATCTCCAAACCTGTGTCCAGGTTTTGAGGAGGACCAGCATAAAGAGCAGAGGTACTGCTAAAGAGAGAGCCAGTTGGGCTAATATTTTCTGTTTATGTGTATTTGCTGGAGAAGAACCCCTGCGTGGGAAACCCTATATGTTTTGAACTTTTTATTTGCCTTTTTAATAAAAATGGGCTACCAGGCTCTTAAAATACAGTTCCTGACTTCAATGAATCATTAGAAAATGCATCTACCACTAGAGCTAATGGTCCCCCATGTTACAAGAGAAAGACTTTACCCACCAGAGTTGCCCCATGGGTGATCTCCAAAGTCAAGGACCAATGGAGTTGGTGTGAATTGGCTTTCTGGGCTTGGAACCTAATTCGAGTGGACAAGGGAATAAACTAATGGTGACTGACCACTTCACCTGGTACGCCCAGGTGTTCCCAACTAGAGAGCAGCAAGCATCTACAGTGGCCAAAGTTCTGGTACAGAAGTTTTTTCGTTAATTAAGGCCTGTCTCAAAATATCCACTCTGATGGATAGAGAGACTTTGAGTAGACTCATTGGGAGACTGCTATACCTATTGGGTATTCAGAAGTCCAGAACATCCTCCTTATCACCCTCAAGGAGATTTACAGTCAGAATGATTCAACTGCACCCTATTAGATATGCCGGGACGCTCCCCGATGAGAAGAAACAACACTGGAGAAGGAATATCTCAGCAGTCGTACATGTCTACGAGAGCACAGAGAATGATGCCACAGGGTACTCCCCCTATATGGTCATGTTCTGGAGAGAGGCTCTGACTTGCCATTTGGCACATCTCTAGCCTGGGTGTCTATGACATTTAACAGGGGTTATGTACATTGCCTGAGGAAGAATCTGAAGACAGTGTATGAGCAGGCTCAGTCAGATTCAGCCCATTAAAGACCTGGCACGGTAAAAATCTCTTATCAATCATGGAAGCAGTTTTTGAACCTTAGCAACCAGATTCACAACCTCCTCGGGCTGTTTCTCAAAGGCTATGCCCAGTGAGTAGATCTCAGTTTTTTCCACCGGACACAGACAAAGGAGAGAGCAGTGAAGAGGAAGGTGGATGTCGGCATGGTCTGGTTGTGGCCTCCTATACCCCCAGAGGTCATCCTTCCCCTTCTGGGGAAACAGATCCAGGAACCCATAGGCCTCATGGAATTCATACCCCAAGGATACTCACTAAAAATTTAAGAAGACCCACCAACTTCCCTGACAGCAGTGAAGACAGAGACTTCTCAGCTATTCATAAAACTAAAGAGAGAGCCGGTTGGAGAAGGGCCTTCCGAGTTGAAAGAGCAAAATGAACAGTTCCTCCCCCGAGGAGACTTCGCACACTTTAGATGAGAGTTCTGAAGGAGCCATTTTCAATACTCAAAGGACTCGCGAGACACCAACCCTTCCCACTGCAATTGGCTAGAGACATAGAGTGATTTAAGGCACTGTGCTGCAGTGCTGTCTGTGCTCCCGATGGATTTCCGCTGAATAGGTTAACACTACCTCGCCTGCATCCACCAGGGGGAGCTGACAAGTAGAAGGAGCTCAAGAGACTTGATGGTTGGCAGCACTGAATCATGGGAGATGAAGTTCAGGAAAGAAGCTTTAATATGGCAATTATTGGATGATTGGACTACAATTCCCACTGCAAACCGGGTAAAAAGACAGAGAGAGCTGTATTTTCTCAGGATGAATACTGAGGGATTTCTTCTTTGCTGTGAGGGGACCGAGGTGTGCACATTGCTGCTCCTGTGTGCACATCAGTCTGGTACAAGCCTGTGGCCATGTGCAGAGGATCGGAGTCACTTCAGACCAGTCCAGAAGTGAGCTGATATCAGAACAGCAGGACAGCTGTTGCTGTAACGCTGGGACTGGTGAGAGGACACTGCTGTCATTAACCTGTTGCTGCTAACAGAGACTGAGCACATAGGTACTGGCCATATAACTAGCAGCATTTTTTACTGCATGCAGACTATACTGGGACTATATTCATGTGCACCACCGTAAAGACTGGGCTCAAACACTAGCCGGCTGGAGAACTAGGGCTTAAGACTGCTAACTTAGATAGCTGCTTCGCAAGAACTTTGCCTGTTGTCCACAGTAAGAGGTACCTCTTTAGGGGGTCTTAAATTTGATCACTGACGTTCATATGTAGAGTGCACTCTAAAGTGGTTATAGCCTACTGTTTACAGAGGGGTTATCACAGTATTGAGTATCATTGCTGTTACTGATATCTAATGCCATTACTATTGCTGATTTTGTGGATTACCAGTTTTACTCTAATTTAGCGGCATAAAACTCCATTCTATGCTGCTATAGCCTAGTGAACATATTGTCTAGGGGACAGTGATTGATCTAATCCTTTACTTACTGCTTTATGTGCATACTACTATTTACTGCAACTCGTGACAATATATTTGGTTTCTTTACCACTAACCAATCTGATGTTTACTTTTTGATACTAAAGCTTAGTTATATGCAGGGTATCTATATTTTTGCTCCCAGTAGCAGTGCAGTGTCCATTTACTTAACCTGGTGTGTCAGTGGGACTGGTGTGTCAGGTTGTTCTCGGAGCTGAGGCAGTAGAACAGAGAACCCAATCTAGTAAGTGGCTCCTCCAAAATTTTTATTCACTTCAGTCAAGGATTTTAGGGATAGGGAGTGGGGCAAACCTTGAATTAGTGGAACTACTAGGTTTTGACACTATAATCTATATACAAGATACTAACTGTATTGAAGTCTGACTGATTTTGATGGATTCAATAACCTCTTTAATTTTCTGTAACTGGCTAATTAAGGAATTCAAGCTTTACTGACTGATGCTACCTTAAAATAACTTATTACAATCACAGTTTACAGTTTATGCACAGATGCTCAGTGAGCCTGATTGTATAAAAGTGGTTCTAAAGGTAAAAGGTTTTTTACCTTAATGCTCACCCCCCCCCCCCTTATACTTACCTGAGCCTAATCTCTATTCAGTGCTGTGCACGAGAGCAGCAGCGGGAGCTGCTGTCAATCACAGCCAGTGAAGTGAGGAGCGGGGCCCAAGCTGCACTCTGTGTGTCTATTGACACACAGAGCACGGCCCGGGATTGAGCCCACACGAGTGCGCCCGTAATAAGAGGCCTGCTTTGGAGGCACTCGGCATGGGGAGGAGCCAGGAGATACCCAAAAACCATTGCAGAGAGCAGGTAAGTATAACATGTGTGTTATTTAAACACAAAAATATCCTTTAGTATTACTGTAAGCTACATAGAAATTCTCTGACACTGCTCACTGGGTACTCTAAGCCTGATGACCAGTACATCAACTGTGTACATTGGGATTATGTGATACTGCCAAACACAAGCACAAGGTTGCCAGGTTGCTATTGCCTTCTTGTCTCTGTTGGGAGATTTTCTCAAACATTCTAATCCATTGATAACAGCAAGTTATGAAATCTTTAACAGGAAAACAGAAGCAATAAAAATCCCCCTTTTTTAAGCAAAATGGGGAAATGTAAAACCTCTATAATGTTTTATTATTGTCTTTGTTCTCGTAAGAGTGCGTTCCCCTCACTTTCTATCCCACTGTCAACTTTGTCACAGTAACAAAATTGATGGGAACTCTGCCAAATTTGGTAGAGGCTCTAGTCTTCTCTACTCTATTTAAAATAAAATAAAAGGTTTTAGCTACAGGCAGATCTCTCATTTAACAAATATCTTCCATAAAGATGCAAGGTCTGCCTATTTGTTAGCCCCGTCACTTCTGAATAAAAAGTACATTTTGATATCTAATAAAAATAATAATAATAAAATGTGCTGGTATTTGGGATCTTCAGCTTTCCTTGGATCCCATGAGAATTCTAAGTGTTTTAACGTTGCTTAGGCAAATGTTTTAGAAGCTGGGATGCAAGATAAATATCCAGGGGTATGCCCGAGAGCAGAGACTTTCTCCGCTCTCTCCCTCCTCACAGGGCAGATTGAGAGCAGCGGGAGCTTTTGTCTGTGGACACAGGCAGCGCAGCTTGGGATCGAGTCCGCAGGTGTGCCACGATAGGAAGCAGCTTCCTATCGTGGCACACCAAGAAGAGGAAAAGTCAGGAGCGCCGACGGGGGTCCCAAGAAGAGGAGGTTTGGGGCCGCTCCGTGAAATACAATTTCACAGAGCAGGTGAGCATAACATGTTTATTATTAAAAAAAAAAAAATGAATAAGGTTTAGAATCACTTGGATTATATAAAAAAGAGGTAGTAGAAGAGGAAAAAGGAATGGTGCTTAGAGAGTGCCAGACATTTCTCACCTTCAGGACACGGAGTGTTGGGTGTACCCTCTCCATTGGTGGGGGTAGATGCATTGAAGTCTGTGCACACTGTGCAGCCTGGTACTGTAGAGTATTACACACAGCTCTGTGTGATCCACGGGTCTCCTCCTTCACAATCACTCCTCCCGATTCATATCCTCCCATTCTGCGGTCTGGGACCATGCTGTGTGGGTATCCATACAGGGCACTACCGGGAAAGCCCTCTGAGGGCAGGTATTGATACGTGCTTTTCACACGTTCCTGCGTAAGAGGAAATACATCAGATAAAAGTTCTTCTCCTGCTTCAATGTATGTGGACAAATCCACGGACGTCTCAGGATCACAGAGATTACTCCCTACAATCTCTCCATGGGATGCTCCAAGACGGTTAGGGTAACTTGAGCTTTGGCCTCGTTTCTCACACTCATAATAACTGTTCTGAGACATTGTCTGGGCTATGGCTTTCTTCTTCCAGGTGATTATGTTCCTGTCCAGCACTCTTCAACACGTAAAGGCCTTCTGTCGACAAAGTTCTCCTTAGTCGGTTGGCTAATCACTCTCTTCTTTATTTTATCAGCATAAGACAGCTGGAAAGACAAAATTTGGTTACAGAATTTCCTCTAACACATATTTATTATTGTGTCATCTTTTGTGTTACTGGTCAAATCCAGAAAACATGGAGTAAGGGGAAGGAAAGGTGACGCAACAGCAACTACACAGTTTACAGATAAGATCTTTTTTTTTGTGTGATTATAAATCATGGGAAGCACGTACCTGAATGTAAGCTACATGTACACCTTCCAGGGTGCCATTGTTATGCAGGAGAGTTCCTGATTTTAAATTCATGATTCAAGAGGTACATTGCCTTTATGTATTAATAAAAACATAACCATTGGTTCTTGTTCCATATAGCTAAGAGACATAATGTATACAATTTTGACATCAGGGGTTTCCCATCATCTTTGGCACACCAGTGACATGAGATATTTAGACTGTTAGCCATATTTCTCATATCAGTGAATAAGGCAGATCTAGAAAAGAATACTTATATGGACAACTAGCCTTGGCTATTGAATCTTCCCTGTTGGCGCAACATGATACTCCACTTACTATCATCCTGGAAATTAAAACAAATGAGGGTTCGGTAGTGACTTCATTAGATGACATACTTAATGAGTTCAGGTCCCTTTATAATAGTCTTTATACCTCTTCTTTGCCCCCAAGCTACAACTCGGTGGACATGCATCCCCTTTGGGATACGGTTGCTAGGGGTTGGCTCACAGACGCTGAGTGAGAACTTTTGGTAAGGCTGATTACTTCTCAGGAGGTCCTTTTTGCTATCAACTCCTTCCCGAGTGGCAGGGCCCCAGGCCTGGACGGCCTCCCCATAGAGTGATAAATAACGCATAGTGTACAGCTGGCTCCCTGGTTAGCTGCCCTATTCACGGGTTGTCTGGTAAATGATATCCTTCCTTCCTCCATGAGTGAAGCTCATATTATTTTGATTCACAAAAGTCCTTAAGACCCAGCACTATGTGCCTCTTATAGACCAATAGCACTATTAAATTTGGATTTCAAAATCCTTACCAAGCTTCTCACCAGCAGACTGAACAATGTCCTCCCAACTGTCATAGACCCGGATCAGACTGGTTTTATGTCCGGTAAATCCACGGACATAAACATTCATAGACTTTTTGCCAACATACATGCTCCCCACACCAACCAGGTACACGGGTAATTGCCTCCCTAGATATAGAAAAAGTGTTTGACACGTTTAAATGGGAGTACCTATGTGAGGTCATGAGGCGTATGCGTTTTCCAATTATCTTTATTCAATGGTTGCGTACCCTATACAAAAATCCATCTGCATCTATTAAACTTGGGGGACGACTTTCAGAACCTTTTTCACTCCATAGGGTCACGCGGCAGGGCTGCCCTCTCTCCCTGGCTCTATTTGCCTTTGCTATGGAACTGATTGCAGAGACTCTCTGTAATTGCCCAGAGATCAAAGGCCTTCATATTGACTAGCTGGAGGAGAGGGTAGCCTTGTACACTGATGATTTACTTCTTTTTCTTAATGACCCGGGTCCCTCTCTGAGGTGTGCTCTCCGGATCCTCAATATTTTCTCGGAAGTTACTGGCCTCTGGGTGAACTGGACAAAGTCTTTGCTGTTTCCTGTTGACCCTGCGGCCAGGGAGAATGCCCCATCTGATGTTTCTCTACAATGGGTAGATACGTTCAAATATCTAAGCATTGTAATTTCTTGCTCTTCTACTGATTTTATACAGTTAAATTTGTTACTTATTCTGCCCATTGTCAAGGCGAGGCATTGGAGAACTTCCCACTGTCACTATTAGGCCGCATAAATCTTAAAACAATGAAAATCCTGCCCAAATTCACCTATTTATTTTGTAACTCCTCCCAATGGCTACCTAAGAAAAATATTTTCCATTCTCAATCAACTATTGGTCTCGTTTCTGTGGTGACCTTGCTCAGCCCGTTACAAACTATCTACGTTAATGAGACCTTCCTCGCAGTGGGGCCTTGCCATGCCTGATTGTTTTAAATATTTCTTAGCATACCCAGGGGGGGTCCATACTTAGGGAACCAGAACAGATTATGCAGGAATTTGCCCGGTTCTATTCCTCTCTCTACTCTCCAATCCCCGCTTATGACCAGACTGATTTAGACTCCCTACTTGAGGGCTTGCCAATACCAAAACTCACCGAAGCGGACAGGAATACATTGGAGGCTAAAATTACCAAAAAAGAAATTGAACAGGCAATTTTTTCATTTCCCCCAAATAAAGCTCCTGGCCCAGACGGGTTTCCAGCAGACTTCTATAAGGCAAACGTGGAGGTCCTGGCCCCGAGAATTAACACACTACTGGCTTACTGTCATGAACAGGACACCCTGCCTGATTCCATGTTAGAGGCATATATGGTCCTTTTGCTAAAGCCAGCGAAAGACCCACAGGAATGTGCCTCATATCGGCCTATAGCATTATTAAATACAGACCTTAAAATCCTGACTAAAGTATTGGCCATGAGGTTGGCTGCAGTAATCCCCTCGATCATCAACATTGATCAAACCGGTTTTATGCCGGGGAAGTCGACAGACACTAACTTAAGGAGATTATTTACTCATTTACAAGTGCACTCAATGACCCCTGGTACTAGAATAGTGGTATCTATCGACTTTGAAAAGGCCTTCGACTCAGTGGATTGGGCTTTCATGTTTAAGGTCCTGGAGACTATGGGATTTGGGCCCTACTTTAGGAGATGGGTGGCCATGCTGTATAAGCATCCAAAAGTAGCAATCAGATTGGGAACCTCCACCTCAGATTTTTTTGAAGTGGGTAGAGGAACTAGGCAGGGGTGCCCGCTATCCCCTTTTCTGTTTGCCATCGCACTGGAGCCTCTGGCAGTTGCACTGAGATCAGCCAGCGCAATAAAATCCATTCGGGTAGGCACCATAAAAGAAACCTTGGCACTTTACGCAGATGACATGCTGCTCTTTTTGGATGACCCCAGGGAATCATTGAGAGCAGCATTGGAAATTATTAATCGCTTTGCAATGTTTTCAGGTCTAAAAGTAAATTGGAATAAGTCATCAGTCCTACCGATAGACCCGGGGGCTAGAGCAGATGCAGATCCTGACTTGCAGTTAGAATGGGTTTCCTCCATTAAGTACCTTGGCATACAGACCACAGCGAACATTCGAGATTACATATCTCTCAACCTGTTACCCCTAGTAACATTGTTAAAGCAGAGAGTGCTGACATGGACAAAACTCCCACTATCATTAATAGGCTGTATCAGCCTACTGAAAATGAAATTTCTCCCGGTGGTACTATATTTTCTGAGGCATGCACCTGTCTGGGTTCCGAGATCTTATTTTCGGAAGCTGGACAGTATCATATCGTCCTTCCTTTGGGCCCCTAAGCCTCCAAGAATTGGGTATAGGGTGTTGCAGGAACCAGGAGATCAGGGAGGTCTGGCATTGCCAGATTGGCAAAAGTACTACATAGCGGGACAGATGGTCTTTGCTCACAGGTGGCTGACGATTGAGGATGGAGACGCAGCTACAGTACTGGAAGCGGCACACTTGGGATCCTATGAAAGTCTCAAGTTTGCTCTGTATAGGAGATCCAGGTCTGAGTTACCTTTGACTTTGACAATGAAGGCCACTATTAAGGCCTGGGAAACAGCAGTTAAATTAGCATGTCCCAGTTATGGGGGAGTGTCGCCGTCAACTCCCATATGGATGAACCCAAGGTTAACACAATTTTATAACTTACCGGATCCCATGATCTGGGCAATTAAAGGTATAAAAACACTGGGGGATATTACAATGTATGGTGAACTTTTAACTTTTCCACAATTACAGTCAAGGCATGATCTCCCAAACTCCTATCTATTTAGGTTTTTGCAAATTCGTCATGCATATCAGATGCAGTTTCGCGAGGAGAAGGTGGAATCCTTGCCCTCGTCTCTTGAAGCTATGTTATCAGACGTGGATCTGGTCAAGCCTCTCTCAAATACTTATAAGGAACTCTTTAAGGTAACACCAGCAGCGATTGCTAGATGCAGAGAAAAATGGGAGGGGGAAGTCCCAGAGGTACAGGGAGAGGACTGGGATGATTTATGGACGCAGCCATTTAAACATCTGGTATCGGCGAGAGACAGGCTGATTCAGTTTAAATTTCTTCATAGAAGCAATTATACGCCTGCTAGACTGAATAAGATTTTTCCCATGGTGTCGGCGGAATGCTGGAGATGCTCTTATTCTCCAGCTGACGCTGACCACATTTTTTGGAGCTGCCCACACATTCAAAAATTTTGGACTGATGTCACGACATGTATTACTGAAGTGATATCAGTACCGATTCCAATGAATGTTAAGGTGTGTTTGTTGGGATTGGTAGATGAAGTTGTACCCTCACAGGCCATGCGAACAATGCTAACTGTCTTGTTTTTCTATGGTAAGAAAGCCATTCTCTTGGAGTGGAAAAAATCTAAAGCACCGAGTTTTGCTGCCTGGAAAGGCCTGGTAAATGCCATGCTCCCATATTATAAAGCAACATACGAGGCCAGAGGATGCAGGAAAAAATTTGATAGGGTGTGGCAAGCATGGTTTAAATCCAATAGCACGGTGGGTTAATGGGGAAATGATTTACTGTAATCTACTGTAATTTAATTTAAGCAAAGTGATATCCTGTGTTGGACAATAGATGCCAGAAGGTCCTAATCACTTAATGTCTAAAAATACATTTGGATATTAGAGAAACTGAATGTTATAATTGCTATCACAGGGGGAACAGGGCGTATATATCATGAAAAGTGCTGTATGGAAGTATGATAATATGTCGGGCTGTGGTTCAAGGGGTGGGGAAGGGGGGGGAGGGAATGACTGTTAGATAGTTGGTCTTTGTTTGATAGACATGAGGTCATGTTGGCCTCATGGGCACGTCCCTTGGACGAGCCCATTGTTGTATGATATAAAAAATGAAAAAACAATAAACAGAATTTTATAAAAAAAAAAATATTTCTTAGCATCACAATTAGTTACAGCCTGCTGGTGGCTATGCCCGGCTACCTCTAATACTGTGATGGTTTTGGAAGCAGCAATGCTCTTATCTATGGAAGCCCTTCAACTGTTGCTCTATCATGGGGGTAAGGTGCCATACCATTTGATGCCATCTATGCTTACTACCCTCAAGGCTTGATGGTAGGGCTTGAGTTTCGAACAGGGTAATTCCATGCAGTTTGCCCAGCTTACTCCCTTATGGATCTCTCCAACTCTACCGCATCTATACTCTATCCCAGATCCTCAAGCCTGGACGAAAGTCCATAAAAAACATTATCACATATTGTGTACCAAGGTAAAATAATTTCATTCCCTACTATGTGCTTGAGATACAACGTCCCACTCTCCTATTACTTCAGATATTGCCAACTCTCCCATGCCTTTAGCAGCCAATATCCTGATTCTTCAGTGCGCCTCACTATGTCACTATGTCATCCTGCCATGTCACCTGATTGTTGGAGATGCTCTCACTCTAGGGGAGACTACATTCACATTTTTTTGGTCCTGCCCAGCCATCACACAATACTGGGATGCAGTGGTTCATGCCATACAAATAGTCTCCGGTTGGAACTTCTCTCCCTCCTTGCGAGTCTGCTTACTGGGTCTGGTTGAAGAATTGGCCCCTACAGTGGCAGAACGGACATTGCTGGGACTCCTTCTATTCTTTGCAAGGAAGGCAAAAACTCTAGCCTGGAAAAAGCTACTCATCCAACAGTATCAGCTTGGATGAAACTGGTCAAACATGCCATTCCCCTCTATAAGGATACCTACTATAATAGGGGATGCCCACAGAAGTTCGATAAAGTTTGGGGTAAATGGCTTAAGGATGACTCTACAGCAGGGATATGCAATTAGTGGACCTCCAGCTATTGTAAAACTACAAGTCCCATCATTCCTTTGCCTCTGCGTGTCATGCTTGTGGCTGTCAGAGTCTTGCTATGCCTCATGGAACTTGTAGTTCTGCAACAGCTGGAGGTCCGCTAATTGCATATCCCTGCTCTACAGCAATTGTGTCTGAGGTTCCGCTTTATATTTATATATTTATTTATATTTATATTTTGGTGGGAGTGTGCGCAGGGCCGTGCCGGCCTTCTGGGGTGTTTTTAAGTTCTATTTACATGTAATGTATTGAGGAAGGCCATCCACACACACACACCTTGTGTTGTTTTGTATTCTCTTTTGTTTTTTATTGATGGCCGTTTGGGGCACTGGCGGTTTGTATAAGGTTACCCCTACATGGGTGATGTTTATGTTCATAAAACCTCTAATAAAAAGAATTATTGAAAAAAAAAATCCTTCCTTCTACTTTAAGTTAAAAGACTTCAGTAGTTTTAGCTATAAAATATGCATATTGACTTTCTAATTTATATTCAGTTAGTTTGTCTGAGATTGACTTGGAGCTAAGAGGTGAAAGTCTGCTCCCTAAACTCTGTGTGTTTCTGCCCAGAATTAATCTATTTATAAAAGATGAGGTAAAGTTGTAAGTTTGAAGTGTTTTTTCACTGGGCAGGCAGCTCTCATAAATAGAAGGGCCTCCACGGTCATATCGGATCGCAAAACAGGCCAACCAAATCAATTGTATCTTTACATTATTTACTATGCCCACATAATTGGCCGTATTGTCCATAATCCCATCAGGTACAGTGTTTTAGGAATTCTATGTAGAATTTTAACATTCTTTTATTTATTTATTTTTAAATAACATTTTATATCTTGATATATTTAAATAGATACGTGGGCATGTGCTAGGAGTATGTATGTGTGGTTTTCTTGAGAAATGTTTTATTGCTGCTGTAAAGGGTATCCGAAAAAATTTTGTTGTATGTATACAATGACAATAAAGTATATCTATCCATCTAATGGTTGTGATGTGCACAATAGTGAAATCTGAAAAAAAAAACTTTTCATTCTAGCTTTATTTTCAGAGAGTAAAATATTTTAGTTTGCTAAGGGCATATTTGTTCCTATTTTTTTGAGTTTTGAAAGGTTCACTCAAAATTTATATTGTAGAATTCGATAAAAAAATAAAAATAAAATCTGCTAATTTATTTAGGGGCAATAAGACATCTTCTTGTTGGCATACTTTTCATATGTGAACTACTATCTGTTTTTTTGTGACCTTAAAGTACATCTGTCATAAGAAAGACATAGAGGCTATCATTGCTCTCCTCCTCTGTTTCAATCAGTGTCCTTCAGTGCCACCTCATCAGTGCCCACCAGTGCAGCCTATCAGTGTCCATCAGTGCAGCCTATCAGTGTCCATCAATGGCACCTCATCAGTGCTCATCAGTGCAGCTTATCAATGTCCATCAGTGCAGTCTATCAGTGTCCATCAGTGCCACCTCATCAGTGCCCACCAGTGCAGCCCATCAGTGCCACCTCATCAGTGCTCACCAGTGCAGCCTCTCAGTGTCCATCAGTGCAGCCTATCAGTGTCAATCAGTGTCCTTCAGTGCCACCTCATCAGTGCCCACCAGTGCAACCTATCAGTGTCCATCAGTGCCAACCAGTGCCACCTCATCAGTGCCCACCAGTGCAGCCTATCAGTGTCCATCAGTGCCACCTCATCAGTGTCCACCAGTGCCACCTCAACAGTGTCCATCAGTGCAGCCTATCAGTGTCAATCCGTGTCCTTCAGTGCCACCTAATCAGTACCCACCAGTGCAGCCTATCAGTGTCCATTAATGCAGCCCATCAGTGTCCATCAGTGCCACCTCATCAGTGCCCACCAGTGCAGCCCATCAGTGTCCATCAGTGCAGCCCATCAGTGTCCATCAGTGCCACCTCATCAGTGCCTACCAGTGCAGCCCATCAGTGTCCATCAGTGCCACCTCATCAGTGCCTACCAGCGCAGCCCATCTGTGTCCTTCAGTGCCAACTCATCAGTGTCCACCACCGCAGCTTCAGTGTCTACCAGCAGAGCGCTCCTGGCTCTGTCTCGCCCCCTCCCCTGGCCACAGACAGAAGACAAAGCAGCCCGAGCGGCCACCCCGTCTGTACTCCATTTGGCCACTTGGGCTGGTCTGTTTTCTGTCTGTGGCTGAGTGACAGGCCCAGCCAGGAGATCGCCCGACGCTCGCGGGTGTCCAGGAGCCCGCAGCCAAATGTGGGAGACTCCCCCGACTCGTGGGAGACTTGGAATGTCTGAGATAAGGGCTATTCGTTTTCTTAAAGACCAACTCCAGGATTGTGAAAAAAATCCATCCTTGCAGTAGTACGCCCCTCCCCCCCACACACTGCAAAGGATAAAGCTTGTTATGTGTAGAGAGTACTGTACAGGTTTTGGTTACAAACACCATACGTCGCTCAAGGCAGCTCTGGCACTCTCCTACTTTTCCCGGAGCTCTGTGGGCACAGCCTTGACACCTTCAAATACATCACAGTTTACAAAGGTGGCTGTGGGGGACCGGTGTTAGCACTAGAGGGACACCTAGATATAATAAGCATTTTTCACCTTTCTGGAGTTGGGCTTTAAACTTGCCAGGTGCGTATGCTTGTTCTTGGTCTCAGAAAGTATTGAAGCCAGTGGGCCAGCATAACAGTCATGTAACTGGAAGTTTCATTAACTTTTCAGAAATAGTATCCCACCAATGCCCTACTTTAAGTCATTCCATAACCCTGTGTAACTACAACTTCAATGACTTGTAGCTTGCCCGGTACAACTTCTGCTGCTCCTGGCATCTAAATAGTGTGGCAGGGGAGTGAAGAAATTGTGAGTATTTACTGTAGGTAAAAAAGTAATCAGTGACAGATTTTTTATTTTTTATTTAATTAAGAAGCCATTCCAAATATTGTCCTTCTAATCTTCTAAGCGTATTGACTTCTATCTTTTTTACACTAGTTAGCTCTGTCTTCTATATATTCCTATGTTAAATACCCACATATGAGCTGACTCTTTTAGGAGATACAGAATGTGGTAAGTGGCATCAGCAAATGCAAGCCTGATATGAACACTGTACCCACACTTCCTCTTGTGGTTAAAGGAAAACTCATCATCATCTCACCACAAATATTTTCTTCTGAAGTTTTGTAAAAAAAAAAAATATTTATTTAATAATTGTTTATTTATTTATTATAAATTATAATAATGAGTTTACGAATATCCTCAACTCAAAAGTCTGCATAAATAAAATAGGCAATGGGGATATAGAGAGTTTTGGTGAAAACCAGGAGATTTTAGCACCTTGTCTCTATTTCGGCTAAATACATTGAAGCCATAGGGCAGGGTGAAATGAGAGTTGTTTTTTTTTTTGCACAATGAACTTAAAAAAAGAGACAATACACAAATGAAGATCAAGTATACAAAAAAAAATACAAAGAACAAAATGACACTGAAAACTAAACACTAAAAACACCAAAAAAAGAATAGATCCCTTATGTTCTGTTGAATTCATTCTGCTCATTCCTGCTTATCTAGACATACCCTGGGCAGGTCATCAAATGATACCTGTATGGCCAATCTTTTCTTTTTTTTTTCCCTCTGCTATGAATAAATATAAATGGAATGTACCTGGGGGGATTTACTAAAACTGGTGCATTCAGAATCTGGAGCAGCTGTGTATGGTAGCCAATCAGCTTCTAACTTCAACTTGTTCAATTAAGCTTTGACAATAAAACCTAAAAGCTGATTTGTTTATATGCACAGCTGCATCAGATTTTGCACGCTCCAGTTCTAGTAAAGACACCCCCTCCGTGGGACTAAATACATTTTTACATGTGTATGTATGTGAATACCAAAAAATAAAGCAATGTTGCGCTACCAAAAAGCAAACAACAGCAGCCAGCATCAACAATGATAAAAATTGCGGAACAGTGAACAAAATATAAATGCAGCGCTAAGAGAATAATTCTACCCCAAAAATTCCTCCAGGGAAGGATATTCACTAAATAAATAAGTGAATGAAATATATGTGAATATATCAAAAGTGTGTATATAAACGAAAAAAGAGAAGTTCTCATAGAGACATAATATAGTCACATATACAAACAAATAATGTTAATGTCCATCTAGTGACCACACCTAAAATATTGGTCTAATCCAGACCAGTCTCCTCATTAGGTGGAGTTTCATGATAGGTCCACCTATTGAGGAGACTGGTCTGGATTAGACCAATATTTTAGGTGCGGTCACTAGATGGACATTAACATTATTTGTTTGTACATGGGACTATATTATGTCTCTATATCAAAAGTGTTTATATACACACTTTTGATATATTCACATATATTTCATTCACTTATGTATGTGAATAAACTACCAGCTACAAGTCATATTCATGGCTTGAAATGTCTTCTGGCTGTAACATTGCCTGAACGGGGTGCAAAATGGAACTTTCTAGTGTTGCTGTTACTTCTTTTGTACTACGGAAGGTTGCCCAATGAAATTATAAGCAATTTTTTTTTTCAATTATGTCAGTAGATTTGTTGTCAAATGTAATACTAGTATGATACTAATATAATAAATGTCAGAATCAGCAAAAAAAAAAAAAAAATTGGTGACAAAAAGGGGTGAGCTTTGGACGGCATCGGCTCTTTACCAAGATCAACATTGGGAGGGTACCTTGCATGGGGGGGGGGCTTTGCCACCCCTCCCCCTTGCAGGGTACCTTGTTGCCATGTTGAGAGTACAAGGGCTTCATCCCTACATCCTGTCTCCCAAAGATGATGTAGGGGTCTGCAGGGGGGACTTAGCAGAATCTGAAAGCTCCCTTTAGAACAAGAGGGCGTCGTCTATTTTAATGGTTTTAGGGCCCTTTTTTACACACAGATTTACAGTGTAAATCAAAAGTCAATCACGTGGTCCAGCAATGTTCATCCACATCAATAACAATAAGCACTGCCTGACATTGTTGACCCACTTCCACAAAGACCCGCCAATCAATGATGCTACCGCGCCACTGCTAGCATCGCAAATGACAGATCCCTCCTGACTTCTGTATGTAAACAAGTCATCAGGGATCCTGGGTGATAACAATGACCAAATACAACCACCTCTAAATGATTTCCACTGGTTTCTATTTGTAAGCATGCCTGCTGGAAACTGTCATTCAGTGTGGTACTGCTACTGCGGCTAAATGGCAGGCCCTCGGCCACTGTTTATAAAGTGCATCATACTGCTACAACAACTTTACATGCAAGTTTAAGGCATCCCCACTGAACAATATTTTCTTATTTTTTGTTTTTTTGCATTGGTACATGTCTCCAAAGATGATGCCCAGCTACTTATGCCTTTTTTTTTTAATAAAAGCTTGCATAATTAGCCTTAAAAAAGGCAGAAAAAAATAACATGATTTGACTCCTAAAGATTTAGATTGGTTTGGGCATTGGTGGCTGATGCTACAAATTTGTTGGGGGGCACAAACAAATCCCTCCAGGTCCACACACACCAGAGGACACCGTGAGACTTACCTACAAATGGAGTGCTCCAGCGCTGGGCTGTCATGACTCCCCTGATATCCGGCGGCTTCTGTATTATTCCAGTGTTCTTTCCAGTTTCCAAATCTTCAGCCTCCTGATTGGCTGGACGAGAAGCCGGAAGCTGGAAGTGACACAATTGCAAATATTGATTTGCTAAAAAACAAGCCAATTAGAGCCTCAGGCTCTAATCACATGCTTGTCAAAAATTGATGGACCTAATAGACACCCATTAGTCCGGTGCCCCGCACAATGCACACACATAGAACAGTTTATTTGTAAATACATGATAATATGACTAACATTTTTTAACTTTAAGATGTTAAAAATGATAGTCATATTATCAGTTATTTTAAAAAAAAATTGTTCTATGATTAGCCTTCTTTTTTGGCAAACTAACTGGGGGGGGGGGGGTGTGGCGCCCCTTATGGACCAGCCACCACCTCTTAAAGGGCAACGTACAGGTACGTTAATCTGGCTGTATGTGCCCTTCTGCCGCAGTATATCTGCGTGAGGCGGTCGGGAAGTGGTTAATGGGTTTCAGGGGGTTCGTGAGGGTTAGACTAAAAAAAAACATTTACATTCACTATACAGCACCCCCATGCCTCAACCAATAGTTTCCCATTGAATGAAATATCAGAAAACGCACCCTGCCACTGCTTAAAGCGTCGACTGCTAAGCATCTCTTCACTTGTTGTTGGTCCAGGTTTACCATTTAAATTTGGATAATCATTCTCTGCCCAACTGCTATCTTGTGCCATTCCATAATAGCAAGTGCAAATTCTCATTTTCTAGTAGAAGTAGTAGCATATTTGAGCAGAATTAAAATTGTTTTGTTTAATTTGCACAAGATCGTTGTATTTTATTTTTGGAATGAGTGGCCATTACTTTTTGCATGAAAAGGAGTTTTTTTGTTAAGATTGTTTACTTTATCCAAACTTTGTGTATGTCATGTACGTATGAGGCAATCCAATTTCAATAAAATAAAGTGTATGTATTCACTGCATGCAAAGCTGCTTTTATGTGAATATTTCTGGTGAGGTATTTCTGTCCATAGCTTTCATCAGATTCTTAAAGGGTTCCAACTGCTCTAACAGATGGATCTGGCTGCTATAATTTCTGACTGTGTTCCTGTCCACCTTTTTTTTTTAATAGATATAGGGTCTAGTTTCATCAGTATGTACCAAAAACTGACCTGTCAATTTTGGTTGGACTTACCTTTTAAGAACCTACATATTCTTGAAGAATACTAACAATTTTTGTTTTGGACAATTTTTATGTAACTTTTCTTAAGAGCCCTTGCACACTGGGGCGGTTTGCAGGCGCTATTGCGCTAATAATAGCGCCTGCAAACCGCCCCGAAAGTGCCGCTGCTTTCAGTCCAGTGTGAAAGCCCCGAGGGCTTGCACACTGGAGCGATGCGCTGGCAGGACGGTAAAAAAAGTCCTGCCAGCAGCATCTTTGGAGTGGTGAAGGAGCGGTGTGTATACCGCTCCTTTACCGCTCCTGCCCATTGAAATCAATGGGACGGCGCGGCTATACCACCGGCAAAGCGCCTCTGCAGAGATGCTTTGCGGTGGTATTTAACCCTTTCTCGGCCGCTAGCGGGGGGTAAAACCGCTTAGCTAGCGGCCGCATACCAAAGGTAAAACGCCGCTAATAATAGCGGCGTTTTACCGCCGACGCCGCCCCCGCCCCAGTGTGCAAGGGCTCTTAATGTTTTTCATATTTAAGCGTATCAATTTTGAGAGATACCTTCCAAAAAATGCTGTCCTCGTAATTAACAGACTCCCTTTAATCTTATCAATAGTTTTAATCCACTACATATAATACAAAGTCTTTTAGATATGCATAGTTCTGCTGTTATTCAGTACATACTTATATAATACTCAAGTAGGATAATTTGCCAAAGCCGTTATTACAATACAGCTAGGCTATCCAACATTTACTGTCAAATATTATGTTATTGAGAATTATGTAGACTTTGTGTAACAAAGGAGAGTATAGGTAATTATTCAGAGATGAGACTTACTAAAAAACACAGAAGGAAGCATATCTATTAATACTTTCGTATTTTGCACAGATTATATTATTTTAACACATTGCAACCTAATCTAGTCCTAGAATATAGAATATTTTTTTTCCTGCTTTCTGTAATGAAATGACTTACCTACAAACATTCCCTAATAAGTCTTTAGTGTTTTGTGTGTGATCTCTGCATAGCTTTGGAACACTGCCTGGCTGCATAAAGGAGACAGTAGGAAACCCCCAGGGTCGCCATAGATAGATTGAAATACTGTATATCTCCATAAAAACACCTATGTGGAGCCCATGCTTGTATAAATAATCTGAATGCCAGAATCTGCCATGACACTAAACAAGTGACGTTCGCAGTGTACATGTAGATCCTTTCCTTTGCCCCATAGCAGTGTCAAGTTTGTTATTACACTGTAATAGTCTTTTGGGTGTAGCTAAACTAAATCATTTCACAACAGGGCTCAGAGCTTCTGACTTCTTGAGATATACTGCTGTTGTTGTTGATTTATGTTAAAATCCAATTTTCGCTGCTAATTACTCAGCAATTGCAGCATGGATTTATAAAACATATAGGCTACTTCTGTACTGTTACTATCTAAAACACTTTAATAAGCACTTTTTATGTATATCATGTAATATTACTCCCATCAGTGTAAATAACACAAGGGAAAAATTTAATTTGTACCATATTTTTATATAATATTACATTATACCTGCCATTGCAGCATAAGTGTATAAGATGCAGCACCTAATTGTAAAAAAATTTTTTGGAACCATTCTGAGATTACCAGAGACCTCATTTAATAGCCTTATATATTTGATGATGTTGCTTTTATTTGACCTAAATTGTGTTAATGTAGTGATGACATGATTCTACTGTCTTGGTGGGCGTTTTTACACCTGTGATAAAATGGGCTATAAAAGATTGCTTCTCTTTACATAAGGTTGACTATTAGTGTTTTTAGTTTCAAATTACAGTTACCAAAAGCAGTATGTTGTTAACTGAATACCAAAGACTGGTTTGTACTTTTAAGACACTGGCTTATTGTAGATTGATTGAATTTATAAATAAATGGGGAGGCTGGGGGGATCAGGACACCCTATCCCTCTTTCACTTTTAAGTGTTGCCCTACTCTATTTATAATTGGATCATAAAAGATTATTCAGGATAATTAGGGCAGTTCCTAAAGTTTTCTTCCTGTGTTCTTTGTAAAATAAATCACAAACAAAACTTTGGGTGAGATTTACTAAAACTGGAGCACTCAGAATTCAGTGCAGCAGTGCATGGTAGCCAATCAGCTTCGAACTTCAGCTTGTTCAGTTACGCATTGACAATAAAACCTTCAAGCTGATTGGTTTCTACGCCAGATTTTGCATGTTCTAGTTTTAGTAAATTTTGCTGAATGTTTTTTTCATTTTTTAAATAAACAATATAAATTACTACATTTTTAGCCTGTGCCAGTTTTATTAACATCTCTAATCAATGTAAATAAAGCTGCTGTTTAAGTCTTGAAGGATCTAATTTAAAAATAATTATCTGGCACCTGGACAACAATTTCTTCACTACAAATTAGTTGAAAGGTCTCCATATTTATTTAGGGGGGGGGTTAACCTGATTTTTTTTTCTCTTTGTTTTAAAAGCAGAGATGAACGGAACATGAGACAAAACTTTCTATCCCTCTAAATTCTTGCCATCACCAGTTATGGATGAAACAATCTTTCTTACTTCATACAAAGACACAGTTGTGCCAAAACATTTGTATCAAGTGTCAACAATGGCCTACATGGCCAATAATATTGTACTAGCTTGACTTTCCATCTTCATTCACACTAAAACTTGTAAATTAATGTGGTGTTCCTTCCTCACTATTACCTAGTTTTGAATAAGAAATTAATGGAGATACAGCCACCTAAAAGAGATCATAGTAGTACGTTCGGATTTCAATATAAATAATTCTACACTTTCTTTGAATATATGGAATATCTGCCTCCTCACCTGCACATTGTACTAGTTTGTCTTGTATTCATAGTCATCTTCAGTTTTACTTATAAAAAATGTTAGATAATTAGATATTCTGTTACAGTATTATGTACTATGTTATTGATTTCATGACAAAAGAATAAAAATAACAATATACTGCACTATATGTAATACACTTTTCTTTTTTATCTAATGTACATGTCTGTATAACAATAAACACATCTATCTATCTATCTATCTATCTATCTATCTATCTATCTATCTATCTATCTATCTATCTATCTATCTATCTATCTATCTATCTATCTATCTATCTATCTATCTATCTATCTATCTATCTATCTATCTATCTATCTATCTATCTATCTATCTTTCTTTCTTTCTCTTTCTTTATATCTATTTCTATCTACCTATCTACCTGTATGTCAGTCTTATAGCTTATATTACATATAAAACACATGAGTGATCTTAGCAATAATTTTTACCTGTGTCAATGTTCTTTTCTTTTGTATTCTTATACTTTCTTTTGTACAATATACTGTACTATATGTAGTGCACTTTTCTTTTTTATCTAATGTACATATCTGCTTAACAATACACATGCATAAATAATTATCAATTATTTTTAAGTATAGATGCGTATTAGGAACTGTTGTTTAAAAAAAATAAATCTAATTGAATCAATACATATAAAACAGATGAGTGATCTTAGCAATAATTTTTACCTGTGTCAATGTTCTTTTCTTTTGTGCACTCGTCTGTCACTTGTGGGATATATGAAGCTTTGATATCTTGCACCCCAGAGTAGTTTTCTTAGGGGTGTCCTAATTACACCTTAACTAAAATGCAGGTCTGAAGTGAACAAGTTTGGGGAGGGGGGGTCATCTCCTGCATCATTCTATGTACAATCCCTTTTGCTGACAGATTCCGCCCCCCCATGATATGCTAATCAGGAAGACAACTGATTTCCCAATGGGGCTGGTGCAATCCAGACACTGCTCTGAGTTTATCAGCTCTCACCACATTGCCCCCACAGCACCCAGTAACGGCTACCTCACAGCGGGCCTAGGACTGGTTATTAACCTCTTATCTTCTAACTTGCAGATGCAAGGTATAAAGAACGCATTGCAGAAATTAGGGAACAATTATAAAATCATTGGTTTTGTCTGGAACAATAAAATAGCAGGACACGTTTGTCTTAGATTTCTTAGTCTATGTGCACTTGCTTTACGTAGTGGGAGTAAACTGACATTTTCAAAAGTGATCAGATGAAGGATGTGAAGACTTGTGCAGGGCCGCCCCAAGATATGGTGCTGCCTAGGCCCAAGAATGAAATGCTGCCCCCCCCCCCCCCCCAAAAAAAAAAATCACGCCCACCAAAAGGCCCACACATTCATTATTTTTTATGATGATAACTAAAATCAAATTTATCATGAAATCAGATTAAGAATGCTATAAATCATTCCCCTATTTTGTAGATGCTATAACTTTTAAGCAAACCAATCAATATACTCTTGTTGTGATTTTTTTTGACCAAAAGTATGTAGCAGAATACATATTGGCCTAAACTGATGAAGACATTTTTTATAGCCAATATCATCTATAGGAGGGGTTTCCATCATCCCTGCTAAGTTTAATTTTATACAGCATGTCTTATTTTCAGTCTGATGTGTATTATATGTGAAGTTGCGTATCAGAGACCTGTATTGTCGTAATATTGAAGCCTATTGAGATTTCCTTACATTAGAGGATTCCACCATTATTGTTAAGTTATTATGTGAAGGTGTCCCTCGCACTACTGGGAGTAACCAATGTAATAGGTCTATCTACCGAAATGGTGATGTAAATGTGTAGGTGAAACATATATATATATATATATATAAATGAAATATATTGATCTCGCGCGGTTTCTGAAAAAAGCACAGAAATACTAAGGCAACAAATGCACCATAGGTAAAATGCCAATGCAAAATATTAAAGTGCAAAATGATAAGGTCACCACAAAGAGATGTAGATATAAAAAGTGTATAACATGTATAAATGGCCAAGGCTGTGCCAAAAAAAATATTATTCAAATAATGTGCCAAAACAAACTGATTAATAAACGATCCACTGTAAAGTGATTAAAGTGCAACAATATTAAAGTGAATAAATATAATGTCTCCACAATAGTGCATATATAAAAAAAGTCCAAAATATGTGCCAAATCCTTAGAGGGAGAATAGGTGAATGCGTGGATATAACCAAGACCACTGAATGGCGCCCTGTTAAAATGGGCACATGTAAGATATAATAATTCCATAAATATCTCCACAGATTTCCTCTTCAACCACTAGTCTCACAGAACTCTCACCTTATAATAATGAAGTAAAACTCATCAATAGGTAGATGAGGATCTTCAATATGTAAACATACACTGCTAATAGAATCACAGGCACTTCTCCAACTCAATGATTCCTCCAAAAAGCCATCCTAATATGCTCCGGTAGACACCACAGCAACAAGGGGGGGGGGGGGGGGGGGGGAGAGAAGAGAAAAGATGCCTCCAATAGAGTAGTGGGTTTTAAAAACTGGGCTAATGTTTATTAAGTACCAAAAGTTGGACTCTTACACAAAGGATAAAACAGACAGGTAAAAAGTAAAGGGATCCAAGGGATTGGCCGGAGCTGACTGCACACCGGAAGTGACGTGAGAAGGCGCTGAGAACGCCGATGCTGTTTACTTTTTACCTGTCTGTTTTATATATGCACTATTGTGGAGACATTATATTTATTCACTTTAATATTGTTGCACTTTAATCACTTTACAGTGGATCGTTTTTTAATCAGTTTGTTTTGGCACATCTATACATGTTATACACTTTTTATACCTACATCTCTTTGTGGTGACCTTATCATTTTGCACTTTAATATTTTGCATTGGCATTTTACCTATGGTGCATTTGTTGCCTTTGTATTTCTGTGCTTTTTTCAGAAACCGCGCAAGATCAATATATATCATTTTTCTTTTATATATATATATATATATATATATATATATATATATATATATATAAATATAATTTTTGAATTGTTAAGTTATTGATCAGTAAGTTAGCTTATTGCTTAGCGGCAGGCCTTTTACTGACACTTTTTTAAATTTTACCTCCAGTAGTTTATTGTAAATAGTAGTGTGGTGATTACTTATGATACTAAAGATCGGCATGTGGGATTAATAAACATCAACAGATTTCAGTTGTGCCCCACCAAGCCGGCCCCCCATGAACAATGTACCTGGCTGCTGAGTTCATCGCCCCATCCCTGCACTCAGTGCACCGATTGGCACTGATTGGCAGTACTGACAGGCAGCAATGATTGGCACTGATTGGTGGCACTGATTGGCACTAGAAGAAAGCACTGATTGGCACTGATAGGCAGCACTGATGGGCCCTGATTGGCACTGATAGGTGGCCCTGATTGGCAGCACCAATGGCACTGATAGGCTGCACTGATTGGCACTAATAGGCAGCACTGATTGGCACTGATAGGCAGCACTGATTGGCACTGATAGGCAGCACTGATAGGCAGCAGTGATTGGCAGCATTTAGTGGCACTGATTGGCAGCACTCATGGGCACTGATAGGTGGCACTCATGGGCATTGATTGGCAGCACTGATGGGCACTGATAGGTGGCACTGATGGGCACTGATTGGAAGCACTGGTACTGATTGGCGGCACTGATTAGCAGATTGATTGGCACTGGTATGTGGCACAGATTGGAAACACTGATTGGCACTGATAGGTGGCATTGCTTGGCACTGATATTAGGCGGCAATGATTGGCACTGACAGATGGCACTGATTGGAAATACTGGCACTGACAAGTGGCACTGATTGGCACTGACAGGTGGCACTGATTGGCACTGAATGGCATTGATTGACACTGGCAAGTGGCACTGATTGGCACTGACAGGTGGCACTGATTGGCACTGATTGACACTGGCAGGTGGCACTGATTGGCATTGACATGTGGCACTGATTGGAAACACTGATTGGCACTGACAGGTACTAGCAGGTTGCAATGATTGGCACTGACAGAGGAGAGGGAGTTTCACACTAAGGCCGATATTGGCGCTTAGTGAAACTGTGTGTGACACTGACATGTAATGTAACTTCATGCAGAGAGAGACCAGCTGTCAAAATTGAGCGTTGATGTCGGGGGTGGGCGGGCCAGCAGCTATCAAACACCAGTCAATGGGATTGGATCTGGTCGGGCTGCTACGTGTATGTGGCCCCGCTCCCTTTCTTAAGCAGCCCAATCATTGGCTGGTGTTTGATAGCTGCTGGGTCCCACCCCGGGTCCCGCCCACCCCCTACATCACAGCTGAATTTTGACAGCTGGTCTCTCTCTGATGTCGGGGGTGGGCGGGACCCAGCAGCTATACTTGACCTTAGTTGCAGGCATTGTTTGCCTGCACCTCAGTTGAACACCACCTTGTTAAGATTTCTACCTATGTTTGAGCCCCAAACTGGTTTTGACACTGTAGACACTTGTTAACAGCTTCTGGATATGCTCCCAACTGCACTCCATTTCTACTATATACACATAGCTGGATTTGACCCCTGGTAGTTTATCAGCTACTCGCTGGCAAACTGACTTGGTTTCAAATCCCTACATTGCCCCCTCCAGTCTCTGGATAGCTGGTCCAACTGTTATTCATAAATTACCCCTGTGCACTACTATGGCCACTTAAATTAGGCTACTGGTGTACATACATAAAGTATTCCAAAAATGTGGCTGATAAAGATGAAGAGCAGTGCAACAGTAACAAATCCTAATGTAGTGCCCACAACCAACATTAACAACAAGACACATAAGTTTCTAAAAGTTTGCTTAGCTTTCAGAAGTTAAAAGGGATGATTATAGTAAGAGTTTCTCGGGAAATGTCTTCTTTCTGCAGCTTCTCTCTTCTGTTTTTCTTATGTTGACATGCTTTTGTACGCTGGATAAAGGCATGTGCTTTATAGAAGCCATCTTCATTATATGGTTTTAGGCCTTGAACCAATCACCAATAAATTCCACAAGAGCAAAGAAAAAGTTATTTAAAAAGGTTTTTTTCATTCTGAAGAGTACTTAATCCTTTAAAAGTTGTTCAAGGAAAAGCATGTCTTTAAAAAGAACTATAATTATATACAGTATGTTTTTAACTGTTCTGTTTCCTATGAAACAAAGTACATATAGTCCCAAGTTTCTAGGTTCTTCCCTTATTTATGAGGTCTGAAAAGCACCCCCTCTCTTCCTGCCACAGCAGATCTGACAAAAGTCTTGGCTCTGAGGACTTTACCGGGACAAGCAATGGCAAGAGGAATGAAAAGTGAGGAGGGTAATGACAGCCTCTGCATTTCTCTTGCCACTACTACCAGAACAAACTGTCCTTATGAAGCAGCCATCTTCTTCTTAGCTGTTTGCAGATTCGCTGTGGCAGGAGAGGAGGGAGTTTGGACCTCATAGCTACAGTTAAGCACCTAACAACATGGGATAAAGTGCTACATGTAATTTGTCCCACAGTGGATAGGACTGTAAAATATATAATGATAGTTCTTCTTTAATGACTAATTTGCCAAAAAGGTAAATTATTAGTTGAAGAAAAATATTTCAAAATTTTCAGCTTAAGACTAGTGATGAGCCAAACATACCTGGGTTTGGTTTGGGGCTGGATTGGTCTTTACAGAAATTAGGATGCTGATTCTGAACCCCACTGAAGTCAAAGGGAGCTGAATCTTATGCCCTGTACACAGGACCGGTTTTGCCGTCGGAAGGTTTTTACGACGGAGTTCCGACGGAATTCCGCTCAAGCTGTCTTGCATACACACAATCACACCAAATTCCGACCGCCCAGAACGCGGTGACGAACAACACGTACGACGGGACTAGAAAACTGAAGTTCAATAGCCAGTAGCCAATAGCTTCCGTCTCCTACTTGCTTCAGAGCATGCGTCGTTTTTGGTGCATCGGAACAGCTTACAGACGAGCGTTTTTTCTGATAGTAATTTGTTCCGTCTGAAAAATATAGAACATGTTCTCTATCTAAGTTCGTCTGAATTTTCGACAGAAAAAGGGGCATACACACGGTCGGAATATACGATGAAAAGCTCCCATCGGACTCTTTCTGTCGGAAATTCCGCTTGTGTGTACGCGTCATTAGAAATCACTAAAAGCCATTTCCTAGATAATTAGGCAAGAGATTGTCAAACAAATGGCATGGGGCCTGGGCACTGCCCAAGGGGACATGTACCAAAGCAAAAAAAAAGTAAATAAATTTAATTTGGCAAGTAGTGATTTTTGATAATGCTTAAAGTGAAACATTAAAAATGCAAAATGACCTTAAATAACATGCTTGGGGGATGTCCTAACCCACTTATCAAGCGGGCATCTGTACCATGTATACAACCTACTACAGCAAAACTCATACTAACAATGAAAAAAATGCTGTTTAAATTGCTAGTAAATGAAAGATCCTGGCTGTTTCCTTTTGTTTGAAACAAGCAGCCAGTGCTTCTCTATACCAGACAATTCTAGATTAAGGTCTGGTATAGATGTTAATGGGGGACCTCATGCAAAAAAAGAAAGAAAGAAATGGTGTGGGGTTCTCCCTAAAAATAAATACCAGACCCTTATCTATGACAAGGGTCTAGTATGGATTTCAAGGGGGACCCTATGGAAATAAAACAAACAAATAAATAAATAATTCATACCAGATCTTTGTCCGAGCATGCAGTCTGACAGACCTCCTAAACCATACCAGGTCACATGCACTTAACATAGGGAGAATACCTTGCCAGGGAGGACCCCCCCTGGCACAGCACTTTGTCCCTATGTTAATTGCGTGGCTCAATGGTTCTGGGGATCTGCGAGTGGGGGGCTTATCAGAATCTGAAACCCCGTATATAATAATAGTGCCCACAGATACCACCCCCCCCATGGAAAAATTTAAAAGTACATAGTACCCCTATTTATTAAAAAAAGTAAATAAATACTCTGACAGTCCGTTATGAAAAAAAAAAACAGTCCCATAATTTAAATTAATTGTCAATCATGCTGTTCAGTGATGCAAATGCCGCCCACCGACCCACCAAAGGCAAAAACCAACGACATGCTAAATCGTGTCCCTTACTCCACGCAAATGACAGCTCCTGGTTCATGCAGTGAAATGTAAACAAAGGGGCAGCGTATCTTTATTGACCAAATATGGACATAATAATGTTTGGTCAATGACACCACCATCACCCTGCGCAGGGCAGCCATCAAAAATTGTGGGTCCCCTTACACAGCTTTAGGCCTGTGCTCCCCCGTGCCTGATCACCAACACTCCCCAGGGCACGCCCTACTGGCCGTCCCACCGAATTCATCCACTAGCCATCCAACCAAGTCCTTCAGTGTCTCAGCCCCCCTTACACCTGTAAGCTCTCAGCTCCCCTCACACCCCCCCCACACATGAACACTCTTAGCCCCCTCTCATCTGTACACTCTCAGCCCCCCTCACATCTGTACGCTCTCAGCCCCCCCTTAAACCTGTACACTCTCAGTTTCCCTCACACCTGTACACTCTGAGCCCCCTCACACCCCCTTTAGGCCTGGGCTCCCCCCGAGCCTGATCACCAACATTCTCCAGGGCCCGCCCACTGGCTGTCCAATGAAATCCACCCACTAGCCATCCAACCAAGTCCTTCAGTGCCTCAGCCCCCTTACACCTGTAAGCTCTCAGCCCCCTCACACCTGTATGCTCTCAGCCCCCCTCTCACCTGTATGCTCTCAGCCCCCCTCATATCTGTACTTTCTCAGCCCCCCCACACCTGTACGCTCTCAGCCCCCTCACACTTGTACACTTTCAGCCCCCCCTAACACCTGTACGCTCACAGCCCCCCTCACACCTGTACGCTCTCAGCCCCCTCACACCAATACGCTCTCAGCCCCCCTCACACCTATACTATCTCAGACCCCCTCACACCTGTACCCTCTCAGCCCCTCTTCACACCTGTATGCTCTGAGCCCCCTCACACCCCCTCACACCTGTACACTCTGAGCCCCCCTCACATCTGTACGCTCTCAGCCCCCCTTACACCTGTATGCTCACAGCCCCCCTCACACATGTATGCTCTCAGCCCCCTCACACCTATATGCTCTCAGACCCCCTCACACCTATACTCTCTCAGACCCCCTCACACCTGTACCCTCTCAGCCCCCCTTTACACCTGTACGCTCTGAGCCCCCTCACACCCCCTCACACCTCTACGCTCTGAGCCCCCCTCACATCTGTATGCTCTCAGCTTCCCTCACACCTGTACGCTCTCAGCCCCGCTCACACCTGTACATTCTCAGCTCCCCCTCACACCTGTACGCCCTCAGCCCCCTCATACCTGTACGCTCTCAGCCCCCCTTACACCTGTTCACTCTCAGCCCCCCCCACACCTGTACGCTCTCAGCCCACTCACACCTGTACGATCTCAGCCCCCCCTTACACCCCCTCACACCTGTACGCTCTCAGCCACCTCACACCTGTACGCTCTCAGCCCCCTCACACCTGTACGCTCTCAGCCCCCCTCACACCTATACTCTCTCAGACCCCCTCACACCTGTACCCTCTCAGCCCCCCTTTACACCTGTACGCTCTGAGCCCCCTCACACCCCCCCTCACACCTCTACGCTCTGAGCCCCCCTCACATCTGTATGCTCTCAGCTTCCCTCACACCTGTACGCTCTCAGCCCCCTCATACCTGTATGCTCTCAGCCCCCCTTACACCTGTTCACTCTCAGCCCCCCCCACACCTGTACGCTCTCAGCCCCCTCACACCTGTACGATCTCAGCCCCCCCTTACACCCCCTCACACCTGTATGCTCTCAGCCACCTCACACCTGTACGCTCTCAGCCCCCTCACACCTGTACGCTTTCAGCCCCCCCCTCACACCTGTACACTCAAAGCCCCTTCATACCTGTATGCTCTCAGCCCCCCTCACACCTATACGCTCTCAGCCCCCCTCACACCTGTACCCTCTCAGCCCCCTTCACACCTGTATGCTCTGAGCCCCCTCACACCCCCCTCACACCTGTAAGCTCTGAGCCCCCCTCACATCTGTACGCTCTCAGGCCCCTCACACCTGTACGCTCTCAGGCCCCTCACACCTGTACGCTCTCAGCCCCCTCACACCTGTATGCTCTCAGCTCCCCCTCACAACTGTACGCTCTCAGCCCCCTCACACCTGTACTCTCTCAGCCCCCTTACACCTGTACACTTTTAGCCCCCTTCACACCTGTACGCTCTCAGGCCCCTTACACCTGTACGCTCTCAGCCCCCTCACACCTGTATGCTCTCAGCTCCCCCTCACAACTGTACGCTCTCAGCCCCCCTTACACCTGTACACTTTTAGCCCCCTTCACACCTGTACGCTCTCAGCCCCCTCACACCTGTACGCTCTCAGCCCCCCTCACACCTGTACGCTCATACCTGCTCTCAGGCCCCTCACACCTGTACGCTCTCAGCCCCCTCACACCTGTATGCTCTCAGCTCCCCCTCACAACTGTACGCTCTCAGCCCCCCTTACACCTGTACACTTTTAGCCCCCTTCACACCTGTACGCTCTCAGCCCCCTCACACCTGTACGCTCTCAGCCCCCCTCACACCTGTACGCTCATACCTGCTCTCAGGCCCCTCACACCTGTACGCTCTCAGCCCCCTCACACCTGTACTCTCTCAGCCCCCCTTACACTTGTACACTTTTAGCCCCCTTCACACCTGTACGCTCTCAGCCCTCTCACACCTGTACGCTCTCAGCCCCCCTCACACATGTACGCTCTCAGCCACTCTCACACCTGTACACTCTCAGCCACCCTCACACCCCCCTCATACCTGTACACTCTCAGCCCACCTAACACCTGTACGCTCTAAGCCTCCCTCACACATGTATGCTCTCAGCCCCCTCACACCTGTACGCTCTCAGCCACCTCACACCTGTACACACTCAGCCCCCCTCACACCTGTAAGCTCTCAGCCTCCTCACACCTGTACACTTTCAGTCCCCCCTTACACCTGTACACTCACAGCCCCCTCACACCTGTATGCTCTCAGCCCCCCTCACACCTATACACTCTCAGCCCCCCTCACACCTGTACCCTCTCAGCCCCCTTCACACCTGTATGCTCTGAGCCCCCTCACACCCCCCTCACACCTGTATGCTCTGAGCCCCCCTCACATCTGTACGCTCTCAGGCCCCTCACACCTGTACGCTCTCAGCCCCCCTCACACCTGTATGCTCTCAGCCCCCCTCACACCTGTATGCTCTCAGCCCCCTCACACCTGTACCCTCTCAGCCCCCTTCACACCTGTACGCTCTCAGCCCCCTCACACCCCCCTCACACCTGTACGCTCTGAGCCCCTCTCACATCTGTACACTCTCAGGTCCCTTACACCTGTACGCTTTCAGCCCCCCTCACACCTGTATGATCTCAGCCCCCCTCACACCTGTACGCTCTCAGCCCCCCTCACACCTGTATGATCTCAGCCCGCCTCACACCTGTATGATCTCAGCCCCCCTCACACCTGTATGCTCTCAGCCCCCTCACACCCCCCTCACACCTGTACGCTCTCAGCCCACCTCACACCTGTATGCTCTAAGCCTCCCTCACACCTGTACGCTGTCAGCCCCCTCACACCTGTACGCTCTCAGTCCCCTCACACCTGTATGCACCCAGCCCCCTCACATGTGTATATATGACACACACAGGCATGTACAGGCACACACACAGGCCCAGTTTACATGGAGCCTAATAGTGAAGATATAGAGTCTATAAGAGGCTGTAAGTGACAATCCAGAGCAGCAGAGAACGCATGCATGACTTTAAGCCAGTTTACCCCTGTATACATTTACTTTCTCCTGCAAAAAAGTATATAGCTATTTTCTTCTATTTTTTTTTCTAAACCATAAGTAATTATTATGTGCGTGACAAACACGATTATCAACATTGTCAATCTTAACATATGTTTTTATCTGTAGTTTGTTAAGTAATCTTAATAATATTGTGTTCTTGTGTGTATAAGTAGGGAAGAGCATACATAATTATAGAGCATAAAGAGCATAAAGGGGGTACAAAACTAATTTTAAATATCATTGTTTTTGTCTACCTAACTGTGATATGAAGGGTTTGAATAAAAGCAGTTCCACTAAACCTGCTAATACTGCATCCAGGTAACTGCTTTCATAACATTCTCACACAGATGTCTGTATTTTATACAGTACACTTTAAAGTCCAAAATTATTTGCCCAGTGATGTCCGTGTTTGGACAGATCATTGTAGACAGACAGTATTGGGTTGTTTGTGTTGCTAGGTCCCATAGCAGTCTCATCGTCTTCCATGGTTTCAATTATACCACTTCAAATAATTTCCCTTCCTTATTAACTAAATTGTAGTTTGACAGGCAGACAAGGGCATTCTTTTTTTCATACAATTTTGCAAAACAATGTTGTAGCAATCTACACATCATTCAACACTTACCAGTACCAGAGTAGATGATTTGCCATTTTAAACTATTATTTTAGTGTATGGAGCATCATAAATTAAACACTGCGCTATCAAAGAGATGCAGAGAAGGTGAAGCAGCCACATACAGTGCAACAATATCCACAAGAAATAATATAAAAGAAAAATGTAGCGCATAAACACCAAACTGTAAAAATCTATAAAAAATATTCATAAATGATAACACCATCTATGCAATGGATAACTCCAGAGTCTCTCATCATAAAGTGGATCAGTAAAGTCCATCAAATGAAACGTGTATAAGAGAAAAAAAGTCCCACTGGTTGAAGATGGGTAGGTGGAAAAGGTAATAAATACTCAGGCGTAGGCAGATATTTAAATCACCGAGAACATATCCATCAACTGTACAGATCTTGATAAGGTAGTGTGTAGAAATCTCTTACCAGATATACTGGACTCCCATGTCAGCGACAGGGAATCACATAGGCAGGGTGCCCCACCGGGCGTTGGAAAGGTTGTCACAGCTCCCCGAACCCTCCAGGTCAGACTCTGCGTGGATCTCCAGGGGCCACCAGGTAGGTCCTCGCGGTGAATGGCCGAAGTGCGAATCAAAGGGAACAGAACATCTCCACTGGAACTGAAGTGGGAACTGGATACTCATTCAAATAACATGTGGAGAAAGGAAGAAATGCCCCCGCATAGTGTAGATGAAAAAAATGTTTTTTTTATTGCTAAAAAAGCCAGACAACAGTTAAAAAATGTGATCACAATTATAAAAACAAAGGTGGGCAACAAGGAGGATGCTGGAAGCGCCTGACGCGTTTCGACCCAAAGGTCTTCTACTGGGGCATATATACACACACACACACACACACACACTGTATCAAATGCTGCATCACAGGATGAATCCTGCATAGGTAACGGGGTTGGACAACAGTGTCATTCAAAGCTGGGAGTTTAGTCACATGTGATTGCCCCTGCTGGCGAGTGGTACTGCTCCTTAACAAAGTAGTCTTTCATTGAGGAGACAAGCACAGGACAACTGTAATGCACAGGCAACTCCATTAGGGTGGCTTCCCCTTATGGAACACCAAAATAGAAACTGAAATGTGCTGTAAGTGCCCATGTTGGGAAGGGTTTTACTCATAGTTCAGGAGATCCTTTTGGGGACAGGCAGTATGAAGTTAATACCTTTTTTTTTTCTCAAACAAAAAAAGGTTTAATTATAGATAAAATTATTGCATACAGTTCCAGAGCAAAAACAGACCTTTACAAAGTACTGATCATATCATACAGGTAGAAAGCAATTATTTAATTACATTTCTCTCTCTTGCCACATTCAGAGTACGTTGCAATACTTAGATAGCTACAGTATCCGTCCTCCAGTTCCACTATACAAGTTAATACCTTTTTAAAAGAATAATGCTTCTTAAGCTGGCCATAGATGGTGTGATTTTCTTTCCTGCAACCATGGGTTGCAGGAAAGAAAATCACTTGATTCCCCCATCAACACTGACTGGCTTGCCAATAAATCGGCTCTGCTGTGGTGTGGAGTGTCTGGGTTCCCCTTCTCCTGAAATGTACCATAAACCATGTGCCCTGCTTTATCAAGGGCCTCGTGTTGCAGTGGGACCCTAGAGGCAGCTTCCTGGAACTACTCGAGTAAAGAGAAACCTCTCAAAGTAAATGTTTTTGAGAGCACTGAAGCTGTGTAGAAGTAAGCCTTGGGTTTCTGACCAACCTTAAAGTGGAAGTTCAGCCTAAAACTAAAATCGCTAAATCTACTTGCAGCCACATTCTAAGACTAACCTATCTAGCCCTGTAAAGCAAAAATCGCTATACATAGCCTTTTTTGAAGCTGCTCCGGTCCGATCCCCAACAGCGGAAGCTCTGTGCAGTAGACAGCAGACAACAGCTTGGAAATGCCTGGGAAGTGACATCACCCATAGAGTTACTATGGGGCTTCTATTGTCGGCTGCCTCTTCTGCACCCGCCTACACAAAGAAGCTGCCGCTAACAGCTCAGCATGGGACCAAACTGGAGCGGCTTCAGAAAAGGTAAGTATTGCAATTTCTTCTTTACAGGGCTAGATAGGTTTGTCTTAGATTGTGGATGCAAGTAGGTGTAGAGAATTTAGCTTTAAGCTGAACTTCTACTCTAACTGCCTGGCAAGCCATCCAGCAGGAACTGGCTTAACAACTTGTTGGAAGGGGCAGTGATATGTTGGTATTTGTCATATCCCAGCCACTAAGAACAGCCTTACCTTTTGTGCGACAGGCTCGTCTTCCATGTTTTGTTTCCTGCCTTAAGCCGTTAGCATTGGTCCATCCAGAGAAAAGTGGACAGTGTTTAAAAACTGTTAATGATTTCCAGGTACAGGTAGGACATGTCCCTGCATTGTCATGTTCCACATGCCTGTAATTTGTTTTGGCACTTGGCTCCCCTAATTACCTCGCAGTTGTATGCTAGCACCAAACACCCAGGGCACTTTCTCCTCATCTCCTTCCCTGGGTTTTAGACCCCACGATCGCCCACTCTTCAGCAGCTGGCACCTTTCCCCACTGTCTGAGTGTTAAAACATTAAACATCAGAGCTGAGAAAAGCTTCCTCTAGACTCCTCCTCAGCTCTGACATGTCTCATGCCCGGGAGGAGGGACATCCCCTGCATTGAGCCATGCTGTATCTGAGGTCTGTAAGTTTTAGTGCTGGTGGTGATTTGAGGGGAGCAAGGATTTGTGTTGGGAGGGGTTATCTGAGATGTTCGGGGGGGGGGGGGGGGTATTGGAGGGAAGTAGGATTTGCTTTGGGGGGATAAAGAAGGAAGGAGGATTTGTACTGGAGGGAGATTTGTGCTGGGATAGGGAGGATTTGTTTTGGTAGAAGGGGGATTAGAGGATAGGGGGAGCAGAGGAGGTTATGTGGGTTGTGAAATTTTGGACTAGGAAAAGTGATTTAGGAAGGGGGAGGAGTTCTGCTGGAAGGAGGAATTTGGAGAGGATATGTGCTGGGTGCAGGTGAATTTGTGCTCAGGGGTATTTGGAGGGGAAAAGGATTTTGATTTGTGGGGAGAAGATGTGTGCTGGGAGGGGAAGAATATTTGTGTTAGGAGGAGGAATTGAGGGCCATCAGTGTGCAAGGGTTCTAATTATTCAGTAAGGATTTCTGAAGGTACAGGGTTTGGGGGCTGACCTTAAGTCTGAAGTTAATGGATCTGGTCTGATCTGCAGTCTCAAATGTATATACTGGGGCTGATCTGAGGTCTAAAGAGTATGAATTGGGGCTGATCTGAGGTCCAAAGTTAATGAATGGATAGGGGCTGATCTCAGGTCTGAAGCACATGCATGCATGGGGAAGATCTGAGGTCTGACGATGCATGCTTCTGGTAATCATTTTTTTGCAATCTAATAGGGCGTACACACGGTCGGACTTTGTTCGGACATTCCGACAACAAAATCCTAGGATTTTTTCCGACGGATGTTGGCTCAAACTTGTTTTGTCTACACACGGTCGCACAAAGTTGTCGGAAAATCCGATCGTTCTAAACACGGTGACGTAAAACACGTATGTCAGGACTATAAACAGGGCAGTGGCCAATAGCTTTCATCTCTTTATTTATTCTGAGCATGCGTGGCACTTTGTCCGTCGGATTTGTGTACACACGATCGGAATTTCCGACAACGGACTTTGTTGTCGGAAAATTTTATCTCCTGCTCTCCAACTTTGTGTGTCGGAAAATCCGATGGAAAATGTCCGATGGAGCCCACACACGGTCGGAATTTCCGACAACACGCTCCGATCGGACATTTTCCATCAGAAAATCCGACCGTGTATACGGGGCATAACAGGATCAGTAATTGGCTGAATAACCAAACTGAGATGAACTGGAACAAAGTATAATCAATAACGCAACACAGGGTCCTAATGGCAAAGTGCATGTATGCACTGCAGAGTAACACACAAAGATAAGAAAACTGCACAAACCTGGACTCTAATGCCGCGTACACACGGTCGGACTTTTCGTCTACAAAAGTCCAACGGACGCTGACGGACTAAAGCTGGCTGGTAATCCGATCGTGTGTGGGCTTCTCCGGACTTTCAACTGACTTTTTTTAGCCTCAAATCCGACGTACTTTAGATTTGAAACATGCTTCAAATCTTTCCGACGGACTCGAGTCCGGTCGAAAAATCCGCTCGTCTGTATGCTAGTCCGACGGACAAAAACCCACGCTAGGGCAGCTATTGGCTACTGGCTATGAACTTCCTTATTTTAGTCCGGTGTACGTCATCACTTAAGAATTCGACGGACTTTTGTGTGATCGTGTGTAGGCAAGTCTGTTCGTTATAAAGTCCGCCGCAAGTCCGTCGAAAGTCCGCCAAAAGTCCGTCGAAAGTCTGTCGGACAGGCTGTCGGACTTTTGTAACTGAAAAGTCCGACCGTGTGTACGCGGCATAAATATCTGTGGCTCAATCAGGGTAAAATGTGGCTGCATAGTATAGTCTTTAAAATATACTACAGCCTATTATACAGGGGCGTAACTACCACCATAGCGACCCATGCGGGCGCTATGGGGCCCGCAGCCGAGTGGGGCCCAGTGAGGATAAGAGCACCGCCGGCACAGTCTCCCAGCCAGGGAAAGAGAGAGGGAAGGAAGAGGCGAGCTATCCGTATCAGCAGAGAGCTGAATTGCCCGATGTAATAGCTTTCATTAGAACTTCCAGTGTTCCCGGGGCTCACGTCACATAGCTCCACCTTTTGGCCCGGTGCCTTTGATAGACAGAACGCCGATCCAATGCGGGACATGTGACGTCATCAAAGGCGTCGGGCCAAGAGGTGGGGCTATGTGACGATGAGCCCCGGGAAGACAGGAAATTCAAATGAAAGCTATTACAGCGGGCAATCCCGCTCTCTGCTGATCCAGGTGGCTTGCCTCTTCCTCTGCATAGGTGGGGCTGTATGGGGCACAGGAAGACCAGGCTGTATTGGGCACAGGTCACGCTGTATGGGGCACAGGTCACGCTGTATTGGGCACAGGTCACGCTGTATTGGGCACAGGTCACGCTGCATTGGGCACAGGTCACGCTGTATGTTGCACAGGTCATGCTGCATTGACACTAGGTCAGCTGTGGGGGGGCTGTTTGCAGGGGGGCCCCATACAACATTTCTAGTTACGCCCCTGCTATTATATATATGTATATATATATATATAGATATATATGTAGCACTAACTCACGGTGGAGCTGCTGATTTTTGCGGGCTGTTACCGTCACCTTTTTACCTGTAATTTCACCAGTACCGGGTCTAGGGTCCCGTTGAGCTTATTATCAAACAATGTAGATACCAGTCACTTGAGTACTTTTTCAATGCTTTAATGGGAGATAACTGGAAGAAGTAGCAGGAAAGAGGTAGAAGAAGAGTTGCAGGGAAGTTCAAATACCTTTTCTTGGCGTAGCACTAAGGAATTGAAATCTTTGGGATGAATATATCCTCAGCTCAGGATTAAATCTTTGCCCGCCCGGATAGGTCTCTCTCACCAACCTAGCAGCAGGAACGCAGTGCGAAAAAAAAGTCTCTGCCACAGACTTGGATGAAACAAAACTGTACGATCCTCTGGCACAGGATGTAGTAGTTTTCGATGAACAGCAAACACAGTACCAGAACCTTTAAGCCGACCCGGCAGTACTTGTGCGGTAGACTAGTTTAGGATGCGTCCTCCAATCGAGTCACCAGGCCCTTCTTAGGACCAGCCTTGCATGGTCCCTTCCAAGATGGGTCCTCCCCTGGATCTTCCCGATTGTCTGGCTTTTTCCCGCAGGACAGACAGCACAGGACCATCCCAGCAATAGCAGGCGCCAGACAGACTTCTGGGTCTACCCGCTCGGTTGCCGCAATGCAACCCTCCAGGCCGGAGGGCCGCCAGCTAGAACTCACTAACACATGCCTCTAGGCCAGGAGGGCCACGAGGTAAAGCTTTTTGAAACATGGCGTCTGCCCCATAAATACCCTCTCCCAGAATGCAACCCGGAGGACCACCTCCGCCGAGTTGTCACCGCGACAGAAGAGCACTCATATGTTTCAGCCTGTTGCTTTTCAACACCGACCCAGAGTGACAACGACACCCTCAGGCAGAATGTGGAACTGCACACAACACAGCCAAACTGGAACAGAGGATAATCTAACTGTAAATTGTCTACCAGCGCTACATACCCCCCCTACTACAATAGACGTTGTCCTCAACCTCTGGCAAAATATGACTCTCAAGCCTGAGAGTAGGTATTTGAACTTAAAACTTGGATGAGAAAGAAGAAAAGACAGTATAGAAATGTTACAGTTTCAAACATCTGTACAATAACATATTCACATCAGCAAAAGAAATCACATTAGTCACGGTACAAAACCCCACTATCTACCTAGCTGAAAAGCCTAACAGCTTGATAGGAGATCCAGTTGTTCCTGAAAGAAACAAAGTTAATCACACACGAAATATGTACAGTAACATCACTAACAATTCAAGAGCAAAGCCTCATTCCACAAAAGAATGACACTCTCTTCCCACATATTTTCTTCTAATGAAAATGAACTGAAATAACTTGAAAAGTCCATCCCTATCTTGGGGCATATTATATTTTTTCCAGTAAAAGAAATCTTTGGTTATCACAGAAGTCTTTGAATATATAAGCGCTGAGGTGAATAAAATCTCTTGACCACGGAGATCTCGAAATACTAACAATATCTGACTATACACCCCAAAGTTCTCTTTTCCTTTTTAGAAGAGCAGAAGACAACAGTTTCTTTTTTTTTTTTATCACCAATAAAACCGGGGATCTGGCAATGTCAGTTTCCTCCCTTGTTTATCCACAGTGGTGATAAAATAGACAATGTCATCTTTACCAGGTCTGCAAATGACCACCTTGTCAGCATAAATGTGCCGACCATAGTTCCAATGCAGCAAACATCCATTGAAGCGTTCATCCATAGCAGCAGAATACCCAGCTTTCTGGAAAGGTTTTGGTACAGACAAATAGTCCCAAACAGCTTTACGGTACCACTGTTCCCGGTTGGCCTCAATTTCCTGCATAATTTCCTGAGTCACATAGGGAAATTCAAAACCATATTCTGTGGCAACACGTTTGGTGAGCACTCTCTGTAAACGGGCAAGTCTAGGCAAAGTTCTATATTTCCCCAAACCAGGAGGCACACAAGAATTTGGTGATTTGCGGACCATAGATCCGATGGGTGTCTGCTCACTCTCAAGCAAACTAACAACTTAAGACAGTGTCTCTTTGGTAGTACTGTGCGGCTCCACACAAGGTGATGTCTTCCCAGAATCCATGGCTATCCATTCTGAGAAAGTGTCAGGAAAGAGGCAAGTACCGGTCTCGGCAATATCACTGCCTTCCTTCACACTTGCGGCACTCCGGCGCATCCCTGGTCACAATACAGCAAAATGGCTAATGCGCGTGCGCAATTCGGCTAAAGGGCTAATGTTTGTGTGCAATTCAGCGAAACGGCTAATGCGCGTGTGCGATTCAGCATAACGGCGAACGCGAGCATGCAATAGCGCGCACAACATGAGCCTCCCACTGGCCTATAAAAGCCACTCTGTGCCATGACCAGATTGCTGGTTTTCTTTCAGCTCCCCGTGTGTTTCCTGCTTTGTATCCTGATTCTTGATTACCTGTTGTGACCCGGATTGACCTTGACCTGCTCTGATCTCTACCTGCATCTGACCCTCGGCTTGCCTCTCGGACTTCTCCACTTGCTTACTGTGTTTGACCCTCAGCCTGTCTACGGATATTGCTTCCTGTCTCCAGTGATTGACCCTCAGCCTGCTCCTGGACTTTGCTATTGTCTTCAGTGCTCGACCCCTGGCTTGCTCACAGATTTTGCTTCCAGTCACCTGTGTTTGACTTTCGGCCTGTCTACGGACTTTTGCTATCAATCTTCAGTACTAAGTCATCAGCCTGCTGACAGACCTGCTAACAGTCCTTTGCACTAGACTGTTTTTGCCTATCTAGAGACTCTCACTAGTCTATGGTGTTTGACCCCCGGCCTGTTGTTGGATCAGCTGTTTATCCTCCTTCTTGAGCTTCAGCATCTTCCAGTCCTGCACAGCTGTCTCCCTGCCGGTGACCTTCACGCAAGACCTGCCCAGCCTGCTGGTGACTCGTGCCTCTTTGTGCCCTTCACCCCCTGTACCATCTCCAGGAGCGGAGTGCGCTTAGTCGCAAGAGGTTACTGCTCTCAGCATCTCGGCCTCGGTGAGTACCCTTATCTGACAGAAAGTAAGGGCAGAAGCAACATCTTCCCCCTGGGCCCACAATAGGTCCTGTGACATGGTCTCGAACAAATCATCATCACCGGAGAGATTTGACATAGAATCTATCTCCGAGTCTCTCAACTCTTCCGCTGGCAAATATTTACAAAGAGTCCCAGATATGTTCCCCTTTGATCTCTCACCCGTTCCTGACATGGACTTCTCCGGATCCATGTACTCCTCCGACTCCGGTTCGGGTAGTTTCTGGGGCAGGCCCCGACCTTGGCCGCGGGAAGCCTTCACACATCCCACCTTCCTGTGGACAGGTGCAGTGGGGATAGGTGTAGTAGAAGTTGAACAGAAAGTGATATCCGCTGATGAAGCAGTAACAGCGACATCTCCCTCAAGAACACTCACGGCCGCAGACGAGGTCACGGCCTGTTGCTCTCCAGCAGCGATGGCAGTAGTTTCCACTGTGGCAGTACCTGTAGCCCAGTCCACACGATAAGCACGGAAAAAACGGACGTCGCCCCTGGGACTTTAAATGAGATGTACATGGTGATCAAAGGGTAAACGAGTATGGAAGTCAAAAAATGGTTTATTGAGAATAACAACATCATCTAATAAAAGACATGAGCATGGGTAAACAAGTTCATAAAACAGCAACATTGCATAGTAGTCCTAAAAACATAGCCATAATATAATAGTAATAGTAATACATGTGATACAGATATGCATGGTACATCTCTAACCCGACGCGTTTCGCGAGCTTTCCTCGCTTCATCAGGGGCTGATGTGCATATCTGCTGTCTGTAAGAAACAGATAAAGTATATATTAGAGTATCGGTTATGATTGGGCAACAGCAAGGAGCCTGAACCGATCTTCCCACACTTACTTGGCAGACAAAGCTTCAGAGACTGAACCCAATTGGGGGCCGGTAGGGGGCATCTCCCCCGGGAGCTGAAGGGACGGAGAACCCAGCAAGGAGGACCGAGCCCAGACATGGAGGTCAGCATGGCAATATCAGAAGGAAAAGAAAGCATGAAACCAAAAAACGCTCCCATGTATCTTGCAGGGCATACTCACTGTGTGGAATATACAAATATGATGTATAGAATTAATGTCTGGAAAGTGTAAGGTAATATGCATCATTGCACAAGGTTAAAGGGTATCCTACAGGAAAGGTCTGAAATGGTTGCAAAAGCACTATCCAGGGGGTATAGGGTGTATACTGCATGCAAAGTATGCAAAAGTAACCTGCAGGGTATGGGAGAGAGAGAAGAAAACGGGGCAAAGAAAGAGTGTGATGAAAAAGAAAAGAAAAAAGAAAAGAAAGGGAAAAAAGAAAGGAAAAAGGGAAAGGGGGGGAAGAAAAAAGGGGGGGGGGAAGAGGGGAAAATGAGGAGATGAGACAAAGTGAAAAAGTGTAGGAGGATAAATGAATGGAGAGTGTAACAGCAAGTGGAGAGTGAGAGGGAGTAGTTGGAAGTTGGAAGTTGAAGTATAAATAACAATTACAGAATGTCCATAAAAAATGAGTATGAGTACACAGTGGTATGTATGAGGATAATTAAATGGAAAGTGTAGCAGCAAGTGGAAAGTTGGAGGGAGTAGTTAGAAAATGTAAGTTGAAGTATAAATACACAATTGCAGAATGTGCATAAAAAAAGTAAGTATGAATACACAGTGGGATACAAGGTGTAAGGTTGTGGATATATCAGAGTGCCTACCAGTGTGCTAGAGCGTCCCGCCTATGTGTTGAAAAAGCATGAAGGAGAGAGAGTATGCCACGCCAACACCCCCAGCCTAAATAGCCGGACATCCGCCGACTTCTCCGCCCCTAACCGCAACACGTCCGCCACACAGCGGCATGCACTCGCGATCCCCGACCCCCGCCTGGATGACACACCGCGCCCAATGGAGTGGGGATACCGCTGAAGTGCGGACATCCCCAAGTGGGCGTGGAGCATGACGCCGATGCACTGGTGGCTCCGCCCATCCGGACACACCAGAGGGATGGAGACAGCTGGGAAGAAAAAACTCCCCATTTGTGCATCGCAGCTCCCGGAGGATAAAACAGCCCACCCACCCCACAAAGAGGGAACAGGATACAGAAGCCGAGTCAGCAAGTACATGATAAACAGAATAAAGTAAATCAGCATGTCATTGTGGATCACTGGTAACCAAACCCATATGGGCAGTGAAGATCTAGGCTCAGCATCAGATAAGGGCATTAGGGTGTCTTCCACCCGGGTACAAATAGAACAAAAAATCTGAAAGCTGACCCCTAACATGAAACACCTCCATCCCTAAATAACAGAGAAAACGGACGTCGCCCCTGGGACTTTAAATGAGATGTACATGGTGATCAAAGGGTATGGAAGTCAAAAAATGGTTTATTGAGAATAACAACATCATCTAATAAAAGACATGAGCATGGGTAAACAAGTTCATAAAACAGCAACATTGCATAATAGTCCTAAACGATAACACGATAAGCACGGCCGGGGCGACATTGTAGGTTGCTCCACTGTGAACAAATATTCTCCGCACTGCAAACAGTGAACAAATGGACGGAGATGTATGGCCAGTTCTTCACACTTGTGGCAAAGCATGCCCAGCCCTTCGATATCTCCAACTGTGTATAGTATGAATGCCAGTATCGGTTAGCAGAGTTCCGGTCAACATAGCACCTGCAGCGGTACTTGTAGGAAACATCTTGGATCCCATAATCGGCGGTACCAATGGAAAAGAAGACATGGCTGCACTCTGATCCTCTCAGTACGATCACGAGGCTTCTCTCTCCTTTGGCGCCAAACGCTCACACAACCGCGTCCCACGTGGCAACAAGTAGATTAGGCTCCTCCTACTTGTTCCTCTGATCATGTAGCTCCTGGGCTTTTACTTCTCACCCGCAGCCTATGCAGTCAGAAATAAAGTCCTGCAATTTAACCCCTTCTTCGCCTGGAAAAAGTGACAAAGTCCAGAAACCTCTTGTTAAAATAAACTCCCGGTGAAATACTTCTCAGGGCTGCTCAGGGTAACAGCAAACAATCCTGGACGACGCCCCCACATGTAGCACTAACTCACGGTGGAGCTGCTGATTTTTTGCGGGCTGTTACTGTCACCTTTTTACCTGTAATTTCTCCAGTACCGGGTCTAGGGTCCCGTTGAGCTTATTATCAGACAATGTAGATACCAGTCACTTGAGTACTATTTCAATGCTTTAATGGGAGATAACTGGAAGAAGTAGCAGGAAAGAGGTAGAAGAAGAGTTGCAGGGAAGTTCAAATACCTTTTCTTGGCGTAGCACTAAGGAATTGAAATCTTTGGGATGAATATATCCTCAGCTCAGGATTAAATCTTTGCCCGCCCGGATAGGTCTCTCTCACCAACCTAGCAGCAGGAACGCAGCAAGAACAAAAAGTCTCTGCCACAGACTTGGATGAAACAAAACTGTACGATCCTCTGCCACAGGATGTAGTAGTTTTCGATGAACAGCAAACACAGTACCAGAACCTTTAAGCCGACCCGGCATTATTTGTGCGGTAGAATAGTTTAGGATGCGTCCTCCAATCGAGTCACCAGGCCCTTCTTAAGACCAGCCTTGCATGGTCCCTTCCAAGATGGGTCCTCCCCTGGATCTTCCCGATTGTCCAGCTTCTTCCCGCAGGACAGACAGCACAGGACCATCCCAGCAATAGCATGCCCCAGACAGACTTCTGGGTCTACCCGCTCGGCTGCCGCAATGCAACCCTCTAGGCCGGAGGGCCGTGAGCTAGACATCACTAACGCATGCCTCTAGGCCAGGAGGGCCACAAGGTAAAGCTTTTTGAAACATGGCGTCTGCCCCATAAATACCCTCTCCCAGAATGCAACCCCGAGGACCACCTCCGCCGAGTTGTCACCGGGACAGAAGAGCACTCATATGTTTCAGCCTGTTGCTTTCCAACACCGACTCAGAGTGACAACGACACCCTCAGGCAGAGTGTGGAACTGCACACAACACAGCCAAACTGGAACAGATACTAATCTAACTGTAAATTAGATCTGAACTATATACAGCACAGATAATCCACTAAATTTACCTAGAATTGGTAGATTGTAAAATCTACCAGCGCTACATATATATATATCTATATATATATATATATATATACAGTATCTCACAAAAGTGAGTACACCCCTCAGCTGCTAAAGAAGCTGAGGGTAAAGGTGATGGACTGGTCAAGCATGTCTCCAGACCTAAACCCTATTGAGCATCTGTGGGGCATCCTCAAATGGAAGGTGGAGGAGCGCAAGGTCTCTAACATCCACCAGCTCCATGATGTCGTCATGGAGGAGGGGAAGAGGGCTCCAGTGGCAACCTGTAAAGCTCTTTTGAACTCCATGCCCAAGGGGGTTAAGGCAGTGCTGAAAAATAATGATGGCCACACAAAATGTTTGGGTCCAATTTGGACATTTTCACTTAGGGGTGTATTCACTGTTGCCAGCGGTTTAGACATTAATGGCTGTGTGTTGAGTTATTTTGAGGGGACAGCAAATTTACACTGTTATACAAGCTGTAAACTCACTACATTGTAGCAAAGTGTCATTTCTTCAGTGTTGTTACATGAAAAGATATAATAAAACATTTACAAAAATGTGAGGGGTGTACTCACTTTTATGAGATACTGGGGGTTATTTACTAAAGGCAAATCCACTTTGCACTGCAAAAGCACTTTAAAGTGCACTGAAAGTGCACTTGGAAGTAAAGTCACTGTAGATCCGAGGACGGATATGCAAGGAAAATAAAAAACAGCATTTTAGCTTGCACATGATTGGATGATAAAATCAGCAGTTTCCACTCATTTCAGATCTACCCCTTAGATTTAGAGCGACTGCACTTCCAAGTGCACTTTCAGTGCACTTTCAAGTGCACTTGCAGTGCAAAGTGGATTTACCTTTCGTAAATGACCCCCACCTGTGTTAATTTCAACGACTAAAACATTTTAGTCGACTAAAATACGACTAAAACAATTGGGATAAAATGTCATTTTAGTCAAAAGACTAAAATGGGACTAAAACTAAAAAGCAATTTTAGTCAAAAGACTAAGACTAAAACTAAATTGAAATTTAACATAGAAATTAACACTGGTCTGTAGTATATGTTCATACCTCAATACCATAAATAGTAACATATGAGATTTTTCACTCCAGCACTATATAATGAGTTTGGAAATTGTAGAGGAATGTTCACTAATGCATTACAATTTAATTACACCCATTAGGTTTTAGACAACTAAAATTAGTTTTAGTCTACTAAAATGTACTGGAGATTTTAGTCGAATAAAACATAGGACCTTTTAGTCGACTAAAATGTCCTGAAGATTTAGTTGACTAAATACGACTAAAACTAAAACAATTGCAGAAGACTAATTGCAATTGCAGAAGAACTAAAACTAAAATGTAATTTTAGTCCCAAGAATAAGACTAAAACTAAAACAAAATTTGCTGCCAAAATTAACACTGACCCCCACTGTATATATATATTTATATATTGTATATAGACACACACACTCTTTAAAATAAATGTGAGAGGGGGAGGGGGTTGAAGAGAGAGGGGTATAAGAAAAAGGGGGTGAGAGAGGCGGATGATAGAAAGAGGTGATGAGGATGAGAGAGAAAGGGGGTGAGTGAGAGGAAGAGAGGGGGTATAGAGGGGATGAGAGAGAGGGGGTGAGAGAGGTGGGCAAAAGAGAGAGGGGAAAGAGAGAGAGAGATAGGATTGAGAGAGAGGGGAGTAAGAGAGAGAGGGTGGATGAGAGAGAAGGGTGAGAGAGAGAGAGAGAGAGAGTGTGAGAGAGAGAGAGAGAGAGGGAGAGGGGGTGAAAGGAGAGGGGGGAGGGGTGAGAGGGGGGTAAGAGAAAGGGGGAGGGGTGAAAAAGAAGGGGTGAGAGAGAGTTGGGTGATAGAAAGAGGTGGTCAGGATGAGAGAGATAGGGGCTGAGAGAAAAGAGGGAGAGAGAGAGAGAGGGGATGAGAGGAGGGCAAAAGAGAGAGATGGGGTTGAGAGAGCGGGGAGTAAGAAAGAGGGGTGAGAGGGGGAGGGGTGAGAGAGAGGGGTATAAGAGAAAGGGGGTGAGAGAGAGAAGCAGTGAAAGAAAAAGGTGGTGAGGATGAGAGAGAGAGGGAGAGAGGAAGTAGAGAGATAGGGGATGAGAGAGAGGGGGGGATGAGAGAGGTGGGTGAAAGAGAGAGAGAGGGGGAAGAGAGAGAGGGGGTGAGGGTGAGAAAGAGAGATGGGGAAGGGTGAGAGAGAGGGGGGAAAGAGAGATGGGGGTGACAGAGAGGGGAGTAAGCGGTGAGATAGAGAGGAGTAAGAGAGAGGGGGGGTGAGAGAGAGGGTGAGGGTGAGAGAAAGAGAGAGATAAAAAGAGGGGGCATGAGGGTGAGAGAGAGAGAATGGGGTGAGAGAGTGAGAGAGAGAGGTGGTGAGATTGAGAGAAAGCGGGGGTGAGAGAGGGGTGGGTGATAGAAAGAGGTGGGGAGGATGGGAGAGAGAGGGGAAAGAGAGAGATGAGGTGACAGAGAGGGGAGTAAGAGAGAGAGAGGGGGGGGTGAGAGAGAGAGGGGGTGAGAGTGAGAGAAAGGGGGTAAGAGAAAGAGGGGGTGATAGAGAGGCAGGTGATAGAAAGAGATGGTGAGGATAAGAGAGGGGTGTAGGGGAGAGGGGGTGAGAGAGAGGGAGAGGGGGAGAGAGAGGTGGGCAAAAGAGAGGGGAGAGAGAGAGAGATGGGGTGAAAGAGAGGGGATTAAGAGAGAGAGAGGGGGTGAGAGAGAGGGGTGAGGTTCAGAGAGAGATGTGGAAGAGTGAACCAGCTGGAGATCGGCACCTGCACTTCATTACAGAGCCCAGGGGTGGCTCCAAAGCGTGTTTAGACATAGTTTAGTTACTGTGTCACACGCTCTGAGGTGAACGCATAAGCTTTTGGGGGGTCACTGGAGTGCACCGAAACATGGTTTTGCAGTTATACACATTGGATGAGCATGCTGGATGTCACCACTGATGGACACTGTGTTATATGTTTGATATTTTACATCCATCACATATGAACTTTCTTTTAAAATATTTTTTTGTGTGGAAATATTGTGCACTTCTATAATATATGTATACACTTTGGTTCCAGCGTTAATATTTATGCACTCTGCACTTTAATAATTAATTTTTTATCAAGGATTGTCACTTATAATTATTGTTCATTATTTATTGGTATTTATTTTTGTATTTGTCACCTATAGATTTAAATTTGATTTATACACTTTGGATACATTTTTTCTAGCGCAACGTATTTATTTATTTATTTTACCAATGGCTGTTGACCCCCTGAACATTCGCTTAGGAAGGTCAATACAGGCTTTTTCACAGACCCACTGTGCCACTGTAAGGATTATGCCATCAACCCAAGAACTCCATATATTCATTCCATATACATACTTGCCAACAGTCCCAATTTTCCTGGGACAATACCGATTTTGGGACCCTCGTCCTGATCGGAGTTCGTCCCGATTAATTTTGCCTTTGTCCCAGGAAAATTGGCAATATTTTAAGAAAAAACGGCCAGCAGGCTACCAAAAGATGGCCACCGCCGCCGTCACGAGGGTTATTTCCCCTTGTGTTCAGTGGAGAGGGGAGGGGCAGCCAATCAGCTTCTCCCCTCTCCACTGAACACACACACGAGAAAGCCAGGAACTGCTGGGAACTGTAGCTGCTGGGGGACCAGATTGCTCTGTAAGGAGGGCTCCGCTGCTGCTGCCAGGGACACTGAAGTAAGGAGAGCTCTGTTGCTGGGGGACACAGATCACTATGTAAGGATGGCTCAGTTGCTGCTGCCAGGGACACTGAAGTAAGGCAGGCTCTGTTGCTGGGGGACACAGATCTGTAAGGAGGGCTCTGCTGGTGGGGGACACCATATGTAAAGGAGGGCTCCGCTGCTGGGGACACCAGATGTAAAGGAGTGCTCCACTGCCAGGGACACCAAATTTAAAGGATGGCTCCACTTCCAGGGACACCAGATGTAAAGGAAGGCTCTGCTGCCGGGGACACCAGATGTAAAGGAGTGCTCCGCTTCTGGGGACACCAGATGTAAAGGAGGGCTCCACTGCTGGGGACACCAGATGTAAGGAGTGGCTCCGCTGCCAGGGACACAGATCTGTAAGGAGGGCCCCTGCTTCTGGGGGCACCTGATGTAAGGACGGACTCTGTTGGGGGCACCTGATGTAAGGACGGACTCTCCTGGGGACACCTGATGGCATCTGGTGGCAGGCGACGTGGCAGGTGACATGCTCAGGGGTCCCACTGATTCAGGATTATAGTGAGTTGAATGATTTCATTCCAATATAATAATAGTAATAATGCGCTTCAATCATCCTGACACCACAACAACCATGGTGCTGGGATGATTGAAGTGCTAACACCAGGTGTTTGGAGTATCTTTATCTGCTGATTTGTTAAACTCTGGAATACACATTTCTATTGTGGTGTAGGATCAGGGCCTGCTGTCCCTCCATCCCTCTTTCCTTCCTTCTCTCTCTTTCCCTCCTTCCCTCCTTCTTTCCTTCTTTCCTTCTTTCTCTCTCTCTCTCTCTCTCTCCCTCCCTCTTTTCCCCTTTCTTTCTCCATCTCTCATTCATCTCAGACTCTAACCACACCCCATTTGAACCACGCCCATATAAGCCACGCCCACTATTTCACATAAACCACGCCCATTTTCCGGTCAGACGCGCTGCGCGCGATGCATTTTTCTTTTTTCGCTATGTCATGCCTACAAATGCATGCCCTGCCCTCTAATTATAACAAGGCTTCGCCTACAGCCAAAAAAGTGTCCCTATAAATTTTTTTACAATGTTGGCAACTATGCATATATCGACAGGAAAAAAGCCGGGAAGCAATACTCATAGCGTAAAGCCATTTATTACAACCCCCAATAATAAACCACAAAAATTACATTTTACAGATAAGGTGCCTCTCCTGGTACACAGAATGATCTGCCAAACGCTTTCACAGGAACGCCACTGCTCCGATCCACATAGGAGCCGGTATGCGTTCCAAAAAGCGGATATGACGTATCCAGAACATTCCTCCCCTACGTGTTATGTCATCATTTGTGAGTATAATTTCATGATTTATTATTGAGGTATTTTAATAAACGGTTTTACGTTGAGTATTGTTTCACACAGCCACAGTAGGTCCCCCTTCCATCCGGGTTGTGTGCCCCACACACTTCTGTACACTTGATTATACACTGGCGCCTGGGGTGATTAGAGTGTGCCCAGGCACAACTATGCACACACCTATGCGGGAGTCTGGCTAACAAACAGTACTTTAGTAAAGCAGTTCAGAACACAAACAGCTATTATTATAAAAAACACCCCCAGCACTGGTGACACAGGTAAACATCTAAAGGCATCCAAGGCACAAGGAGGAAGCGCCCTCCCACTGGAATGGCAGTATTCTAGTAGCAATTGGAGAGATGCTCCCAAAATTAGCTGGTAGAAATGTGCACGCCCCAAATTTAATTTTTTTGTTTAATTTTGGATACATTCATTAATGGAAGAATTTTGTTTCGTCATGTTCGTTATGTTTGTTTTCTGAGTTTGTTATGGCATTCGTTTCATATATTCGTTGGTCCGGGTGGATTAGTCAGGATTCGTTGGTCCGGGTGCAGTTTATCTTTAAACTCTTCGGATGGATTTAATATTCTCGGACATTAGGAAACGAATCCATATAGCTAGAGATGCCCCATCTAAATTCTTGCACACCTGGGCCTGCTGGACTCACTTCCGAACCACGGACAACTACACAACAGTGATGGGTCACACAAACAATGATGTCACGCACTAATAGGTTAAATTTAATGGATTTATAGAAAGCTCAAATCCATACCTCTCCAATAGACAAAGAGCCCCCCGCCCCTAACCAAAGGATGAGTACGGGGGGACATATGTTGAGGTCCCGAACCACGAGCATACCAACAGCATGCGCTTCCATCCCTCCACATACACAACACTAGGTTGTCACATAGACAAAATAAGGCTTCTGGTGGTGGCCGAGGAGTCAAATCCCCTGCCCGTCGTTCCCCCTTCCCTATCGCCCACCTCTTCTCTTTCTTCTACCCTCCCCTACCCTCACATCCATACAACACCTTAGCTTAGTTCTCCAGAATAAATCCTAATATCTAATACCACCACGCTGTTCCTCATGAAACACTACCTCAACGCAACTGAATAGCACTTAAACCTATACCCCACACAACTACATAATACATTAACCAAGCATAAGAACCCATCTCCATTCTCATCGACATTATAAATTGAAAGGGGATCCCTAATACATAAAGCACCACCCATTATGAACTCAATGTTAGAGGAGCTTTTTCTTTCCTTTTCCTTTTTTGTTTCTTTCATGTTTCAATTTACTTTTGATACGCTGTTAGGTATTAAGACAGAGAAAATATATGCTGACTTCTTTCTACATGCATAAGTTCTATACTACAGATCTACACTAAATACTGTTTTGTATACACGTATTGTTTACATGATGACATTGTAACCCGCTTTTATCTTCCTCAATAAAAACTTATTGGAACAAAAAAAAAAAACAGTGTGGGGGTCCCCTCTTTTGGGTCTGGTATGGATTTTGAGGGGATCTCCAGGTCAAAATGTAAAAAAAAATCACATGGGGACCCCCCCAAAAAAAAAATCCATTATCAGACCCTTAGGTCTAGTATGGATTTTAAGGAGTAAAAAAAATTCTGTGGAGTCCCAAACCTGACCGGACCCATTGAGAGGCACTCGCCGAATCACAGGTAACCCATGTTTACCTGTGATTCGGCGAGTGTCCCGTCGAGAGGACCAGTCCTATTCAGCAGGTGGCATTTTTTTTTCCTACAAGTCGGGGGGAGCCACCCTCCCCAAAGCACACCCCCATGTTGAGGGCATGTGGCCTGGTATGGTTCAAGAGAGGGGAGCGCTCGCTCATCCCCCTTTCCTGGCCTGCTGGGCTTCATAATCGGATAAGGGTCTGGTATGGATTTTGGGGGGACCCCAAGCCATTTTTTTTACCTTTTGGTGCAGGTTTCCCCTTAAAATCCATACCAGATGTAAGGACCTGGTATGGATTTTGGGGGGGGGGCACATATTTTATTTTTTTTTGGCTGGGGGTTCCCCTCAAAACTCATCCCAGACCCAAGGGGCCTGTTATGGATTGGGGGGCACACTGTTTTCTAGAATTTTCTTTAACGCTGGCACTTGTTTGTTTACATTCTGCTGTCAGTGGGAAATCCCGCTATTCTTCACAATGAATTCGGATCACTTGTTATGTTATCGAATTTGAAAATTTCCCCATGGACCCATGGGCCTAAACTATTATCGCATCATGTGATGTCATCTAAATGAAACAAATGCATTCATTATTGTTGTTATAACTTTTTTTTATTCATTAACATTCGTTTCTATGCTCATTAAGAAATTCAGGTACATCCGAATCTCCAAAAATGAAAATTTCATCCGAAAATCGAATCAAAATGAAACAAATCACAGATGTCTAGTAGCTGGGTCTTCAGAGAAGGTCTGACTGCCTGCATGTTGGTTCTGACGGAGGGCCTCTCACCTGGCGGCAGATTAACTGCCCAACTACCTCTGTCCCATCAAGTGTGGCTTCTCTGAGCAGCTGAGGATGGAAAGCAGTGAAACTTATCTCCCTTATGTTGTTTTAGGAAAACTCCGGGGACTTCTTCCCATCATGTTTGCAATTTTGTAAAGGCAGGGATGTGCCTTTACATCAGACTAGCACAATGTCCGCAAGTTGAAGATGAGAATCTGATGCTTCCAAGTCTATGCCCCTCTCGCTTTCACTCCCTTCAAGTTCATCTGAGGGGCACTGTGACCCATAAATCTGTGCAGAGGCGTAACTAGAACCTTCATGGGCCCGGTGCAAGAAACCATGATGGGCCCCCCTTCCATTCGAGCCCCGGGCTTCCAATTTTGGGAGGGTGTCCATAGACATCCTCCCAAAAACGTGCTTCCCACATGCCCCCCTGGGACATGCATCCAGCACAATCACAGGGGCCCTTTACCATGTGATCAGCTGATCACATGTAAACAGACTTGCAGGTTATCCACAGCCCTTACCTCCCACGCTGTGTCTGTCTTAGGAAAGGATTGCCGTTAACTGTCATGAATGTTAGTAAATTGTTTACACTGATAATCAGTGCCCCAATCATCAATGCCACCTATCAGTGCTCATCAATGCCACCTATTAGTGCTCATCAATGCTGCCTATCAGTGCTCATCAATGCCACCTATCAGTGCCCATCAATTCCGCCTACAAGTGTTACCCATCAGTGCTCATTAATGCCGCCTAACAGCGTCCATCAGTGCCACCTATCAGTACTCTTCAATGCTGCCCATCAGTGCCCATCAATACTGCCTAAGTTCTGCCTATAAGTGTTCCACAGTGCCACCTATCAGTGACCATCAATGCCACCTATCAGTGCAGCCTATCAGTGCACATTAGTGCCTCCTATCAGTGCTGCCTATCAGTGCTCATCAATGAGGCCTATCTGTGCCCATTAGTTCCTCCTATCAGTGCCCATCAATGCCTCTTATTAGTGCCCATAAATGCCTCCTATCAGTACTCATCAGTGCCTCCTATCAGTGCCCATCGGTGCCTTCTATCAGTGCCCATCAGTGCCTTCTATCAGTGCCAACTAGTGCCTTCTATCAGTGCTCATTAGTGCCTTTTATCAGTGCTCATCAGTGCCTTCTATCAGTGCCAATCAGTGCTTTCTATTAGTGCACATAATTTGCTTCCTATCAGTGCCCATAATTTGCCTCCTATCAGTGCCTTCTATCAGTGCCCATAAGTTGCCTCCTATCAGCACCTTCTATCAGTGCCTATCAGTGCCTTCACTCAGTGCCCATTAGTACCTTCTATCAGTGCCCATTAGTGCCTTCTATCAGTGCTTATCGGTGCCCATAAATGCCTCCTATCAGTGCCATCAGTACCTTCTATCAGTGCTCATTAGTGCCGTCTATAAGTGCCCATTAGTGCCTTGTATCAGTGCCCATCAGTGCTCATCAGTGAATCCTATCAGTGCCTATCAGTGCTGTCTGCCTTCTCAGGACAGCGCGGCTCTGAGCGGAGAGTGTGTCTCTCATGGAACAGCAGCACAGAGACACCGGCGTTGACAGTTCTATTTCCCTCTCTGTCTGTCCTCTCTTGCACGGGATGACCGAGGACACAGCTGATCTGCTCCCCCTTCTCCCCCTCCTCTCTTCTCTGTGTGCTCCTCAGGAAATGTGAGCTTGTTAGCTTCACACTTGACTGCCCACGGAACACACACAGGACAGAGGAGGGGGGAGAAGGGGGAGCAGATCAGCTGTGTCCTCTGTCATCCCGTGCGAGAGAGGACGGACGGAGAGGGAAATAGAACTGTCAATGCCGGTGTCTCTGTGCTGCTGTTCTATGAGAGACACGCTCTCCGCTCAAAGCATTGTGAATAGCAAGCCCGCTAGGGCCCCCCACAGTGAAGGAATGCCAGGGCCCCGTCGCAAATGCGATTGTTGCGACCCTGGTAATACCGCCACTGGATCTGTGGTCCTCTGTGGAGTACACCTAAACACAATATGGTAGGTTGAGCGGCCTGTCGAGGAAATGTACTGTATGGTGGTATTTCCAGACCACATTGAATAAGCATAATGCCCGATTGACTTGTGGGTGGTACAGGGGGGTCTGCAACTTCTTAATGCATAGTGAGCTGCACCATTATTTGAAGAGCACAGTTTCAAAACAGGGCCCCTGGTCTGAACTTATTTTCTGCAGACATCCATAAGCAAGGCAGAAGGGTTTTACACTATTTGGAAGACAGTCTTAGAGGCCTAGTTGCAGGTCACGTGGGTACTGCCGCCAAAGATTTGGTAAAGTAGTCCACCATGTCTAGTATGTAAATACATCCACCTTCTGACATGTCAAGCAAAAGAAGAAAGTCAATATTCAGTACTTTCAGTAGGGCGATGTGTGCCAAGTCAGAGGTTGAATTTGTGACTTAACACGCTTTGATACTGAACAGACCACACAGTGTCAACATACTTGTTCATCTAACTGGAACAGACCCACACAATGTTTGTCTCTTGAAGATATAATGGACGTCTCAGTGTTTAGCCTCCGTGTGGATTCTCCCTGCCCCAGAGAGATGTGATGTGATGAGTGATTGGGAACATTATTTTGCAGTACAGTATACCATTCCTCAGAATAAGAGGGGACCACTCACTCAGCAGTTTGTTGGCTTAACTTAGATCTTTCTTTAGGACTGGGCCACCATCATAACTGCATCACCTCCATTAGGGGGTAATCACAGAATTCTGTTTCTATGTCTCTGCCCAGTTAAATTCTTCCAGTAAAAAAAAAATGGGGTTCACCTGAGTCCTTCTCTTAGGCCTTCCTCTAGTCAAGTTAGAGATGTTAATCTCTTCAGCTTCCACAGCCACATCTTCGTTTTTTTGTTGGTTAGTTCCCATTTTGTTCCCCCACTGCATGACTCCTGACAGTGGGGCTTTCTAGTTTAAAGTTTGTCACTATGTATAGTTGGGCCAGTCTCTTTTCAGATGACCCAACTTGACAGCCCTAGCACAGGGATGGTGTCTTTCCCCATCTTGGCCACCTCCAAGGTGGTGTTTGTCTTCTCAATGATGATAGGATATCCCCTCCTTCCTTCCTGTATGCACCTCAATGTGGATAACTGTCTGGAACTGAGACATCAGTCATTTTCTGGATACTCACCTACCATAGAGCTGTCTGGTTGCAGGTGGATTTATTAGTTTTCAACCCACAACAGCTGTGGGTGCATCTGAGCCTGTATGTATCTGCTCCTGACAATCTTTTGCTTATTCTAATAGTTCATATGAATAAAAATTGAGGTAGCTTGTATCTTTCTCTTGCAAGGGTTCTTTGACCTTGTTGGAAAGTAGTCCATCTACAAATTGTTACTTCAGTCATCCATCTGCATCACCCCAGTCAGGCCATCCTACTTGGCCCCTTTCCATATGGTGTATCTCTGTCTTGTGGTTCCAGTGAATATTGCAGAATAGATTCTACTACTCTCTACTTATTGCAAATTAAAAGGTCCCTAAGGCCCCCTAACCTTGCCACGTGGCTATAATTAGCTTCTAAGGAGTTAATTATCTTTTTAAAGGGATCCTGTTGCTTTAGCTGTGAGGTGCATGACTAACCTTCTAGCTTCACCCTCTATTGTGGTAATTACCAGCTCTGCCTGCTGAGCGGGTGGGACCCATATGACTGGATCAGGCCCCCCATTTCTTGGCCCAGTTACCCTGGTCCTCTGTACTTGGGTAATTGTTGTTTCGGGAATCCTGCCAGAAATAAGGAGATCATTATTGCAGGGACAGTAGAATGCCTGCTTTTTCTTGAAAGAGAACTAATTTCTGAAGCTACTGCTAACTCAGGGTGAAGGCTCGTTTCTGTGGGATGAGAAGTGCAGCTTCCCTCCCCTGGAGGCATGGGTCCTCTTCTACGAATGTATACAGTTTATACCAGGGGTATTTCCAAGCCATTGTGGTCTACAGACTGACCTTAAGTTTGGAAGTGCAAAATATATTTCCTCTGTCCCCCCGTTTTGTTTTTTTGGGCTATGGCCCTTAGTGTACAGTAGGCCTGAGGTATGCTGTGGTAATGCACCACTTAGTGTCTTGAATAAGAATTGGGGTCACCCTACATGGACAGTGCGTTCTAAACCGTGAAGTTTCTTCTTTTGGCAGAATGCTTTTCTATGCTCTTTTATGTTGAAAATTTTGGACTACTACCCATTCTGTATGTATTTTACATTGTGGAAGATCTGCATTCTTTGTCTTAACTTTTGCATTCTCTTTTGTGAAAATACTTCAATAAAAATATTGAAACAGAAAACGAATTTCTTTGTTAATTGACAGTATTACTGTCAGGACCTATACCTGAACCTGTGACCTCTGCAATATCTGGCTGTGGGACCTTTCTTGCTGTGCCACCAGTGATGCTGGACAGCGCTCTGCCTGATTCCTTAGGCCCCTTTCACACGATAGGCCCGCTCGGATCTGCCTGTACGTCTTTCAGGCGGGTCTGAGCGGGCCACCTATTGACTTGTATGGGCAGGCAGATGTCAGCAGAGATGTGTCCGCTGACACCCGCCTGCCAACGGATCCAATAAGATCCACTCAAAACAGACATATGGCGAAACGTTTGCCATCCATCCAGCGGATTGGATGGGATCAGATGAAAACGGAAAGGCAGATCCGTTTTTGTCTGATCTCCCATAAAGGACAGAGACGAACCTGTCATCTGCTGGCTCAGCGTGGATCAACAAAGCAATCCCCCGCTGAGCTGGCGGAGTCCGCTGACCGGATCCCCCCATGTGAAAGGGGCCTTAGACAACCTTGCCTTGTGTCGTGTTTACCTTGAACCCTTTTGCTTCTCCAATAAATTTCCTAATTTAAGCCATGTCTCTGCAGATTACCAGATCATTGTGCTTTCCCCACCCGATATCTTGCTTCTTGCTCCCCTGCATACCTTCTGCTGTCCTTATCTTCACTACCACTAGACACCGATCCTTAGCTTGTTAATCAACTATGCTTTTCTCTGATCCCATTCAGCTACTACTTGGCTTGTTCATTGACTATGCTTTTGTCTGATCCCATCCAGCTTCTGTGTTACTGACCTTTGGCTTTTTGACTGACTACGCTTTTGCTCAATCCCTACCTGCCATATCTGCTACCAGACCCCGGCTTGCCCACCTCCTGGTGGGGTGATCCTGAGGACCGCGACCTGGTACTAACATGCAGAAAAACCCATCTCCGCCATCAGGAGCTCTGGTGCATACTGGTTAGTGCCTAGACCTCAGGTGAGTCCTCATCATCTGCTAGGGGGATTTACTTGTACATTTCTAGCTGAATACCTGTGAACTTCTCTACTGCTACAACCACTGGTCTCTGAGCCTGACCCCAGACCATGACAATCACCCTCATTCAGCAGCCTGAAGATTTAGTAATTTATCATCTATGAGTTCAAGCAGGTGGCTGGGCAGCCTCCAAAGGGCAGCCTTTTAGCCTGACACTGGGCTGAAATTTGCTCTGAGAGGTAGAGAACACATGTGAATAACAGTACACACCTTTTTTTCCTGGGAGCAAAGGCTCCATTATTATAACATATTAGGAGTGGAGATTTAGATTCTTACAAATGCCCACAAGAATAAGTGTAGTTTGTTATTTGTTTTCAAGCTGATCAAAAAAAATTCAATTTGAGTACACATGTGGACTTTATTACTCAGCACTAGCAGATTGCTGAATAGTTTTTCTTCCCTCATAAACCTGAAGCAGGGAGCAGGTTGTTTCCTACTTATTTTTATCATAGTAACCATACCTGGTTTAAATGCCATGTTTTGTATAGCAATCCATATTTCCCTTAATGGCAAAAGATGTCTGATTTTTAAACTGGCTTGATGGGCTTCACAAAGTATGCCAATTATTATATTAATTGGTTATGTAACAACATACCATAATCTCACACAATTTTTCTGATCCCTTTCTGACAGTCTTACAATCTGAAAATCAGATCTTTGTTCTTTCCTCTTTTTAAAGATGAATGTCAAGCCAGCCATACATGGGTTTTAATCTCATCATCAGATTACAGATCAGAACAGATTTGAGTTCTTGTTTGGAACAAGGACTTGTAGCTTCACACTAGGAAGATCAGTCAATAGTTGTTTAGGCAAACCCAGTGGGATGTCCATGAACTCCATTGTCTACGGGAGATGAGTATTATTTTTCTTTCTAGCAATTTTCAAGACTTATAGGCAAGATATTGTATAGGAAAAAAGACACGGGGAGATAGACTTTGCCGTCAGGATCATGCACCAATGAAAAAAATATATATTTTAAATCACCATTCAGCTTGGATAGGGTCTTCTCATGCAGCTTAAAGGGGAACATTGAAAGTACACAAATTCTTCAAATACCATGCTTGGGGGATGCCTTAAAGCTGCATGTCCTCAAGATTCAGTGATTATACCAATTTTAAAGCTTGACATGTTAGGTATCTGTTTACTCAGGGTAACATCATCTTTTATATTTTACCAAACAATTGGGTATTATATTGTGTTTTTGTGCATAAAAAAATTAATAAAAGTGCATTTTTTTAAAAAAAAAGTGTGTTTGAAAAATGCTGCACAAATATCGTGTGACATAAAAAATTGCAACAACCAACATGTTTTTATCCCGGGTCTTTGCTTTCAGAAAATATATAAAATTTGTGAGTTCTAAGTAATTATCTAATAACAAAAATGCTGATTTTTACATCTATGTGAAAATTGTAAGAATTGGCTTAGGCAGCTAGTGGTTAAGGACAATCAAAACCAACCTGCTCTTTATTGACACATGTAGCCTGGGTGGCCTGCACTGTTTGTTAATGGCAGACAGCTCAGTAAGTCCCCAGTCTTTGTGGGGACAGAGACACTGTGATCACCATCAGACTGCTCCTCCTCTCCACTTCATCCAGAGGTGAAGAAAATCATCAGTCAGTGTGATAAGGAGAAGCATGGAACCTGAGCAGAACGCTGAAGATCACGGCTATCACTGAAGTAGCACAGACTACTAACGTGATTTCCAGCTTCCACAACGGCCCATTGGGTATGAAATATGCATATTTACATTGTGCCGAACTGGATGTAAGCATGCAATTCAAATAATTCCTGGAGTATAGTTTTTGGGAGAGGGGCGAGCCATGCGATGACCGCTTCAGTCCCAACTTCTGTTGGGGGAGCAGCAATTGGGCAAAGATTTCCAGAACTTGGCTGAGGCTTTCTTAAAGGGGTTGTAAACCCTCAAGGTTTTTCACCCTAATGCATTCTACCTTCTGTAGTGCAGCAGCCCCCCCAGAGCCCTCCTTTTACTTACCTGAGCCTGATCTTTCCAGCGATGGGGACGAGCACAGCAGCTCCAGCTGCTGTCTCAGGTCCTCATTGAACAGATTGATAGCAGCAGGAGCCATTGGCTCCCGCTGCTGTCAATCAAATCCAGTGACACAGGAGCTGGAGGCGGGGCTGACTCCTGCTCTCTGTGTCAATGGACACAGCAGCAGGACTCGGGAGCGCATCCATACGAGTGTCCCTATGGAAAGCGGCTTTCCGTGGGGGCACTTGGGAAGAGGAGGAGCCAGGAGCGTTGCAGGGGACCCCATAAGAGGAGGATCAGGGCCACTCTGTGCAAAATCCTTGCACAGAGGAGGTAAGTATAACATGTTTGTGATACTTAAAGCGGAGTTCCACACAAAAATGGAACTTTCGCTTTTCGGAACCCTCCCCCCCTCCGGTGTCACATTTGGCACCTTTCAGGGGGGAAGGGGGGTGCAGATACCTGTCTAAGACAGGTATTTGCACCCACTCCCGGCATAGACTCCCACGGGAGTCTATGCCTCTTCCTGTCCCTCCGCGATGTCTCCTGGGAAAAACACAGCTCCCAGGAGAGAGCCGGGACCAGTTACGATGCGCAGCGCGACTCGCGCATGCGCAGTAGGGAACCAGGAAGTGAAGCCGCAACGCTTCACTTCCTGATTCCTTCACCTAGGATGGCGGCGGCAGCTGCCGAGAACCGATCGGGTTATCGGCGTCGGCTGCCGACATCGCTGGACCCTGGGACAGGTAAGTGGCCATGTATTAAAAGTCAGCAGCTGCAGTATTTGTAGCTGCTGGCTTTTAATATTATTATTTTTTAGGTTGATGTAGGTGGACTCTCTCTTTAAAGGGGTTGTAAAGGTTTGTTTAAAAAAAAATATAATAACAGTCAAGACATATTCACTTGATCCACCTGTTTTAGATCTGTGATGTGTGGATACACCTTAAGCTGGCTGACAAATGTCGTTCAAAAGTAGCTAAAAATTCTATTTTCATTTTTTGCATGAATTACGTGAATGCAAACCACATTCACTGTTAGAATATCATTTGATTGAGAAAAAATTTCCATCCATCCATCGACTATCATTGATTTGACCCCATTAACTATTAGAAGATCGAACAAATGTTCCAAAATGACATTTTTTAAAAACAAAATTCTACTGGTGTATGGAGCAATGGTTTGTAACTCATGTAGAGGAACAAGACTGGTTTCTGTTGTTCTCAGTTTCTGGTATTTTCTTCATGGTATCCTTTCACATTAACATTTTTACTTCCCTTTTCTGTGGATACATTGAGAAAGTTAAAAAGAAACTGAGCTTTTATTCTTTCATTACTTTCAGTCCCTCAAGTTTTCAACTCAAATCTGGTTATTTGTGGCTATGGAGGAATATATTTAAAGTGGTTGAAAACCCTTACATATAACCAAAGAATGACTGGCCTCAGGCGATACACAGCAAATAAACATAAGTTGTACCTACTTATCTGCAGCCACCTGTCCTAAATAGCCTTCTACAACACACAGAATTTACACAGAATCTGCCAGCATCTCTCAGTAGCACAAAGCAGTGGGTGTGGATCTGAAGTTACACACTGCACAGCTAAAGAAGAAAAGCTCTGACCCTGATTGGAGGGAGGAGACACAACCCCCTCCTCACACTATGCAGAGAACAAGCACATCTGTGGCTATCAACCACAGGCTGTGTGCTGGAGGTCTCTTCCCCTGCCACCTTTTTCTCCTGGTGTCAGGGAAAAGCTGTCAGAAGTAAGTCATACAGATAACAGAGGAAGAGGTAGCAGTGAGTAATCACGCTCTGAGCTTTGGATAGAGACAAGTACATAGTATAGTAGGATGTGCTTTGTTCAAATTTCATATTTGCGGTTTACAACCACTTTAAAGTTTTTGTGTTTGGAGTTCAGCTTTAATTAAAAAAAAAATAGGGTCTGTAGCACTTACACGTAGAGGGGCTGCTGGATATAACCCAGGTCTCCCTACATGTTTAGAGGCTGCTAGCCCAGGTACCAGTTCCAGAGCACACCGACAAAATTCTGGCTCAGTCTAGGCATATCTTTTTGAAGATTTATTGCAGAGGAATGAAGGTGCAGAATACTCCAAAACACACACAGGTATTAGAGAACAGATGCTCAAGAAAAGTGCTTTAGTAGCAGCCTTAGGTATGGCTGGAGGTAAAGGGGACAGCCAGCTAGTCTGAGACTCTATAAGAGCAGTCACAGTTCTTGCAGCAACCTCTGAAATGTAACCATCAAAGCACAGGCACACCTGAAGCTCTGGGCCAAAAATGCCCTACTCACAATGTCCAGTGACAGCTTCCCAGCTACACACTTCAGCCCAGCTTCCTAACGTAGTGTCCTCCAGCAAATTCTCTCTTTTTTTTTAACAGAGAAGATTTTATTAGACAAACAAGACAGTACAAAACATATCCAGGACAGAAAACGAAATATGACATAACATTGCAAATCATGAGAATAGGGCAGAGACCAGCAAATTCTCTTTAATTCAGGTTCCTCCTCTCAGCCAAGCACGTGCTGAGGCCTGATAACAGCTCTTTAGTAACACAGGCTGCCTCCCAGGGTCAGAGACCCCAGGAGAGAGAGCTGAACAAACCCTCCCACACCTACTGGACCTACTTTCCAGGAATTGGCTGAGGTCAGGAACATATTCATAACCCAGTGGCTAGCCCACTTACTTTATTTCTCAAAGCTTCTTCGAGAGGCAGGCAGAAGCAATCAACCAACAGGCTTAGGGATAGATCTGACCAGCAACGAAGACGAATGGGAGTCCTTCCACATTGTCTTCTGGAGGTGGCAAGTCCAAGCTGCCATTCTGGAGACGCCTGTAGAACTCCGTCTGGGTGATGACTCCACCATCGGACATCTGGCCATTCTTCCCCACGTCCACATACAGGAACTCGTAAGTAGCCGACACCACTGCCAACATCACAATACTATTGAACCCCTTATAATTATAATAGTATGACCCCGAGTTGGGTGGTGGGACGATGTGGACGTGTTTCCCATCAATTGCCCCTCCGCAGTTAGGAAGTCCCACCGCTGGGCAAAGTGGAAGGCCACAGTCTGCCATTCCTGTGGGTTGGAAGGAAACTGTGGAGTCAAACAAGAAAAAAAAATAATTTTGCACCTACACAGGGAAAGCAGATTAGACACAAACATTCTTGCCCAACATCAGTATAACATTTATTTTAGGGAGTTTTGAAAGACCAAGGTATAAGGTCCACCTATCAGATTCCCCCTCCCCACTTCATTGAGAGATGAATGCCTAAATAATGTGTATTACTTTGGCCAGCCCCTCCTTACTTACACTATTGACAGCCCACTGGACAGGTAAGAAGTGTCATAATACAAAGATATAAATACACATTGTACACATTTTAGCACATTTGGACATTCTGCTATTACCTATCAAGATGATAATAATAGTATACAAAAACTTTAAACAGTACCATTTGAAAGTATACAGGCAGGCCCATGCACTACATGCTTTGGGGAATTCATCCATATATCTGACCACAAAAGAGATGGGTATAGTGTGTATGGGTTTGGCAAAGTCAGCAGATAGATGATTGAGGATAGATAGAGAATTGGTATCAGCTGACTTAGCAGTTGTGGGGAGGGAGGGTTCCAAATGATTTGGGGACCCAAAAAAAAGCCTCTGGCACTCTGCCTGAATTTAAAGCACAAATCATATTTTTACACAATTTAGGGGGTATTTAGGGTAAAGCACTACTATGGAGCTGACAAAATACACTGTTAAGTGACTACATGAGGTGAATATAGGGCCAGGAGAGCATGCTGGGGAGGTAAGTGAAGGCAAATATGTATGAAGGACAAAAAAAATAATTACATAAAAAACCAGCATGCATGAGGACAAAGGGGACATTCACAGCATATTACAATCATGGTAATTAGGGAATGAGGAAAGAAATACAATATATTATCAAACATTAAATACAATAAAATGTGATATTAAAGGATAAAAATCTTACCTTAATATACTCCTTCTGCAGGACCTGGATGATGGCAGAACAGGTCTCCGGGATAATGATCCCTAGAGCCTGGGGGGAGATGCCTGTCGAGAACTTGAGGTCCTGCAGGCTTCCCCCCCGTCACCAAGTACCGCAGGGTGGCGACTAGCCTCTGCTCCGGAGTGATGGCTTGCCTCATGCAGGTATCCTGCCTGCTGATATAGGGGGTCAGCAAAGCCAACAAACGGTGAAATACGGGGTCCGTCATCCTGAGAAGGTTCCTGAAATCATCAGGATTATTCTCACGGATCTCACGGAGCAAAGGCATATGACAGAACTGGTCACGCTGGAGCAACCAATTCTTGGTCCATGAACTCCTCCCTACCCTGTTCATGGACTGGACTTGTGTCAAGGTAAGGACCCCAACACCAAGCCCCCGCACAGCACGAACTCTACGAGGAGTACGTATACGCAACATGGCTAGAAAACGGTCGGCTGCTCAGAACAAAGTAACAGAACGCACTGAAGAACAGCAAGGCCTGTGAAGGGCGACCTGAAAAACAGCAACGAGCAGACAAGAACGCACTGAATAATCAAATACGAACTCACTGCACGCACTGAAGAGCAGATACAAACCCACAAGCACAAACTGAACAGCAGAAAACGATCTGAAAACCACGAGTCTGAAAAAGCGCGAATCGTCACCAAACTTTTACTAACACGAGATTAGCAAAAGGAGCCCAAAGGATGCCGCGCTTCGTTCAGAACTGCCCTTTTCTAGTCTCGTCGTATGTGGTGTACGTCACTGCGTTCTTGGCGATCGGAAATTCCGACAACTTTGTGCGACCGTTTGTATGCAAGACAAGTTTGAGCCAACATCCATCGGAAAAGATCCATGGATTTTGTTGTCAGAATGTCCGATCAATGTCCGATCGTGTGTACGGGGCATTAGTGTACTGTGTCCTCTGCACAGTGTGCACCTAAAGCTACCTGAAGAAAATGAGTGGTGTTCTTCTGATCCTATTAATACTGCAGGCAGGCAGCTACAGCATTTACAGTTAGTGTAGTGCGTTCTCTGCACAGTGTGCACCTAAAGCTACCTGGAGACAATTGCTGTTGTTCTGCTCCTATTAATACCACAGGCTAGCAGCTACAGTATTTACAGTTAGTGTACTGTGTCCTCTGCACAGTGTGCACCTAAAGCTACCTGAAGAAAATTAGTGGTGTTCTTCTGATCCTATTAATACCACAGGCAGGCAGCTACAGTATTTACAGCTAGTGTACTATGTCCTCTGCACAGTGTGCACCTAAAGCTACCTGGAGACAATTGCTGTTGTTCTGCTGTTATTAATACCACAGGCAGGCAGCTACAGTATTTACAGTTAGTGTACTATGTCCTCTGCACAGTGTGCACCTAAAGCTACCTGAAGAAAATTAGTGGTGTTGTTCTGCTCCTATTAATACCACAGGCAGGCAGCTACAGTATTTACAGTTAGTGTACTGCGTCCTCTGCACAGTGTGCACCTAAAGCTACCTGAATAAAATTGGTGGTGTTCTTCTGATCCTATTAATACCACAGGCAGGCAGCTACAGTATTTACAGTTAGTGTACTGCGTCCTCTGCACAGTGTGCACCTAAAGCTACCTGAAGACAATTGCTGTTGTTCTGTTCCTATTAATACCACAGGCAGGTAGTTACAGTATTTACAGTTAGTGTATTGCGTCCTCTGCACAGTGTGCACCTAAAGCTACCTGACGACAATTGCTGGTGTTCTCATTCTAATAATACTACAGGCAGGCAGTTGATTCTGCTAGCTGCAGTATCAGTATATATATACATCCCAGCTTTGTGCAGCTACATCTCACTGCAGACCATTAGTATGTCTGGAAGGCCAACAAGGAGAGGCAGACAGTCACAAGCCAATAAAAGAGGGCAAGCAGGCTCTGTGTCTAGAGGCAACAGTGCTGGTCGTGGAGACGGTGCATCCTCATCAGCACGTGGCCGTGGGACACGCTAGTCCTTTTTTTCGGCAGCTGGCCGTGTTGAGCCGCAACATGCAGAAGACTTGGTAGAGTGGATGACCAAGCCGTCCTCATCCTTTCTCACCCAGGCTCAGGGTTCCTTGTCTGGCAAAGCAGCTGCCAACGCGGCCTCTTCCCTCGGCTCAATGGCATCAGTCACTTCTTCCCTAGCCCCACCATGTCCTCCTGTGGAGTCCCCCGAACTGTTTGACCACAGTGTTGGGTACATGCTCCAGGAGGATGCCCAGCGTTTTGAAGGCTCCGATGATGGTACCCAGCTAGAGGAAGGCAGTAACGTGAGCCCAGAGAGAGGGGGTGCCCAAAAAGGACAGCAATCTGGCAGTCATATTCCCCCAGCTGCAGCATACTGCCAGCTTTGCTCCAGTGATGAGGAGGGAGGGGATGATGAGGTCACTGACTCCACGTGGGTGCCTGATAGGAGAGAGGAGGAGGAGGCACATCACCAATGAGGCAGGATGCCCTCCAGGGGCCAGCTTAAGGGCAGCACACTGAATGCATCACACCACAGAGCTCCGCATGTGCAGGGCGCTGCTGTCTCTGTGCGTTATTCCAAATGTTCTTTGGTGTGGACCTTTTTTGAGATGAGTGCATCAGATCCCACCGCTGCTATTTGCAACATATGTCTCAAGCGTATCTCTCGTGGCCAAAACATCTCCCGCTTGGGCACCACATGCTTGACCAGACATATGTTGACCTGCCATGCAGTTCGTTGGCAAGCGTACCTAAAAGACCCACACCAAAGAACAAAGAGGACCTCTCCTTGCTCCTCATCAGCTGGGATCTCCGACCCCACTATACCTTCAGTCCTCTCTGAGACCTGCACTGAGGGGGCAATCTGCTATCGGCACACCGACGTCAGATTGTACCAGGCAAATTTCCCTGCCCCAGCTGCTGCACCGCTGAAAGAAGTTCGCTCCCAGCCATCCACATGCCCAGCGGTTGAATGCTAGCTTGGCTAAATTGCCAGCACTTCAACTGCTGCCTTTTCAGTTGGTAGACTCTGCCCCCTTCCGTGAGTTTGTGGAATATGCGGTTCCTCAGTGGCAGGTTCCCAAACGCCACTTTTTCTCACGGAAGGTGAACTCTCTACCGGCATGTGGAAGGCAATGTCTTGGCCTCGCTGGACAGGGCGGTCAGCGGTAAGGTGCATATTACCGCTGACTCATGGTCCAGCAGGCATGGACAGGGACGTTACCTATCTTTCACCGCGCACTTGGTGACTCTTCTGGCAGCTGGGAAGGATGCAGGACAAGGTGCAGTAGTGTTGGAAGTTGTTCTGCCACCACGCCTCCAAAATACTACTAGTGGTAATTCTGCCACACCTCTCTTCTCCACCCCCTCCACTTCTTCTTCCTCCATGGCCTCTTCCTGTGCTGATTTGACTTTGGAACCAGCGGTGCTCCGTAGGCGTTCAAGGGGCTACGCAAGCACGCAGGCCAAAAGATGCCATGCGGTGCTTGAGCTGGTGTGCTTGGGGGACAGGAGCCACACTGGGGCAGAGATTCTGTCAGCTCTGCAGAGGCAGGTTCAGAGGTGGTTGACGCCATGCCAGCTTAAGACAGGTATGGTGGTTTGCAACAATGGCACCAACCTCCTCTCCGCCCTCCGACAGGGACAACTGACCCATGTGCCCTGTTTGGCTCACGTCCTTAACTTGGTGGTGCAGTGGTCCTTGGGCAGGTACCCGGGCTTACAGGATGTCCTGAGGCAGGCCAGGAAAGTCTGTGTGCATTTCCGCAGGTCATATAATGCTAGTGCTTGGCTGGCTGACCTCCAAAAGAAATTTAACCTGCCCAAGAACCGCCTAATCTGTGACATGCCCACCAGGTGGAACTCAACGTTGGCCATGCTGCAGCGGCTGCACACGCAGCAGAGGGCCATCAATGAGTACCTGTGCGACTATGGCACCAGGACAGGGTCAGGGGAGCTTGTTTTTTTTTCCCCACGCCAGTGGGCCATGATCAGGGATGCATGCACTGTCCTGTCACCATTTGAGGAGGCCACGAGGATGGTGAGCAGTGACAGTGCATGCATCAGTGACACTGTCCCCCTTGTCCACCTGTTGGAGCACACGCTGTGTGGAAAAATGGACAGGGCACATGAGGCAGAACAGAGGCAGGAAGAGGAGGACTTCCTTAGCTCTCAAGGCCCCCTTTATCCAGACAGTGTTCCTGCGTGCCCGCCGATCACACAGGTAGAGGAGGAGGAGGAGGAGGAGGAAGAGGAGGATTGTGTCAGCATGGAGGTGGAGCCTGGCACTCAGCATCAGCAGCAGTCTTTAAGGGATCATTTACAGTCCCAGGAAACCCATGGACTTGTACGTGGCTGGGAGGAGGTGGCTGCGGATCATGTCGTCCTTAGTGACCCAGAGGACTCCGGACCGAATGCCTCAACAAACCTACGCTGCATGGCCTCCCTGATCCTGCAAAGCCTGCGGAAGGATCCTCGTATTTGTGGTATCAAGTAGAGGGATCAATACTGGCTGGCAACCCTCCTTGATCCACGTTACAAGGGTAAGGTTGCGGACCTTATCTTGCCATCGCAGAGGGAGCAGAGGATGAAATATCTTCGGGAGGCCTTGCAGAAAGGTCTGTGCAACGCGTTCCCAGAGACTGGGAGGTTACAAACTCCTGTTCCTGGACAACGTGTTGCTGAGGCTTCAGTCAGTCAAAGAAGGAGTGGTGGAGAAGGTGGCCGTCTGACCAATGCGTTCAGCCATTGTTTTAGTCCACAGCCCCAAGGTATGATCGGTTCCAGCAACCATCGCCAGCGTCTGTTTTACATGGTGCAGGAATACCTGGGACAAGATCTGACTTGGACACCTTTCCCACCGAAAATCCTCTGGGTTACTGGGTCTTGAGAATGGATCACTGGCCAGAGCTTGCACAGTATGCAATTGAGCTACTGGCCTGTCCTGCATCCAGCGTTCTTTCGGAACGCACATTCAGTGCTGCTGGAGGTTTTGTAACCGATCACAGGGTGCGCCTGTCCACCGACTCGGTCGATCGACTGACCTTCATAAAAATGAATCAGTCTTGGATCACCACCAGCTACCATACGTGATGCTGATGTAACCGAATAATTTTTTTTGAAATGTCAGATCCCTTCAACACTGCCTATGCTGATGCTGAGTGACTATCCTGTTATGCTGAGTGACTATCCTCTTCCTCCTCAATGATCATGCTGATAGCTTGTAAGAATATTTTTGGTTCTGGGCGCCGCCACCAGTGGCTAAGGCCCAATTTTTCAGCCCCTGTTTAACAGGGGCGTGTAATTACAATTTTTGATGCAATATTTTGCAAGGAGGGTTCGTTGCTGCACTCAACTATAGTATTTGTGAGGGGTTGCAGTGTTGTGGCACCAGTGCCTAAGGCCCAATTTTTCAGCCCCTGTTTAACAGGGGCGTGTAATTACAATTTTTGATGCAATACTTTGCAGCAGGGCTTGTTCCTGTGCTCCAACTAGAGTATCTGTGAGGGGTTGCAGTGTTGTGGCACCAGCACCAGTGCCTAAGGCCCAATTTTTCAGCCCCTGTTTAACAGGGGCGTGTAATTACAATTTTTGATGCAATACTTTGCAGCAGGGCTCGTTCCTGCGCTCCAACTAGAGTATCTGTGAGGGGTTGCAGTGTTGTGGCACCAGCACCAGTGCCTAAGGCCCAATTTTTCAGCCCCTGTTTAACAGGGGCGTGTAATTATAATTTTTGATGCAATATTTTACAGGAGGGCTCATTCCTGCGCTCCAACTAGAGTATCTGTGAGGGGTTGCAGTGTTGTGGCACCAGTGCCTAAGGCCCAATTTTTCTGCCCCTGTTCAACAGGGACATGTAATTACAATTCTTGATCTAATATTTCACAGCAGGGCCCGTTACAGCTCCCACCAAGAGTAACTGTGAGGACTTACAGGGTTGATTTACTAAAGGCAAAAAGACTGTGCACTTTGGAAAGTGCAGTTGCACATGGCAAGAGCAGCTGCTCCAGAGTTTAGTAAATGAGCAGAAGCTCTGCTGACTTTAATCAACCAATCAAGTGCAAGCAAAAATGCTGTTTTTTTTATTTTCCTTGCATGTGATTGGGTATTCTTTGCAAAGTGAAGCTTTACCTCATTTGCTAAGCTCTGTAACAACTGCACATGCAGAGTGCAATTGCACTTTCCAAGGTGCACAGTCTATTGGCCTTTAGTAAATCAACCCCACAGTGTTGTGGCAACACCACCACCACCTCCACCAAAGGCCCAAATTTTCTGCCCCTGTTCAACAGGTGCATGTAATTACAATTCTTCATCTAATATTTCACAGCAGAGCCCGTTCCTGCGCCCACCAAGAGTAACTGTGAGGGCTTACAGTGTTGTGGCAACACCAACACCTAAGGCCGCAATTTCTGCAGAGTATATAGGGCAGACCCCTACTTTCAAACATCCAACTTACAAACGACTCCTACTTGCAAACGGAAGGAGACAACAGAAAGTGAGATGAAATCTACCCCTAGGAAGGGAAATTCTCTCCTGTAAGAGTTAATATGGGAAAAACGTGTCTCCTCTCCACTGATGCTTTATCACCAATCCTTGTTTCACTAAAAACCCCAAATTGTCAAAAAACATTTGTCATTAGGGCAGAAAGTGCATAGACAGCAAAACAAATGTCACAGGGGTGATAACCCTTCCCTATGTTTTCCAAAAAGCTTAAAAATAGATTTTTTGGGCTGGAGCTACACTTTAAAAATGTACCAGTTCAAAATTACAAACAGATTCTACTTAACAAACAAACCTACAGTCCCTGTCTTGTTTGCACCGCCTGTATACTGCTGTTCAGAGGGCCTGGGGCCCCACGCCTTTCCTTTTTTTAATTTGGGTGAGGGGTTTCCCTTAATATCCATACAAGACCCAAAGGGCCTGGTAAGGGAGTGGGGGGGGGGGTACCCATGCCGTTTTTCTCACTGATTTTCATCCATATTACCGGGACCGGACATTACATTAAAGCCGTAAGCAGTTTTAAATGACTTTTATTCCTTTAAAAATGTCATTTTGTGCAGGGACTGTTCTAAGTACGGGAAACACGCGCCACTTTACAGGCATACTATAGACACCACCCAGGTACGATATTTAACCACTTGACCACTGGGCACTTAAACCCCCTTAATAACCAGACCAATTTTCAGCTTTTGGTGCTCTCACATTTTGAATGACAATTACTCAGTCATGCAACACTGTATCTATATGAAATTTTTGTCCTTTTTTCACACAAATAGAGCTTTCTTTTGGTGGTATTTAATCACCGCTGGGTTCTTTATTTTTTGCGCTATAAAAGAAAAAAGACCGAAAAATCTGTAAAAAAAATGCATTTTTCTTCGTTTCTGTTATAAAATTTTGAAAATTAGTAATTTGTCTTCATATATTTTGGGCAAAATTTATACCGCTACATATCTTTGGTAAAAATAGCCCAAATTAGTGTATATTATTTGGTCTTTGTGAAAGTTATAGAGTCCAAAAGCTATGGTGCCAATCTCTGAAAATTGATCACACCTGAAGTACTGACGGCCTATCTCATTTCTTGAGACCCTAACATTCCAGAAAAGTACAAATACCCCCAAAATGACCCCTTTTTGGAAAGAAGACATTCCAAGGTATTTAGAAAGATGCATGGTGAGTTTTTTGAAGTTGTCATTTTTTTCCCACAATTCTTTGCAAAATCAAGTTTTTTTTTTTTTTTCACAAAATTGTCATATTAGCAGGTTATTTCTCACACACAGCATATGCATACCACAAATTACACCCCAAAACACATTCTGCTATTACTCCCGAGTATGGCGATACCACATGTGTGAGACTTTTACACAGCGTGGCCACATACAGAGGCCCAACATGCAGGGGAGCACCTTCAGGCGTTCTGGAGCGCCCAGGCCAATTCTGACATTTCTCTCCTACATGTAAAAATCATCATTTATTTTTAACCTAGACCCGGTGGTCCAAGTAGTCAAGGCCAAACTCAAAGCTTGGGAGAACCTTCCTCTATCCCTATTGGGCCGCATTAACTTAATTAAAATGAAAATCATACCTAAATTTACATACCTATTTCGTAATTCCCCACAATGGATACCTTGCTCATTTTTCAAGAAATTGAACCAAATTTTCTCCTCCTTCCTCTGGGGTCCAAATCCCCCTAGATTTAAACTCTCCACACTAATGCGTCCGGTGTCGCAGGGGGGGCTGGCATTCCCAGACTGCCAGAAATATTTTCTGGCAGCCCAGCTGGTCACGGCAGTTTGGTGGCTAGTACCGGATGCGTCCAACCCCGCTGCGGTTCTGGAGGCTGCGGTGGTTCGCTCTATGGAAGCCCTTACACATTTACCGCTTCGAGGTCCCAAGGCTCCATATGATTTGACCACCTCCATGCACACGACCCTAAGGGCCTGGAGGGCAGGACTGGAACTCGAGAAGTTCCCACGAAATGCAGTCTCCCCGCACACCCCCCTTTGGAACAACCCTACCCTACCCCATCTCTACTCATTGCCAGACCCTAAAATATGGGCCAAATGCGGTCTTAAACTGATATCTGACCTCACCACCGGCACCGCCATACACTCCTTCAATCACCTGGTATCCCAATACAATGTGCCTCCCTCACATCTATTTCGCTATATGCAACTGTCTCATGCGTTCAAAGCCCAAATAATACCCAACGACACGCAAATAGTGCAATCCGATCTGGAGAGGGTCACAAGATATGAATGTACCAAGAAACCGACCTCAGTCCTTTATGCACATCTCCTAAGAGTTTCCTCTCCAGATCTGTCAAAGCTCCGGCAGCAATGAACACAGGATATCCCGACACTGGACTCCGAGGATTGGGAGGACATGTGGGAATTCCCCTTCAAAATCCTGGTCTCACTTCGAGACCGTCTCATACAATACAAAATACTACATCGGGCATATCTCACCCCATACAGATTGCATAAGATGAGAACCTCCCTGTCCTCGGAGTGTTGGAGATGTACTAGGGATCCAGGTGATTTTATACATATTTTCTGGTCCTGTCCAGCAATTAAAAACTACTGGTCAGAAGTAATATCTGTAATGCAAGAAGTGGTAAAAACAGACATAGCCCCAACCCCGCAGATCTGCCTTCTAGGTTTAGTGGAAGAATTAGCCCCCAAGATAGCAGAGAGAACCCTCATAGGGCTCTTGCTCTTCTATGCAAGGAAAATGATCACTCTCTGCTGGAAAAAACGTGCCCCGCCATCCATATTGTTATGGAAAACACATATCAATAAAGTAATACCACTCTATAAGGAAACCTATCAAAATAGGGGATGCCCCAAAAAATATGATAGAGTGTGGGCCAAATGGCTAGCTGAGGCCTCCACGGCAACCGCAGACTGATTGAACAGATACATAATACCAGTCTACGGGAGAAAGTGATGCTGATACATTGGTTGATTTTATGGTAATGTAATCTCGGAAAAGGGTTTAATTGACATCTAATATTGTCCCATGAGTCTCAGCTGATAAATCTGATCCTGAAATACTTAATTGAGCAGGAGCCAATACCGCACTAGGTTTGTTTGTTATTGTTTTTTTTTTTTTTGTTTTTTTTTTTTTTTTTCTTTCGGACATGCTACAGATGTATGATATTAATGCTGGATGCAGCCCAATGGCCGGCTGGCACTGACTCCTGCGTGGGTCTAGTCCCAATGCTGTGGCAGGTTTAATTGTTGTTAATTGTTTGTATGTCTTATACTCAATAAAAAGATTTTCAAAAAATCATCATTTATTTGCTAGAAAATTACATAGAACCCCAAAACATTATATATGTTTTTTTAGCAAAGACCCTAGAGAATACAATAGCGGTCATTGCAACTTTTTATCTCGCACGATATTTGCGCAGCAATTTTTCGAACGCGTTTTTAAAAAAAAAAAAAACAGTTTTGTGCTTTAAAAAAAAACAAAACAGTAAGCTTAGCCCAATGTTTTTGCATAATATGAAAGATGAAGTTACGCCGAGTAAATAGATACCTAACATGTCAGCTTTCAAAATTGCACACGCTTGTGGAATGGCGCCAAACTTCGCTACTTAAAAATCCCCATAGGCGACGCTTTAAAAAATTTTTCTGGTTACAAATTTTGAGTTACAGAGGAGGTCTAGGGCCAAAATTGTTGCTCTCGCTCGACCGATCGCAGTGATACCTCACATGTGTGGTTTGAACACAGTTTTCATATGTGGGCGGGACTTATGTATGCGTTCGCTTCTGCATGCGAGCACGCGGACAGGGGCGCTTTAAAAAAAATTTTTTTTTTATTGTTCATTTTACTTTATTTATTTTAGTTTGACACTTTTTTCCCCAAAAAAATTTTTTGATCACTTTTATTCCTAATACAAGGAATGTAAACATCCCTTGTAATAGGAATATGGCATGACAGGTCCTCTTTACAGTGAGATATGGGGTCAATAAGACCCCACATCTCATCTCTAGGCTGTGCCTGAAATAAATTTTTTTTTTAAAAAACGATCCTGGCTTCGATCGTAGCGGTGAGTCGGTAGAAGCACCGGAGGGCGGCGGGAGGGGGGACGTCCCCTCTCACCTCCCGTAAGAACGATCAAGCAGTGTAACAGCCGCTATGATCATTATTATGGTGTAGGGAATCGCCGGCTGAAAAAGCTGATATCTGAATGATGCCTGTAGCTGCACCCATCATTCAGATATCCCCGCACAAAGTCAAGGACGTCGTATGACGGCAGGCGGGAAGTGGTTAAAATGCTTTTTTTTTTTTTAACACAAAGTTCTCCATTTATACAATATTTCTAATACATAGCATATACATACCAAAAATGACACCCCAAAATAGATTCTCCTACTCCTCCTGAGTACGGCGATACCACATGTGTGAGACTTCCACAGCCTGGCCACATACAGAGGCCGAGTATGGCTGAGCATGGCCGAGTATGGCTGAGCATGGCCGAGTATGGCTGACCATGGCCGAGTATGGCTGAGCATGGCGGAGTATGGCTGAGCATGGCTGGGTATTGCAGAGTATCGCCAAGTATGACTGAGTATGGCAGAGTATGGCTGGGTATCACCGAGTATTGCAGAGTATGGCTGAGTATTGCAGAGTATGGCTGGGTATGGCAGAGTATTGCGGGTTATGGCAGAGTATTGCAGATTTTTGCGGGGTATTGCAGAGCATGGCTGGGTATGGCAGAGTATGGCTGGGTATCACCGAGTATTGCAGAGTATGGCTGGGTATTGCGGGGAATTGGAGAGTATTACAGGATATTTCGGGGTATTGCAGGGTATGGCAGAGTATTGCGGGGTATTTCGGGGTATTTCAGGGTATCAGGGTATGGCAGAGTATTGCAGAGTATTGCAGAGTATTGCGGGGTATTGCAGAGTATTGCGGGGTATTGCGGGGTATTGCAGAGTATTGCGGGGTATTGCAGATTATTGCGGGGTATTGCGGGGTATTGCAGAGTATTGCGGGGTATTTCGGGGTATTGCAGGGTATTGCAGAGTATTGCGGAGTATTGCAGGGTATGGCAAAGTATTGCGGGGTATTTCGGGGTATTGCAGGGTATGGCAGAGTATTGCAGGGTATGGCAGAGTATTGCGGGGTATTTCGGGGTATTGCAGGGTATTGCAGAGTATTGCGGAGTATTGCAGGGTATGGCAAAGTATTGCGGGGTATTTCGGGGTATTGCAGGGTATGGCAGAGTATTGCAGGGTATAGCAGAGTATTGCAGGGTATTGCGGGGTATTGCAGAGTATTGTGGGGTATTGCAGAGTATTGCGGAGTATGGCAGAGTATTGTGGGGTATGGCAGAGTATTGTGGGGTATGGCAGAGTATTGTGGAGCATTGCAGAGTATTGTGGGGCATTGCAGATTATTGTGGGGTATTGTGGGGCATTGCAGAGTATTGTGGGGTATTGTGGGGCATTGCAGAGTAGTATGGGGCATTGCAGAGGGCATTGCAGAGTATTGTGGGGCATTGCAGAGTATTGCACAGCATTGCAGGGCATTGCAGAGTAGTGAGGGATGGCTGAGCATGGATGGATGGATGGCTGGATGTCACTGAGCAGTGCTGTGGGCACTACAGATGCAGCCCACAGTGCTGCTACCATCCATCCATCCCCCTCTCCGCTCACAGTGTACTGATCGGTACACAGGAGGGGAGGAGAGGAACCGGCGTCATCAGATGACGCCGGTTTGTTTACATGTGATCGCTCCGTCATATGACGGAGCGATCACATGGTAAACGGCCGCGATTAGCGGCCATTTACCGAGATCCGTGATGCAGAGGACCCGGCGGTCACGGATGCTCTCAAGTGCGCGCCCTAGGGGGCGCGCGAGAGCGGAATTCTGGGAGGACGTCCCTGGACGCCATCCCAGAGTTAAGCAACCGCCCTGTAGCCTTCATTTGGCTATGGGCCGGTTGTTAAGTGGTTAAAGGAAGCATCATTAAAATCACTGCTCCCGAAAAAACGGCCGTTTTTAAAACTTTTTTTTGCATTGATACATGTCCCCTGGGGCAGGACCCAGGTCCCCAAACTCTTTTTAGGACAATACCATGCAAATTAGCCTTTAAAATTAGCACTTTTGATTTCGAACGTTCGAGTCCCATAGACGTCAATGGGGTTCTAACGTTCGTGCAAATTTTTGGTCCGGGGGCGTGGCTTGGATGGCTTCCCGGGCGGACGTGTTTCACTGAGGCTCCCGCTCCGACCTGTCTGCATAGAGCTGGAACCTGCACCTCTCCGCAGTAAAATATGGGCAAACCACGAAAAAACAAAGAAACGGACCCCAGGGGACACACAACTCGCTCCTCCTCGGTCCCCCCGCCACTCATCACCGAATATTTCGGGCAGGGAGCTACGGCCGGACACCACGAGGCCAAGATGGCGCCGGCGCCACACATAGCAACCTCACCCTCTCCTCCTCTTCAAGCCTCTGTGGATCGCAGGAGTAACAGGTATGGATCCGAAGGTGACCTACCTACCACCCGCTCTCCGATCCCCCCTGCTGACCTCCTGATCGGCTCCCCCTCTGGAGGCCATATAATGGGCAGTTTATCACAAACTTTTCCCCCATGCCTCATAGGGCCTGCGCCACCCGCATCCTCCGGCCAGCCATCCCCCTCCTGGGACTCCTATGCCCCAGAATGGGACCCCCGTTCCCTGCCGCAGCGTTCCCAGCCACACAGGGACAGAGCCCCCTCTCTCTCCCCTCTCCAGAGAAATACAGCCCAGACCCCAGCACTTGCACAGGCCTCAAGGCCGCCAGGATCACAGGGGGCTCATTCACAACCGGGGAGTCCACACGGCCCGCTGCTAACTAAGCATACAAGCACTACTCCCTCATCATTACCACCACAGAGGGGACCCCCCATACCGGCTTCCTATTCAGCTGTAGTGCAGGGCTCTCATGCCCACAATACATCAGACTCTGACCCTGACCCTGAAGCATGTACATCTTGGCGAGATTACGTCCGTTGTATGCCCACAAAACAGGACTTTCGTATGCTAATTCAAGAAGTAAGGGACACTTGCAGAACTGAGATTAATATGCTTCGCACTGACCTTCATCAACTGTCCACTAAAGTCGCATCCTTAGAGGAGGAAACTAATGATACTAAATTTGAAATCTCACAAATACATGATCGCTTAACTTCACAAGCTACTACCCTCAGAGACTTCCAACGCCACCTTGAGGACCTCGACAACAGAGGTAGACGTAACAATATTAGGGTCAGAGGCCTACCGGAGGCGACACAAGAAGAAGATCTGAATGTGACTTTACAAGCCATCTTCAATAGCATTTTAGGCCGCCCGGAACACCAACGAGTTAAGCTGGACCGTGCACACCGCGCTTTGCGCCCCCGGGGACCGGGATCCCGCCCTCGGGACGTGATTTGCAGGGTACATAACTACACCCTCAAAGAGGACATTATGAGAAAGGCGCGAAACATGCATACCATTGATTTTGACAGGGCCTCCCTACAACTTTTCCCAGACCTCTCATGGATCACCCTTCAACAAAGAAGATCTTTGCAACCACTCCTCACCCTGTTAAGAGAACATGACTTTCGCTACCATTGGGGTTTCCCCTTTAGCCTCACGGCAAAAAAAGATGGAAGGTCCACAACCCTCCGATATCCGGAAGATCTACAATTTTTCTGCAGGGAACTGGATATTCCGGTACCACCTACCCCTGGATGGGAACCGCTGCCAGCACCCCCACCTCGCCCAGACCCTTGGATCCAAGTCGCAGGCCGGAAACGCACAAGACCGCGATCTGCAGGTCCTTCTCCACCACCCCGTCAAAGATGAACTACTGCTCATTTAAAGTCCTTATTCCAGACTGACTCCAGGTTTACTTGATTAGTCTTTCCCTATTTCTATAGCTAAGAACCCGACACCATATTCTGCTCATCCTACCCATTTGTAGTATGGATATACCCACCAAGCTGTTCCTTTACTGAGTTAGCAACTTACGTTTAATTATGACGGTAAAGTTTTGGTAGGAATTGCTTAATGAGCCGGGCTAGGCCATCCCCTCCCCCCCTTCCCCCCCACGTTCCTCCTCTTTCACACTTACCCTCTCCTCCTCCCCCCCCTTCCCCCTCCCCCCCCTTCCCTCTTACTCCCTCCCCCTCCCCTCCCTACCCCCCCCATCCCCGCCTCTTTTATGTCCTCTGTGTTGTTTATTTTTTTCTTTGCCCCCCCCCTGTCGGGGACCAAACTATAGGAGAATACCACCACGTAAAGAGGTATCCTTTGCACTTGTGTTTTCTTTTGTTTATTTTTATATATATTACAGTATTTTGAACTTGCAGAACACATCTTACTACTGCTCCAAATTTTATGTACCGATAGCCTCAGTGGTTTATACTTTTATTCGGGTCATAACCAGGAGTATAGATATGTCAGTTGCCAGTTTATGCATGCAGGTTCCATGTTTTTTCTGTTATCTAGTTTTTTGAATTTAGATGCAGGCAGGTCCGGAGGGGGTCGCCCCCTCGTTGGGTCCGTCCTCTCCTCCCCCCCGGGGCTCTCCGAATGGCTCCTTCCTTTATTTTTTCTGACACTGGCACCTTTGCCTCTGTTGTCAGAAGGGGCCATCCGGAGTCTCCCACCCCATCACTTTATGTAGGTGGGTTATATTGTGAATGGTTAACTAAACTTGACTTTGTACTAATTTCTGTGTTTTTTTTTCTGTTTTTTACCCTTTTATTTTTCTGCTCTTCCCTTACTGCTATCTCCGTCTCTCTTCCCTTCACTGATTCTATGGGTGCCGCTCGCCTCTGGGACCTGGTTCAGGTTCGGGGGATCGCAGATCTCCAAACCGTACTCACCATGAAGACCCAATATAGGGACACCCTATATTCCAAGACCCTACTACACCCGCTAGGTAAGCAACCGTCTCTTTCCACAACATATCCACCATGATTGACATATTTTCACTAAACGTAAAGGGCCTTAACTCAAATGTTAAGAGAAGTCTAGCGCTACGAGAGTTCAAACGGTCCAAAGCTGACATTATCTTTATCCAGGAGACCCACCTTGATAAAATGGGCACTATGACATTTGCACGGCGACAATACCCTTATATATACCAGGCCTCTGGCCCACATAAACGGGCAGGGGTGGCAATTCTTTTTAGACAAGGCTCCCCCTTCCAGCTGCAATCCCTATACTCTGACCCACTGGGACACTACCTCATCCTTCGAGGCCTTTGGGGAGGGGCAAATGTCACTCTTTGTAACATCTATGCCCCAAACACGAATCAAATCCCCTTTTTGTCTAAGGTCTTCGACCGCCTGTTTGAGGCTCCCCATCAATACCTGGTGATCGGAGGAGATTTTAACCTTGTCCACTCTCCGGGTCTTGATAAACACTCAGTGGACCAGAGGAAATCCCAAGTAACAATCAATAGAACGGCTGCCCAGTTTCGCCAACTTACTAGGAAATACGCCTTGTTTGATACCTGGCGCACCACCTATCCATCTGCTAAACAATTCACTTTCTATTCCCATCCCCATACGTCCCACTCACGATTGGATTATTTTTTTGTCAATGCCCCGACCCTACGTACATGCATGAACCCAGACATCCAAGCTATTTCTTGGTCGGATCATGCCCCAATTACACTCTCCCTGACGCTCTCCCCAAGCTCCTTTCGTAAATGCCACTGGCGCCTAAATGACTTTCTACTTAAACATGACCCATCTAGAATAGAATTAGAGCAAACTCTAAAACTTTACTTTGCGGAAAATGGCTCCTCTGAGATCTCCACCTCAACTCTGTGGGAAGCCCATAAGGCGGTCTTTCGAGGTCAATGCATCTCACTCTCCACTGCCCTGAAGAGAAACGCTAATGCAACACGCAACGCCCTTTTAGACAGACTTAAACACTTGGAAGCGCGATTGCTCGCGTCCCCGTCCCTAACAACCCTTAAAGAACTCACTAGGGTTCGGGCCGGGTTAAAAGATATCGAAATGGGTAAAATAGAAAAGGCATTAACTAGGCTTAGACAGACTTACTACGACAAAGCCAACAAATCACATACGCTCTTGGCGAAACAGCTTCGCGACAAAGCAGCAACTACCACAACTACGCAACTTAGGGAGGCAAATGGGGTCCTTCAGTCCCACCCTAATAAAATAGCACAACTTTTTCATGACTTTTACTCTGCCCTGTATAATGACCCGAGTGTTCCGCACAACCCACCCCCTCCTGACCTATCCCAGGCCATCCATACTTATTTGGCGGAAACGGACACTCCTAGGCTTACCTCCTCTGCTCTGGAGACTCTTAATGCCTCCATTACGGAGGAGGTGACAGAAACAATCAAAATGTTACCAAACAATAAGGCCCCCGGGCCTGATGGATTACCTTACCTTTATTATAAGACGTTCCTATCACATTTACTCCCCCATATGACAACTCTCTTTAACTCATTTCTTTCTGACACGCCTATACCCAGAGATATGCAAAACTCCTACTTGATGTTAATCCCAAAACCAGGGAAAGACCACACTCTCCCGGCCAACTACAGGCCAATAGCTCTCCTCAACACGGACCTAAAAATTTTTACGAAATTGTTGGCAAATAGACTAAATAATTTTATGCCATCCCTGGTCCATAGGGACCAGGTGGGTTTTATCCCTTGCCGTCAGGCTGGGGATAACACCCGGAGGGTTATTGACCTGGTGGAGGTCGCGAACAGGAACTCAATGGAGGCAATACTGCTCAGCCTGGATGCCGAAAAAGCCTTTGACAGGCTGGGCTGGCCTTTCCTGTTCGCGACTCTCAACCGGGCCGGTATTGAGGGCCCATTTCTCCGAGCTATTGCCCATCTATACTCAGCCCCGACAGCCCAGGTTCGCACTAACTTTGCCACCTCCCCTACCTTTTTGATCTCCAATGGGACCCGACAAGGCTGCCCACTCTCCCCCTTGCTATACGCCCTATGCATTGAACCGTTAGCAGCCCATATTAGAAATAATTCAAGTATCCATGGTATTCCAGTCCGTACTAGAGAATTCAAGATCTCCTTATTTGCGAATGATGTTCTTCTCACTCTCGCCCAACCTCGCATATCCCTCCCAAACTTACAAGTGGAGCTGGAAAAATATAGCACCCTCTCAGGTTATAAAATTAATAGTTCCAAGACGGAGGCTCTCCCTCTTAATTTACCCCCCCATACATTATCTGCACTTTCACAAACATTTCCATATTCTTGGCGGTCCTCTTCCTTAAAATATCTGGGGATACATATAACATCCACATACGATACTCTATACCAGGGGTCTCAAACTGGCGGCCCTCCAGCTGTTGTGAAACTACAAGTCCCATGAGGCACTGCAAGGCTGACAGTTACAAGCATGACTCCCACAGGCAGAGGCATGATGGGACTTGTAGTTCCGCAACAGCTGGAGGGCCACCAGTTTGAGACCCCTGCTCTATACAAAGCCAACTTCCCCCAGATGTTCACCTCTATTAGAGCGTCCCTAACCAAATGGAAATCTCTGAAACTGTCCCTTTTTGGTAGACTTGCAACTTTGAAGATGACTGTACTACCCAGACTTCTATATCTTTTTGAGACACTCCCTATTCCCATCCCGGGCTCACACCTTAAAAAACTCCAAGCCGACATGATAAACTTTTTCTGGAATTATAAAAGACACTGAGTTGCTAGATCGGTTTTATATGCCCCACGTAACCAAGGTGGACTGGTGTTCCCTAACATAGCTAAGTATTATCTGGCGGCTCAGCTGAGACCTATAGCCTCCTGGTGTTCTCTACATGCTTACAATAGGTGGACACAGATAGAAAAGCTGTGGCTAGCCCCCATACACCCAAATTCCATGCTTTGGAGCTCTGATATACCCCTCGGCAGCGTACAACTTAGGACCGATGGCTCTTTTACGTACCTTATGGCGACGGGCTAAATCGAAATACCCGCTCACCACCACGTCATCCCCAGTCACTTCATTCCTATTCACACCCAATATCCCTGACAGTTTAACCTCTCAGATGTCCCACTTTTGGATGGACAAAGCCATATTCCGTTATGGACAACTAATCGATCCCAAAACCAGAATGCTACGAACCTTCTTAGACCTGCAAAAGTCTTTCGACATCCCCAAGCAGGCCTTTTTCAGTTACCTACAACTACGCCACTATGCACAATCATTGGGGTCGAATTTGAGTTTTTCTCCTCTCACAGACTTTGAAAAGCTTTGCTTAGAGGGTTCGTCCCCTAGAGGCATGATCTCCCGCACCTATCAGATACTGATCACAGATTTCTCACCAGACGGGCCGCGACATTCATATATGGCTAAGTGGGAGCAGGCGATGGGCACAGAGATATCCTTAAGGACCTGGCAATCCATATGGACCCAGGCTACTAAAAGCTCCATATGCACGCTTTATAAAGAGAATCAATTTAAGATTCTATATCATTGGTATCAGACCCCTGACCTGCTCCACTCCATATATCCTACGGCCGACTCCCGTTGTTGGAGATGCTATAAAGATAGGGGTACACTATTTCATGTCTATTGGACCTGCCCTATAATCGTTCCCTACTGGAGTATGGTTCACTCCCTGCTCCAGTCCATCTTTGATGTTGAAATGCTCCTCGACCCGAGGACCTTTCTCTTGGGCCTTCCACCCGCCACCTTCTCTAAAGTGTCCAAAAAACTTTTAGCCCATGTGCTCACTGCAGCACGCTGCCTGGTGGCGTTAAAGTGGAAAAAAAGAGAACCCCCCTCGCTAACTGAGCTGCATTCCAGGATCAGAGATGTCAAGAGAATGGAATATCTCACGGCCTCATTAAATGATACACTTGACAAACATAATCACATCTGGGAACCCTGGGTTTTGTTGGAGACCCCTGCGACCTAAAAGTATATGTTGCTTATGTATTAATGACCCATTCCCCGTTGGCCTGTTCCGGACCCTGGAGACGAGTGGCCCCCCCCTCCCCCTTCTTTTGTCTTTCCCTCCTCTCTTCTTTCTTCTCTTTCTCTAAGATTCTATATGCTTGAGCATATGGTACTAGAAGATACACTGTTTTTGACGTATTAATATCCGGTAGACCTATTTCTTTTTGTCACAAACTGTTTGCACTGTAAAGATTTGCCGCCCGACATGTGGGTGATATTATGCCAAATTGCACTGGGATATCATGATCTACCTCTCTTCTTGTGCCCAATGCCAAAATGCTGTATTTGTTTTTCTGTAAAAAAATAATAAAAATTGTCAGTTATAAAAAAAATTTTTGGTCCATTCGCAGGTTCTGGTGCGAACCGAACCCAGGGGTGTTCGGCTCATCCCTACTGTGGAGAGATAGGAGCTGGCAATTAGCCGACAGCTGGGAGGCCAGCTTTGAGAAGGAAGGGCTGAGCCCAGCCCTGACAGTTATAGACTCAGAGGGGACAGGTAAGAGCTCCTCCCGGTACATATGGCCTGTATGGAGACAGGAATATCCCTGTCATCCACTACCATGCGCAGATGGAGCCTACCCACTGGGTGGTGTGAAAAAACAAGGCAGCCCAGAGAGCAAACCATGCGCCATCCAGTGGACCGAACGGAAAATGACAGCCAATGTGTTTACAATGCAAAAAACATCATAATCACAAAAGATGAAACTAAAAACAAAAAATAAATAAATGAATGATTCAAAATTATGAAAATAATGATCAGAGGACAAGGAGGGATAAAAGGACATGGTGGTTGAATTATCAAATGGACACAATTAGCAATAATTAATTATCCATATTGTATACATGCAATTATGAGAACAATAATGTGATCACAGGATTGTATTGTGAAAGATACAGCACAGTATAAGGAAACCATGGTGTCACTAATCATAGTGTCCCCATAGTATCAGAAAGAGCATTTATATAGCTGATGGGTCTATGAAGCCATAGTATAAATGATATAGCATGGAGCAGGAAAGTTGAAATGTAATTAAAGCCGGGACGTTGAAGGGGGAGCTATAAGTTTAATTCGCAGCCTCCTGAGACAAAGCCCGGAAGAAAAGATTTAAAGTTGAATGCCTCATTTAGGCCAGGTGGTGAGGTGGCCTGTAAATTAAATATCCATCTCAACTCACATTGGAGAAGACGCTTATTAAAGTCGCCACCTCTGGAGTTAAAATGTATACGGTCAAGTACTTTAGGGCTAGATTATGGGTGAACTAATGCCATATGACGGCCAATGGGGACATCGGGGTCTCGTTTGCGTATGGTGGATAGATGTTGGTATATTCCTTTCCAAAATTAATTTATGGTCTTCCCGACATAGTAGCACCCACATTCACAAGTGAGTAAGTACACTATGCCGGGAGTCCTTCAATTTACATAATTTTTCGGATGAAAATTACGTCCATTGGGTAGGTCAATGTGTTTACGCCTGTCCGTGTATTGGCAGTAGCCACATCCACCACACGCAAAGGTTCCCAAGGTTTTACATATGTCACCCTTGATTCATTTGTGTTCACTAGCTACCAGTTTATCACCCACAGAGGGGGCCCTCCTATAGGCAACGGCTGGCAGGATGAAACAAATAGAGCAAGTAATGGATGCATCGTTAGTAGATGCCATTACTTGTTCAATATTTGCCTAACTTGTTTGTGCTGTGTCAAATAAGTTGTAATAATTCTAGTTGTATCATCATTTAAAGGTTGTTTGTGTGCATTTAATAAATCTCAACGAGATGGGTTAATTGTTTTTTATCTATAGGCTTTCTTGAGACAGGTACTTGAGTATTCCCTTTCTAAAAGTCTATTTTTCGGAGTGTCAGCCTCATTCTTGAAGCTGGCATCATCTGAGCAGTTCTGGCGAGCTCTCAAATATTGACTGTAAGGGATTGATGCAAGTAAGGGTTTAGGATGGAAACTTGATGTGTGTAATAATGAGTTCCCTGCTGTAGATTTATGGTATAGTTCACTCGAAAGGCTGCAATCTGTTTGTTTTTTAATGAGTACATCCAGAAAGGTGATCTCAGTTGTACTATGTGACATGATAAAGCCTAAATTAAATTCATTAATATTAATACAAGCCATAAACTTGTGTAAGGGATCATCCGATCCATCCCAAATTATGTGCACATCATCTATGTATCGGTGCCATGCAAGCACATGGCACATACACATAGACAGCGAGTCATTGGTAAGCAGTAAATGTTCTCACTCCCCCAGGTACAGGTTGGCATATGATGGGGCACAGCAAGTCCCCATCGCCACCCCGTGTACCTGGACCATCAAAGCAAAAGGCATTATGGTGAAGTATAAATTTTAGAGATGTTAAAATGAAATCAGTGTAACTGGGTTCACATTCACTAGATTGTGACAATAGATGATGTATTACTGCAAGGCCCTTCTCATGAGGAATGGTGCTATACAGGGCCTCAACATCTATAGCGACCAATTGGGTATTGTCCTCAATGTGCATATCTTGAATGATTTGCAAAAAATGGATAGTATCCCGTACATAAGATGACATACATGTTACCAGGGCTGCCATCGGGGGGTACAACCACCACAACTGTAAGGGGCCCCGGAGCCCGCCCGGGCCAGAAGAAGGCAAGATGGGTGAAGGGGAGCCGTGCTGTGCATTACAGAAACTATCTCACAGCTTCTGCTGTTCTCGTCTCATTGAGCTCAGACATCAAGCTCTTTACTGCCACCTCTGGCTACTATGTGCATGTGCACCCCTTGTGTGATCCATACTCTCAGCAACATGTCAGCTTTGTGAAAACGAGCTGGGACTAGGAAGGAAGTCCTTCTTTACAAGTAGCGGCCGTGAGGAAAAGGGAGGGGGCTGTTTGTGTACAGGGAGGGGCCAGAGCCTTGTGTGTTAACAGATTTCTGTATGTGAGGGAATGGCATATATATATATATATATATATATATATATATATATATATATATATATATGTGTGTGTGTGTGTGGGGGGGGGGGGGGGGCTGGCATATATACAGGTGGGGGGCTGCCATATATACAGGTGGGGGGGGTGGGGCTGACATATGTACAGTTGTGTGGGGGGCTGACATATATACAGGTGTGTGTGGGGGGGGCGCTGACATATATACAGGTGTGTGTGGGGGGGTGCTGACATATATACAGGTGTGGGGGGGGGGCGCTGACATATATACAGGTGTGTGGAGGGGGCCCTGACATATATGCAGGTGTGTGTAGGGGGGGCGCTGACATACATACAGGTTTTTTTGGGTTGGATGAAAAATATACAGGTGTGAGGGGGGCTGATATATACAGGTGTGTGGGGGGCGCTGACATATATACAGGTATGTGTGGGGGGCTGACATATATACAGGTGTGTGTGGGGGGCGCTGACATATATACAGGTGTGTGGGGAGGGCGCTGACATATATACAGGTGTGTGTGGGGGGCGCTGACATATATACAGATGTGGGGGGCGCTGACATGTATACAGGTGTGTGAGGGGGGCTGACATATATACAGGTGTGTGAGGGGGAGCTGACATATATACAGGTGTGAGTGGGGCTGACATATATACAGGTGTGAGAGGGGCTCATATATACAAGTGTGTGTGGGGGGCGCTGACATATATACAGATGTGGGGGGCGCTGACATATATACAGGTGTGTGAGGGGGGCTGACATATATACAGGTGTGTGAGGGGGCGCTGACATATATACAGATTTGGGGGGCGCTGACATATATACAGGTGTGTGAGGGGGCTGACATATATACAGGTGTGTGAGGGGGAGCTGACATATATACAGGTGTGAGGGGGGCTGACATATATACAGGTGTGAGGGGGGCTCATATATACAGGTGTGTGGGGGGGAGGCGCTGACATATATACAGGTGTGAGGGGGAAGACGCTGACATAAAAACGCATGACTGATTTAGATGGCAAATTGGAGAAATTACAAAACCAAATGATACCTCTACAGTAGGGATGAGCCGAACACCCCCCTGTTCGGTTCGCACCAGAACATGCGAACAGGCAAAAGATTTGTTTGAACACGCGAACACCGTTAAAGTCTATGGGACACGAACATGAATAATCAAAAGTGCTAATTTTAAAGGCTTATATGCATGTTATTGTCATAAAAAGTGTTTGGGGACCTGGGTCCTGCCCCAGGGGACATGGATCAATGCAAAAAAAAGTTTTAAAAACTGACATTTTTTCAGGAGCAGTGATTTTAATAATGCTTAAAGTGAAACAATAAAAGTGTAATATCCCTTTAAATTTCGTACCTGGAGGGTGTCTATAGTATGCCTGTAAAGGGGTGCATGTTTCCCGTGTTTAGAATAGTCTGAGAGCAAAATGACATTTCAAAGGAAAAAAAGTCATTTAAAACTACTCGCGGCTATTAATGAATTGCCGGTCCGACAATACACATAAAAGTTCATTGATAAAAACGGCATGGGAATTCCCCACAGGGGAACCCCCAACCAAAATTTTTAAAAAAATGACGTGGGGGTCCCCCTAAATTCCATACCAGGCCCTTCAGGTCTGGTATGGATATTAAGGGGAACCACGGCCAAAAATGTTTTTAAAAAATGGCATGGGGTCCCCCTCAAAATCTATACCAGACCCTTCAGGTCTGGTATGGATATTAAGGGGAACCCCGGCCAAATTTTTTTTAAAAAAAATGGCGTGGGGTCCCCCTCAAAATCTATACCAGACCCTTCAGGTCTGGTATGGATTTTAAGGGGAACCCCGCGCCAAAATTTTTAAAAAAATGGCTTGGGGTCTCCCCAAAAATCCATACCAGACCCTTATCCAAGCACGCAACCTGGCAGGCCACAGGAAAAGAGGGGGGACGAGAGAGCGCCCCCCCTCCTGAACCGTACCAGGCCACATGCCCTCAACATTGGGAGGGTGCTTTGGGGTAGCCCCCCAAAACACCTTTTCCCCATGTTGATAGGGACAAGGGCCTCATTCCCACAACCCTTGCCCGGTGGTTGTGGGGGTCTGTGGGCGGAGGGCTTATCGGAATCTGGAAGCCCCCTTTAACAAGGGGACCCCCAGATCCCAGCCCTCCCCCCTGTGTGAAATGGTAAGGGGGTACAAAAGTACCCCTACCATTTCACAAAAAAAGTGTCAAAAATGTTAAAAATGACAAGAGACAGTTTTTGACAATTCCTTTATTTAAATGCTTCTTCTTTCTTCTATCTTCTTTCTTCTATCTTCTATCTTCCTTCGGTTTCTTCCTCCATCTTCTTCTTCTTCTGGTTCTTCTGGTTCTTCTGGTTCTTCCTCTGGTGTTCTCGTCCGACACCTTCCTCCGCGGTGCCTGAAGGGCCTGGTATGGAATTTAGGGGGACCCCACGTCATTTTTTTTTTAAAAATTTGGTTCGGGGTTCCCCTGTGGGGAATTCCCATGCCATTTTTATCAATGAACTTTTATGTCTATTGTCGGACCGGCAATTCATTAATAGCTGCGAGTAGTTTTAAATGACTTTTTTTCCTTTGCAATGTCATTTTGCTGTCAGACTGTTCTAAACACGGGAAACATGCGCCCCTTTACAGGCATACTATAGTCACCCCCGAGGTACGAAATTTATAGGGATATTACACTTTTATTGTTTCACTTTAAGCATTATTAAAATCACTGCTCCTGAAAAAACGGTTTTTAGAACTTTTTTTTGCATTGATCCATGTCCCCTGGGGCAGGACCCAGGTCCCCAAACACTTTTTATGACAATAACTTGCATATGAGCCTTTAAAATGAGAACTTTTTATTTCTCCAATAGACTTTTAAAGGGTGTTTCGCGGCTTTCGAATTTGCGGCGAACACCCCAAATTGTTCGCTGTTCAGCGAACTGGCGAACAGCCGATGTTCGAATCGAACATGAGTTTGACTCGAACTCGAAGCTCATCTCTACTCTACAGACACATACGCTCTTTACTGAGTTTGAAGAAAAATTAAAAGGCCATCTAGAACATTTTTTTTTTTTTTTAACAGAAAATTTTATTAAACAAATCAGCATTACAGTACAAAATAAGTTAGTACATTCAATGTAGAGAGGATAATGGCAGTAAGATGTACCTTCAACCTGTAGCCTCTGTTTATCAGATATTCCAGTTGTGCAGATGTCAGAAATATATATCAGTACACCTTATTGCATTATAGTATTATACCATCATAGATAATATTATGTAAGTAACCAATATTCGATCCAGCCTGGTAGGGAAGGGGGGGGAGGGGGGGAGCGAAGGAAAGGGAAGGGGGCGAGAGGGAACGGGCACCAAGGGAATAGGCATGGGATATAGGATGTCCTCCAATGAGTTTCACAGTATAATTATGGGGTAGGGGGTTCAGGGTCCCCAGAGGCGTCCACCCAAGAGGACCAGATTTTATCAAACTTCCCTGGGCATTGCCTACTTTCATATGTCATTCTATACAGGGGAAGTACAATGTTCACCGACCTTCTCCACGAGGCCAGAGTAGGAGGCTCTGCTAGTTTCCATACCAGTAAGATTTCACGCCTAGCATAATATAATGCGAAGGTAAGACACAATTTACTATACCTGTCTCCCTCAACATCCTCCAAATGGCTGACCAATAGTATCTGAGGATCGACCGGTACATTTAAACCTGTGACATTGCTTAGTGTGGAGGCCACTGCTGACCAAAAGGGTCTGAGTTTGGGACAGGACCAGACCATGTGCCAAAAGGTGCCCACCTCCTGTCTGCATCTCTGACAATTGGGGTCTCTTTGATTGTAAATGCGCGCCAGTCTCTGTGGGGTGAAGTACGCTCTGTGTAGGAACTTAAATTGTATGAACCTATCTTTTGCCGCGATCATGGAAGGAATGTAGGAGATTAAACACTCCTTCCATTCCTCCTCGTCCAGGGAAGGAATATCAACCCTCCACTTTTCCCATGTCTTAGTTAGTGGTGTCATACTCTACTGTAAGGTATAGATATAATGTTGAAAGTGGCTTCCCCATCACACTGGAAATCAAGAGCCATTCAATGGAATCTGGTTCCAAAATAAGGGGGGCAGGGAACTGAGCTTCAAAAGCGTGCTTTAGCTGCCAGTATCTGAATTGGAAGGAGGATGGGATAGCAAATGATTGCCTTAGGGCCTGGAAAGTCATAAGCCTACCATCCTGAACTATATGTTTTAATGTAAGAATACCCTTTTTTGCCCAAACAGAGGGGTCCGGTATACTGTGAAGGTGAGGGAGCATGGGGTTACCCCATAGGGGCATATGAGGTGAGATATGATTAGGTTTCCCGTATATCTTCCTAGCCTCCTGCCAGACCCTTACGGTGGTTCGCATCAGAGTTGTCATGGACGGGCTAGCCCTAAGTCTACGGAACGGGAGATTGCTCAGGGCTGCAAAGGAACCCAGAATGGCTGCTTCCAGAGTGGCCGCTGGATTCTGTGTGGGCTGGGAGAACCACCACCGAATCGTGACAAGAACAGCTGCCTAATAATAAATTTGAAAGTTTGGTAGTGCCAGTCCCCCCCCCCCCGAAAGTGGGAGATATAGGACCTGCTTGGCCACCCTGGGTGGCCTCCCAGCCCAGATAAAGTGTATCAGCAGACTCTCCAACCTTCGGAAAAAAGCCCTAGGGATGTGTATGGGTGTGTTGCGGAAAAAATATAAATATTTGGGAAGGTAAATCATTTTTAGCAGATTTACTCTGCCAACCGGGGTCAGTGGAAGGGAACGCCAAGCAGCGCACCTAGCCGTTAGCTGTGTCATGAGTGGTCGCAGATTGTTGTCCATATAGTCCTGGACTTTACCACTAATTTTAATGCCCAGGTACTTGAAGTCGTCTACCCATTTAAGCTGCGCGTGTGGAACCCTAGGAGTCGAAGGATGGAGCAGGAACAGAACCGACTTATCCCAAATAATACGGATCCCCGAATACCCGCCGAATCGGTTAATCAGACCTAGTGCAGTCTGTAAAGAGGACGACGCATCCGCTAACTAGAGCAGAGCGTCGTCCGCATACAGCGATATCTTCTCATCGATTGGGCCCACCTGAAGCCCCCTTACACTGAGGTAGGCCCTCAGCAATATAGCCAGGGGCTCCATCGCCAGAGCAAATAGGCCCGGGAAAGGGGACACCCCTGTCTCGTGCCCCGAAATAATTTAAACTTCTCTGATAGGCAACCTTTGGAGCGTATTCTGGCTGAAGGGCAATGGTATAGCATGCGGAGCCATTTCGTGAAACCTAGGCCAAACCCAAATCGCGAGAGCACTTCCCATAAGTAGCCCCACTCGATGGAGTCAAAAGCCTTCTCTGCGTCGAGTGAGGCCACCGTTCCCTTTGGACGTCTCGTCTGCCCTATCTATGTGAGTATGAAGGCGTCTAATATTAATGTCAGTACCTCTCCCGGGCATGAAGCCTGTTTGATCCCTGTGGATCAGGGCAGTAATGACCAAGTTAAGCCTATTGGCCAATACTTTTGCCAGTACTTTTGCATCCACATTCAGGAGGGATATGGGACGATACGAGGAACATAAAGTAGGGTCTTTCCCTGGCTTGAGGATCACCATTATGATCGCTTCACTCATTGTATCCGGGAGTTTCTCGAGGCGCGTCGATGCAGAGAAGAGGCCCTGAAGTTTATCCACTAGTGCTGTAGCATATTGTTTGTAAAACTCCACAGGGATACCATCGGGTCCCGGTGTTTTCCCCGTCTGCATTAATTTAAGTGCCTGGAGTATTTCTAAGGACGTAATTGGGGCGTCAAGCTTGTCACGATACGTTACTGTAAGGGTTGGGATATCAATGTTATCTAGGTATGGTACCAGATCCTCTCCTCTACAGTCTGCCCTGGACGTGTAGAGGGATTCGTAAAATTCCGCAAAGCAGCTATTGATCTCTTCCGGTGTGTGGACTATCTGTCCCGAGGGGTCCCTGATGTGGGAGATGCTCATCCCCCCCACCTGTTCCCTGGAGAGCCAGGCCAGCAGACGGCCTGCCCTCTCCCCCTGCTCAAATATCCGTTGGGATTGAGCTAACATTTTTTCTGGGTAAGAGAGGTACGAAGACGAACCACCTCCTTCGTCATAAGTTGTAATTGTGAATAGTGTATAGGGTCTCGGGTACGAACAAAAAGAACCTCTGCACTACTCGCCTCCCTCTCAGCCTTTACCAAATCTGCCTTGCGTTCCCTGCGAACTCTGGCTATGATGGTCTGGTAGTGTCCCCTCGTCGTGGCCTTAAAGGCATCCCACACAACTGTGGGGTAAGCCGAGCCCACATTTACCGCCCAGAAGTCAAGCAGCTCCGTTCTGAATTGGGAGTCCACAGCAGTGTCTGAAATCCAAAACCTAGAGAGCCTCCATATCTTGTCTACAGAGCCCAGGGAAAGGTCCAATGACAACAACAAGGGCGTGTGATCAGAGATTCCTCTAGGCAATATTCGTATGTCTGTGACCCGTGGGAGGACCGGACTTCCTGCGAAGACTAAGTCTATTCGGGAAAACGTTCTATGAGAGGCTGAGTGGCATGTGTATGCCCTGATCTGGGGGTGTCGCCACCTCCAGACATCAGTCAGGCCATAGGTATCCGCCCACTCAGTCAACCCAGGGCAATGATGTCCCGTAGACGTTAGTCTATCAAGATCCGGGTCAGGGACCGGATTAAAATCACCCAGTATGATATTGTTGTCAGATGCAAAGTCGGCTATTTTGCTGGTGATCTGATTGAGCACCAGCAATGAAGCCGGAGGAGGCAAATATAAGCCCACAATGGTCCAAGTTAGAGAGTATATTTTAGCATGAATGATAACATATCGACCATCGGGGTCCAGGGCCAAATCCAGGAGCCCGAAAGGAAGAGATTTCTGTATCAGGATAGTAACACCCCTAGAGAAGCTGGAGTGCGTAGAGTGGTAGTGGTAGCCCACCCATGTTTTTTTTAGGGCCAGAACCCTACTTCCTATTAGGTGCGTTTCCTGGAGCACACATATATGTGGGTTACAAGCTTTAATGAATTGGAACACCAGGGAACGCTTGACCGGGGAGTTCAGTGTTCCAGGAGATGATGTTAAGGGAGGACATGGTTACTAAGAATGATAAGAATGTTAGGATCAATGTAGGTCACGGCTCCTGAATTGGACCCCCGGACCCATAACGGACACATCTGGAAACAGTGCAATGCTGATGAGTCAATTATTTTAGTGCAATTATAAAACAAAAACAAAACCAAACTAAAAACAGCCCAATATCCAACGTAAACCGATAATACGAAGATTATTGCGCCAGTTTCTGTTCTCTGCGTTTTCGGCTCTGTATTCTAGGGCCTTTACTTTGGTTTGAAGCGTACGGAGTGTTGCTCCATGTTCCGCCGTGGTTTCTTCAGTGGTACTCAGTCTTTGCTCCGTCTCAGTAACTCGCGACCTGAGTTTGTCTATATCTTGGCGGATTAGACCCATATCCAGCTGAACAGCTTCAATTTTTGTTGTTAACGTGGATTGGCAAGTTGCGATGGCCGCCATGACGTCCGCCAGCCAGGGGGGACGAGAGTCGTCTGACTCCATGAGGTTCGTCTGCGGGGCTCTATGGGCACTGCGTGTGGTGTGAGCCTCCGGAGTGGGACAGGTGGGCGTTTGAGGGAAGTCCGACTGTGGCGGAAAGGTCAACCTTTTGCCCCCTTTACTGTATTTTGCACTGGAATTCCTGCCCCTCATTCAGAATTCTGAAGCCCTGATCTGGGCAATATTCAGTAACTGGCTGTGGGAGCCTGTCAGTGGGGTCAGGGGTATTCAGGCAATAGGTGCATTGCAGTACATGTCCCCCAGATAGTCTTCCCCCTCACCTGCGAGTTGAGTATTACAGGAGCTATCCTCTTCAAACTTCCACAGGCCTGCAGGGGTATTCAACCCATCCGCAGCGTGTCTCACCCGGGATGTCAGGGTTGGGGATGGTCCAGGGCTTGTTCCGCTGTCCAGGCAGTGACCTCCAGCCGTCTCAGGGCCCCTTCTTCCAGGCCCGTGGGATCAGTCACCCTCCCAGCCGGTCCGGCGGCTCCGGGCCCTCAGGAAAGGCCGCGGTTGCAGCCTAGCTATTCGTGGGGGTGAGGAGGAGAACAGACCCGGATCACTGTTTATGGCCAAGCCCGAGCCAGCCATTTAGCCTCCACCCGCGGTCCGTAGTGGGCTGTGAGAGTCGTCGGAAGCGCCGATCACGCCAGGGATCCTCCGACTCGCGGTGCGGCCCGCCAGGAAAGGCCGCGGCTGCGGCCTAGTACCTCGAGGTAGGCCAGGGACGTCCAGCGGGGCCCCAATCACGGCCCAGAAACAAAAAAACTCTCCTCTCCCTTCAGCAGTCGGGAGGTCTGTGGATCCCCCCAGGCAGCAGGGATGTGTTAGCAGGTGATTGGAAGCTGATGGATCCGGATTAATGTTGCGGATGTGCGGAGCTCTCTAAAAAACAGCCGCTTACAGCGCCATCTTGGCCACGCCCCTCCATCTAGAACAATTTAATAGAGATATTTTGATCAAAAAGGATAAAAAGCTTCAGCGTGACAAGAGAGCCTTTGAGGATGGGAAAGCCTATAAATGGCAATTAAATCAAACCAATAATTTCCCTAAAGCATTGAGTAAAAATAGATGCACAAATGTTCACGAATTATGTGTACACTCACCTATTTCTTCTTCCTTCCAGTCCTCCACTCAACACAAAGGTCGGAGACGACAAAAAAGTCGCCGTCAAGGTGACGAGTCACATGACAATTCCTTTCATATGGAGGGTTCTCCCCCACGGTCAGGTAACAGTCATGGCAGTCACTCTTGTCACAACACTACTAGTGACATATCGGACACACATACTCCGGCTAGTCATTCTAGATCTTCCTTGAACACATCACTCACTACACTATCCACCCCACTTCCACAACAGCTGCCACTAGGCACTTTTTTAGATCAAATGAGGGGTCGTATACAGACCCATCAAAAAAAAGCCTCAAGCACATCCGTTAAGTGTTGTAAATCTGTCTTCCTTGGATCAGGATGAGATGGGTGTCCTTGCACGTGGCTACACTTTTTTGCCCAGACTCGAGAGTCTTGACAAGTTTGAGGCCATCAAGGACATCATCTCTTCATATGCAACATTTTGCTTAAAAGTCTATATGCTAATGCCGCGTACACACGGTCGGACTTTTCGTCTACAAAAGTCCAACGGACGCTGACGGACTAAAGCTGGCTGGTAATCCGATCGTGTGTGGGCTTCTCCGGACTTTCAACGGACTTTTTTAGCCTCAAATCCGACGTACTTTAGATTTGAAACATGCTTCAAATCTTTACATCGTAACTACGACGGACCCCGAAGTCCGCTACGGACAAAAAAACGACGCATGCTCATAAGCAAAAACTAAACGGAAGCACTCGGTCTAGTAAAACTAGTGTTCGTATTGTAGGTAGCACATTCATCACGCTGCAAAATCTGTGATCGTTTAATGCAGCGCATTTTATTTCTTCTTTACGAATGCTATAAAGAACGAAGGTGTTTTGCTGTTCATATTCAGAGTTCTCCCAAACTGATTTCTGGATTCTTTTTCTCTTTGATCTCATGAATGATATAGTATGCTTTTTAAAAACAATGTTTCCATACTAATAATACTTTTTACCTTTTTTTTGTTTTTGTTTTTTTTGTGTGGAGTCATATTTTCTTGTAATTTTTATCCAGATATTTATTTTATGATTGGTGTTGAACTTTTTTATATGTTTATCTCTAGATTTTTTTTTTCTTTTTTTGGTGTTTGTAAAGTTACCACAAAGAACCCATTTGTATATTTTTTTTTTTTTTTTAGGTTTGTAAAGTTACCACAAAGAACCCATTATTATAGTTTTGTTTTTCTAGTGATTATTTTTTATTTTTAAGATAAAGTTAACCCAAAGCACCGTTTTTGGTTATGTATCTTTTTTTTTTTTCAAGACTTACCACTCGAACATTATTAACATTATTAATGTATTTTTGGTGTGTTTTTGCAAACTCAATGAGATTGTTGTCCCTTGTTAATTTAACATTGTGTGTAAAATCAATGATTTAAAAGAAAACACATAAAGTCTTTTGCTAAACTCAAAAAAGATCCATTTATTCATGGTCAAAATAAAATAAAGAGGAAGTCAACGCTGGAAAAAGTCGGTGTACAAGAAAATTGGGATCTTGAGGAGTCCATATAAGAGGGAGCACAATCTGGTCCAAGAATCCCAGAGATCAACAGCACCAGCAGATGATATAGATGTCCCCAGACTGTGGTCCTGCAACAGCCTGCGTCTTCTGTCAGACCAGACTGAACCCAGGTCATCACTTTCTTCTCTTCCCTGCAGCCTTTCCTCCACGCTGCCCTGCAGCCTTCCCTGCAGCCTTCCCTGTAGCCTTCTTTGGAGGCTGTGGCTGTGGTGTTTCAGTTGTGGCAGGAGGAGGAGGAGGAGGAGGAGGGGGGGCTGCCTCATGTAGTTGGGTGTTTCTGGTTAACGTGCCCTGCAGCCCCTTCTGGATTGTTTCCCCAAATAGGCGCTTGCAAATGAGGCGCTGGTCCCAATCCATTTGAAGAAGCCTGCTGGCTAAGTAGCAGCCATAGGACTCTTCCGCTTCGGGGGGGCTCCTCAAAAAACGGGTGGCCTCTTGCATGAGGCGCAGGGATGCCTCCTGTGTGACCGTCCCCTTCCTGGCCCTTTTTTTGGGAAGGCGGAGGGGAGGCACTTGGGATTGGGTCATGCTCCTACTGGGCCCAGCCACCTCACTGGGACCAGCCACCTCACTTGGCCCAGCCACCTCACTGGGCCCAGCCACCTCACTGGGACCAGCCACCTCCTGCCTGACACTGGGCCCAGCCTCCTCCAGGATGATGCTGAATCCGGCCTCCTCCAGGCTGTCCATGGGCCCGGTCTCCTCCTGCCTGCCACTTTCCACACATTCCTCCTGGATGGACTCATCCTGTGTATAAAAAAAGGACATAGTTTTAGTTTTTTTTGTGGGGTTCATCAATGACACACAATTTGCTTCTCATGACTAGCAAATTCAATGTGAATACATCTCTTTAACCACTTCCCTACCTGCCCATAGTCATATGACGTCCACAGATGGGATCTCCCATCCTGGGTGGGCGTCATATGACGTCCTGGGATTCCCGGCCGCCTAGGGGGCCCGCCGCGTTCCTCGGGACCCGGTGCGTGTGCCCGGCGGCCGCGATGTCCGCCGGGCACCCGCGATTGCCCGTTAACCGGGCCGGCATGTGGATCTGTGTGTGTAAACACACAGATCCACAGCCTGTCAGCTCTGAGGAGAGCGATCTGTGTTCCCAGAACGGAGGAACACTGATCGGTCTCCTCCCCTTGAGCGTCCCCTCCCCCTTCAGTTAGTAATCACTCCCTAGGAAACATATTAACCCCTCCCCGCCCCCTAGTGGTTAACCCCTTCACTGCCTGTCACATTTACACAGTAATCAATGCAATTGTATAGCATTGATCGCTGTATAAATGTGAACGGTCCCAAAAATGTGTCAAAAGTGTCCGATGTGTCCGCCATAATGTCGCAGTCACAAAAAAAAATCGCGATCACCGCAAAAAAAATAAATAAATTTTTTTTTTTAAATGCCATAAATCTATCCCCTATTTTGTAGACGCTATAACTTTTGCGCAAACCAATCAATATACGCTTATTGCGATTTTTTTTTACCAAAAATATGTAGAAGAATACGTATCGGCCGAAACTGAGGAAAAAATTTGTTTTTTAAAAAAAAAATTGGGATATTTATTATAGCAAAAAGTAAAAAATATTGTGTTTTTTTCAAAATTGTCGCTCTTCTTTTGTTTATAGCGCAAAAAATAAAAACCGCAGAGGCGATCAAATACCACCAAAAGAAAGCTCTATTTGTGGTGAAAAAAGGACGTCAATTTTTTTTGGGTACAACGTCGCACGACCGCGCAATTGACGTTTAAAGTGCGACAGCGCTGAAAACTAAAATTTGGCCTGGGAAGGAAGGGGGTGAAATTGCCCTGTATTGAACCGGTTAATAAAAGAGTCTAATCAGACACCCTCATTTTTTCTAGCAGGTGCCAAACATATTTAGCCACTCTTGTCAATTGATATGTATACACAATTTTGAGGGAAAAAATCTTTGAGACAATTCTAACATCCAGTTAACCTCATTAATATTAGTACAGTAAATATTGTTTAAACTAATTTACCTGACTCCAGATGGTCATATCCGGTTCATCCAGGATGGAAGACCCAGCTTGCTCCTCATCAGCCTCTGCTGGGGTGGAGGGAAGGGTGGAGGGAAGGGTGGAGGGAAGGGTTGAAAGTGATGCCCTGGCTTCAGTCTGGTCATCAAGAAAACGGAGTTGATTGTAGTACCACAGCCTGGGTACATAAACATCATCTGCTGATGCTCCTGATCTCCTTGATTCCTGGATCTTCTTATGCTCCCTCTTATACATATTCCTCAAGACCCCAATTTTCCGGAGCAATGTCTCCATTTTTGCTTCCGGGATGGTCGTCTGGACAAAGGACAGAAGTCTCTCCAGCGTTGACTTCCTCACATGCTTGGCATAATACTGAGGGTGTTTCACCTCCCACAAATTCCTCATCTCTCGATATTTCGTAATGAAAGCTGTAAGGAACTCTGGATCCTTAAATAGGGGATTCATTATATCTGGAAAAGATAAAGTCACAAGACAAAAAACACTTATTAGGTTTCTACTAAACCCTCATCATCTTCTCCCTATGTAGGCCTCATCAATCTGTCAAGCCATATAGGCCGCTTGCTACAAAGTCATGACCCAAAAAAAAAAATATATAATTTTAAAATTACCTTCGTTTAGTAACGTCCCGGTCCACTATCACCTACGCACAGAACGTACGTACGACACGTGCACAAGGCCCCTCTTTATACACTACGCATGTGTGAAACTCCGCCTGCGTCGCCCGCCCCTGACGTTCGATTTTAACTCATGTTCTCCGCGCGCCTAATTCGACGCACAGAACGTACGTACGACACGTGCACAAGGCCCCTCTTTATACACTACGCATGTGTGAAACTCCGCCTGCGTCGCCCACCCCTGACGTTCGATTTTAACTCATGTTCTCCACCCCCTAATTCGACGCACAGAACGTACGTACGACACGTGCACAAGGCCCCTCTTTATACACTACGCATGTGTGAAACTCCGCCTGCGTCGCCCGCCCCTGACGTTCGATTTTAACTCATGTTCTCCGCCCCCTAATTCGACGCACAGAACGTACGTACGACACGTGCACAAGGCCCCTCTTTATACACTACGCATGTGTGAAACTCCGCCTGCGTCGCCCGCCCCTGATGTTTGATTTTAACTCATGTTCTCCGCCCCCTAATTCGACGCACAGAACGTACGTACGACACGTGCACGCCCCTCTTTATACACTACGCATGTGTGAAACTCCGCCTGCGTCGCCCGCCCCTGACGTTCGATTTTAACTCATGTTCTCCGCCCCCTAATTCGACGCACAGAACGTACGTACGACACGTGCACAAGGCCCCTCTTTATACACTACGCATGTGTGAAACTCCGCCTGTGTCGCCCGCCCCTGACGTTCGATTTTAACTCATGTTCTCCGCCCATTTTTAGTTACGGCGCGTAGTGGGGTTAATAATGGCGGAGACACATGACATGTTAACTACCTCAGGTAGCGAAAAAAGCCCGGAGGCTGGAACGTCAACAAGATCTGTGAGGCCTAGATTTAAGGCCTCCAATATGAGTTTTGAAGAGATGGTGGAGATGGTGGCCATTCTTCAAAAAAAGGACTATGATGGGAAGTATGGGCCGTACGCCCGGCCAAATTTGCGCAAGGCCAAAATAATGGCGAAGGTGGTGGACACTTTACAGGCTTCTTTTGGGGTCCAGCGCTCCAAGGATCAAATTCGAAAAAGATGGTCTGACCTCAAGCTCAGGGAGCCGGATCAGTACAGACGGATCCGTAAAGTGCTGAAAAAAAGTAAGTACTTGTCGTGTTTTTCTCTTGTGTTTATTACCTTGTATACTGCTCCATGTGCTTTTCATTCCTCTACGATTTTTTTGCTCCTCGTTTCAAACGATCTTTTAATAAACATCGTTACATATCTATAGATATATCTATCTATATATCTATATATATATGTATGTAGGAATATCTATATATCTATCTATATATATATGTGTGTATGTATATATGTGTATGTATATATATATATATATATATATATATACACTACCGTTCAAAAGTTTGGGGTCACCCAAACAATTTTGTGTTTTCCATGAAAAGTCACACTTATTCACCACCATACGTTGTGAAATGAATAGAAAATAGAGTCAAGACATTGACAAGGTTAGAAATAATGATTTGTATTTGAAATAACATTGTTTTTACATCAAACTTTGCTTTCATCAAAGAATCCTCCTTTTGCAGCAATTACAGCATTGCACACCTTTGGCATTCTAGCTGTTAATTTATTGAGGTAAGCTGGAGAAATTGCACCCCACGCTTCTAGAAGCAGCTCCCACAAGTTGGATTGGTTGGATGGGCACTTCTGGCGTACCATACGGTCAAGCTGCTCCCACAACAGCTCAATGGGGTTCAGATCTGGTGACTGTGCTGGCCACTCCATTACCGATAGAATACCAGCTGCCTGCTTCTGCTGTAAATAGTTCTTGCACAATTTGGAGGTGTGTTTAGGGTCATTGTCCTGTTGTAGGATGAAATTGGCTCCAATCAAGCGCTGTCCACTGGGTATGGCATGGCGTTGCAAAATGGAGTGATAGCCTTCCTTATTCAGAATCCCTTTTACCCTGTACAAAGCTCCCACCTTACCAGCACCAAAGCAACCCCAGACCATCACATTACCTCCACCATGCTTAACAGATGGCGTCAGGCATTCTTCCAGCATCTTTTCATTTGTTCTGCGTCTCACAAACGTTCTTCTTTGTGATCCAAACACCTCAAACTTGGATTCATCCGTCCACAACACTTTTTTCCAGTCTTCCTCTGTCCAATGTCTGTGTTCTTTTGCCCATCTTAATCTTTTTCTTTTATTGGCCAGTCTCAGATATGGCTTTTTCTTTGCCACTCTGCCCTGAAGCCCAAAATCCCGCAGCCGCCTCTTCACTGTAGATGTTGACACTGGTGTTTTGCGGGTACTATTTAATGAAGATGCCAGTTGGGGACCTGTGAGGCGTCTGTTTCTCAAACTAGAGACTCTAATGTGCTTATCTTCTTGCTTAGTTGTGTAACGCGGCCTCCCACTTCTTTTTCTACTCTGGTTAGAGCCTGTTTGTGCTGTCCTCTGAAGGGAGTAGTACACACCGTTGTAGGAAATCTTCAATTTCTTTGCAATTTCTCGCATGGAATAGCCTTCATTTCTAAGAACAAGAATAGACTGTCGAGTTTCAGATGAAAGTTCTCTTTTTCTGGCCATTTTGAGCGTTTAATTGACCCCACAAATGTGATGCTCCAGAAACTCAATCTGCTCACAGGAAGGTCAGTTTTGTAGCTTCTGGAAGGAGCTAGACTGTTTTTAGATGTGTGAACATGATTGCACAAGGGTTTGCTAATCATCAATTAGCCTTCTGAGCCAATGAGCAAACACATTGTACCATTAGAACACTGGAGTGATAGTTGCTGGAAATGGGGCTCTATACACCTATGTAGATATTGCACCAAAAACTAGACATTTGCAGTTAGAATAGTCATTTACCACATTAGCAATGTATAGAGTATATTTGTTTAAAGTTAGGACTAGTTTAAAGTTAGCTTCATTTAAAAGTACAGTGCTTTTCCTTCAAAAATAAGGACATTTCAATGTGACCCCAAACTTTTGAACGGTAGTGTATATATATAGAGAGAGGGAGAGAGAGAGAGAGAGAGAGAGAGAGAGAGAGAGAGAGAGAGATAGAGATAGATATAGGTAGATAGATAGATAGATATAGATAGATATAGAAATGTAAAACATTCTTTTGGAATATTTTAAGTTATCTTTTTTTTTTTTATTTACATTTAGTTAGATATTTATATTTTGTTCCAGATATAGAGAGAGAGAGAGAGAGATCAAAAGATTATTAACTATATTTCGAGATATTGATATCTAGATATCTATCTATCCGATATGTCTTTATAATTTTAAATATTGAGGTAAAATAGGAACTCTACACAAACAGAACATTTGTACACCACTTCACTACAAATGTTTGAAAATTACTATGTACTAAAATATCTGTGTGCTAAGTAGATTAATTTTTTGGTTCACATAGGGGAAAAATCACTCAGCCAACAAGAACACAGTCCACCCCAAGCCAAAGAACATACTTGGGAAATCAGCCCAAGCCCCACTGAGGATGTGGAGGAAGGAGAGGTGGGCGACATGGGCACCCCACCAGGTGAGTGTCTGACACACCAGCTTACGGTAATCTATGCATGGCTGCCTTTTCTTTTATGTAATTTTTCTACTCTATTTTAGGTGATCTGGTTGTGCTTGAGTCAAGCAACAGCGCCACCCCCGAGGATGTGGAGGAATTATGCGACATGGGCACCCCACCAGGTCAGTGTCTGAGACAACAGCTTTGTTATGGTAAGGTAAACTATGTATGTGTGCATATTTCTAAACACATTATTTGGTTTCATTCCACTTTAGGTACAAGAACTGAATATTTCACTTCAGACAGTGCCCAACGGCTAATTGGTCAAATAATGGCCTGGAATGGGGAGATCGATGAAATGCGGAATCGGCTGGATCATATGCAGCAGGAAATGAAGGACATGATTGATGTTTTGGGTCGAATCTAAATGCCCTTTTTGAAACCCCAAAACATCGATCATGTCCTTCATTTCCTGTTTTGCTGACCCCATTCTGGGCCTTCTCTTTATTATTTTTGCATTACTTATATGGCTGTTTAACAAAATTTAAAAAAGGAGGGCTGTTTATAGAAAATACCTTAAAAATCCACAAAAAAAAATAAACTTGATTTTTAAAAAACAAAAAACAAAAATATAATGGATTTAAAAAAAAAAAAAAAAAATTGATTTTAAAAAAAACCAAAAAAAAAAAAAAAACATTGATTTTAAAAAAAAACAAAAAAAAAAAAAAACATTGATTTTAAAAAAAAAACAAAAAAAAAAACATTGATTTAAAAAAAAAACAAAAAACAAAAAAACAAAAATTGATTTTAAAAAATACAAAAAAAAAAAAATTGATTTAAAAAAAAAACCAAAAAAAAAAAAAAAAGGATTTTAAAAAACCCAAAAAGAAAAAAGGATTTTAAAAAACCCCCCCCAAAAAAAAAAGAATTTTAAAACCCCCCCCCCCCAAAAAAAAAGGGGTTTAAAAAAAATAAAAAAAAATAAAAAAAAAGCCTGTTTGCGAAAATCAAAAAGCCCAAAAAAATTTTTTGTGGATTATGTACAAATATTTAAATATAATTATATTTTTCCAAATTCTTAAGATATCATTATTTTTTTGGCTAGGAACATTTTATACTAAATGCATAACTGAATGCATAACAACGATTAATAAAAACATCTCCTTATAGGAATTCAATAAATGTGTGGTTTGTTATTTCAATGCTCAGTATCAGTTTGGTTATAATTGTCAAAAAGTTGTTTACAGTGGCAATGGAGCTTATTTAGACATTTAAAAGGAAAATACAGTTGGCACTACAACTGATCGACCATAACCTAGGAGAAAGCCCAAAAGAAAGGCAAGCAATAAATATAATTCCAGATTTCATCAATATTTTTTTTATTTTAAAAAATTAAATATCCTGGCCCATTGCAATGGCCCCCCTACCCATAAAATAATTAACATATTGCTGTCTAACTTGACGGGCACTTTGGGGGGCCAAGCCAGTACAGACAGTATCCAGGCCCGTAAGGTGGTCATCTAGAAGTACGGCCTCAGGCCCAACTGTTCCGATATAATTTTGAGAATGTTTGTGTAAAAAGTTGTGCAGAATGCAGCAGGATAAAATGATAAAATTAAGTTTGTATTCCGCCAAATTAATCGATGTTTGAAACAGGCGGAACCGGCTGGCCAGAATCCCAAACGCATTCTCAACCACTCTTCTAGCTCTGGCCAGCCGGAAATTAAAAACCCTCCTCTCCGGGGTGAGGGTTCTTTGGGGGAATGGCCTCATGAGGTGCTTGCTCAGAGCGAAGGCTTCATCGGCAATGAAGACAAAGGGGAGTCCTTCCACGTTATCCGCATCAGGTGGCAATCCCAGGCCACCACTCTGGAGACGCTGGCAGAACTCCGTCTGGGCAAATACTCCTCCATCCGACATCCGGCCATTCTTCCCCACGTCCCCATATAAAAATTCATAGTGTGCCGACACCACCGCCATTAAAACAATACTGTGGAACCCCTTATAATTAAAATAGTATGACCCCGAATGGGGTGGTGGCACGATGTGGACATGTTTCCCATCTATAGCCCCTCCACAATTGGGAAAGTCCCAACGGCTGGCAAAATGGGATGCCACAGTCTGCCATTCCTGTGGCGTTGAAGGAAACTGGGGAATCAAACAAGAAAACAAAAATCATTAATTTGGAAGCTAACATTGCAAGAAAATTATACAATTAAAAACATTATTCCCCAGCATCAGTATAACATTAAATAATTTAAATCTTCTGGAATATCTAATATGGAAAGGCACACTTATCAGATTGCTCACCCCCTCTGATGGAACATTGATTACATTTTAGGGGGTTGTGAAATCCATAAAAAAGAATACTTTTAGGACACGCAGGAATTTAGGGACTGAAAAGGCTACAAGACTGCAGTTGTCGCACTCTGCAAGTGCAGTTGCTAACCAGCTTACAGTAAATGAGGTAAGGTAAAAAGGCAGTCATGTTGCAATGAGTACACAATCACATGCAAGGGCAATTAATGAAAACACTTTGTGGCTTGCATATGATTTGATGATGGAAATCAGCAGAGCTTCTGCTCATTTACTAAAGCACTGGAACAAATGCACTTGTAGAGTGCACATGCATTTTGCAAAGTGCAACATATATTTGCTTTATACAAATCAACACCACAGAACATTCAAGCAAATTTTTACGAGGGGGGGGGGGTAAATCAAGCTAATTGATAATTAGCAGCACACTATTTGGAGTGAGTTTAGGTGGGGGGTGGGGGGTTGGGAAATCAAGCTAATTGCTAATTAGCAGCACACTATTTGGAGTGAGTTTAGGTGGGGGGTGGGGGGTTGGGAGATCAAGCTAATTGCTAATTAGCAGCACACTATTTGGAGTGAGTTTAGGTGGGAGGTTGGGAAATCAAGCTAATTGCTAATTAGCAGCACACTAAATACACTCAAACAAAATACATTCAAAATGAGTAGACTAGGTGGATATGTTCCCATCATTGCATGCTGGGGAGGTTATTGAAGGAAAATATACATGCATGACAAAAAAGAACAGGAAAAAAATGCAGCATGTGTGAGGATAAAAAGGGGACATTCACACTATATTGCAATGATGGTAAGTAGTGTTTGAAGCAAGAAATACATTACATTATCAAAGATTACATAAAAGAACATGTGATGCTAATCAAAGAAAAATATCTTACCTTAATATAGTCCTTCTGCAGGACCTGTATGATGGCAGAACAGGTCTCTGGGATAATGATCCCCAGAGCCTGGGGGGAGATGCCTGTCGAGAACTTGAGGTCCTGCAGGCTTCTCCCTGTCGCCAAGTACCGCAACGTGGCAACTAGCCTCTGCTCCGGAGTGATGGCTTGCCTCATGCAGGTATCCTGCCTGCTGATATAGGGGGTCAGCAAAGCCAACAAACGGTCAAAAACGGGGTCCGTCATCCGGAGAAAGTTCCTGAAATCCTCAGGATTATTCTCACGGATCTCACGGAGCAATGGCATGTGACAGAACTGGTCACGCTGGAGCAACCAATTCTTGGTCCATGAACTCCTCCTCGCCCTGTTCATGGACTGGTCTTGGTCTGAAGAATAAACTACAGCACCAAACACATACAATGCACGAGCTCGACGACGAGTACGTACAGGTAACATGGTTACAAAACGGTCGGCTGGTCAGAACGCACTAAACAGAACGCACTGAAGAACAGCAAGGCCTGTGAAGAGCGACCTGAAAATCAGGAACGAGCGGACAATAAAACAAAGATTTCTCAATGCCAACTGACCAAACGCACTGAAAAGCAGATACAAACCTCACAAGCACAGACTGAACAACAGTTAAAACGAACTGAAAAATACGAGTCTCACAAGCGCGAATCGTCTCTCACCAAACTTCTACTAACACGAGATAAACACGAGATTAGCAGAAGGAGCCCAAAGGGTGTCGTACGGGCTATTGAACTTCCGTTTTATAGTCTCGCCGGACTTGGTGTACGTCACCGCGTACTAGGCTGTCGAACTTTTGTGTGGTCGTGTGTAGGCAAGTCCGTTCGTTAGAAAGTCTGCCGCAAGTCCGCCGAAAGTACGCCGGAAGTATGTCGGACAGGCTGTCGGACTTTTGTAGCTGAAAAGTCCGACCGTGTGTACGCGGCATAAGAAACGAGTCCTAGAACCTGGGCAAACTAATCAAGATACACAAGCACTGGACAATTTGATATCATTATTGGAAGAAAATGAGCCGAAAACCTAATTGACTCAATTGATATAGAGGCTCTTCTTGCAGCTGTAGATAATACATCCACTGCAAAAGGCAGTATACACACTATTGATCCCTCCTTAAAAAAAGAAATCTACCATATATCTTCCACCTCGTTCTAATCATAATGCAATGGTATTCCTTAAATTGGTATCAGCGGATATCCAAAGAATAAAAAACTTTTTTGGGCCTCATGCCAGTCTTAATCATGATGAGAAAAGGGTGCTAGACTCGTTGGCTCGTAACCACGACATTGTCATCAAACTCTATGACAAGGTTGGCAATGTTGTGGTAGCGACCTATACATAGGTCGCTGCTAGATAAATTTACTCAAGATTTTTATTTGATGGTGGATGTGGCATTTTACCATAATGTCATATCCAAACAAATATGGGAATTTATAAGAGTGGGCTTCCCTAGGGAAGCCACCTTTTATGCTTTACCAAAGTTGCACAAGCACTCTACGAATCCCCCAGGTAGAACTATCATATCTGGGTGTGACAACTTAACTGAAAATCTCAGTCGTGTGGTGGACAGTTTGTAACATGCATGTCATCTTATGTACGGGATACTATCCATTTTTTGCAAATCATTCAAGATATGCACATTGAGGACAATACCCAATTGGTCGCTATAGATGTTGAGGCCCTGTATAGCACCATTCCTCAAGAGACGGGCCTTGCAGTAATATGTTATGTATTGTCACATTCCAGTGAATGTGAACCCAGTTACACTGGTTTCATTTTAACATCTCTAGAATTTATACTTCATCATAACACCTTTTGCTTTGATGGTCCAGGTACAGGGGGTGGCGATGAGGACATGCTGTGCCCCATCGTACGCCAACCTGTACCTGGGGAAGTGGGAACATTCACTGCTGCAGTCCTGCCTACTTAAGCCGTCCAGTCCAGATGATCTCTGCCTTCACCTTGGCCACATCTCTCGAGATGCTCTCCTGTGTTCCTGTTAAAGACTTGCTTGGCTGACATTCCTTCTGGCTCCAGATCCTGCTTGCTGTTCTACTACGCTGTTCTCTGGCTCCCTGACATTTTGGCTTGTCTGACTATCAGTTCCGATTCCTGAACCCTGGCTATGTTTTGACTACATTTACTCTGTTTACCTTTTGTTATTATTATTATTAAACAAGTGTGATTTAACTGTACTTCTGTCTCAGTCTGATTCATGGTTTCTGACAATAACACAGATGGAGACTTCCTCTTCGCCAGTGACGCACCGGCGTGTGACGTCATCACGCCCCGAGGGGTGGGGCTACGCCACACACCTCCATGTCAGGGAGACACTCTGAGTCTGGCCTCAGCTGTTTCTCATACAGCAAATGACGCCCCGACAACCAGCACCACCCCCTGTGAGGATTGGCTCCCTCATCAGGTGATTCCCCCTATATAATAGTGCTCACACACAGCTGGCATGTCTCGGTCTGAGCACAGCTGCTCTGATGTTTGTGCTTCCACTATTATACTGAAAGGTAATGTACTATTCAAATACAGGCAATTCTGGGCAATACATGCCTCTGCTTTGCTGCCACATGCAAATTTGATTGTCTGTGTACTAATCTTAAAACCTTAAATGATTTCTTTTCGCTTTTATGGTGCTTTAGACAGTATTACCTCTCTTCTGGTGTAGCCATCAGAGTGTCTCCTGTGGATGTGAATCAGTGGCCGGCCCTGGGTTTGCATGCCTGTCCGCTCATGCTGCACATGCGGTCTCTCTCAGCCAACGTGGAATTTTCACAATTGTTTTTACCATATACCTATGTCCTTCAATGAACCCTGTATGTAAGCACCTTTAAGCCTAAAAAAACATTTAGTTTACCATGTAAAACTACTTGCCTTTTATGCACTACAGTATAGATACTATGTAACTGTATCTATGTTGCAGATAAAGATAAAGTCACCCAAATGTAAACCTCCCCTTATGAATGAAAAAATATATACCAATCAATTTCCGAAACATGTTGGGAATGTATGCTACAAATCTTTACAGACTGACCTCAGCTTGACTCCGGCAGTGCCTGGATCATTAGCTTTGGGTATGATCTATATATATCTATGTATCAACTGGTTCATTGGTATACCTTGTATATTTTAATGTCACTGTTCATGTTTATAAAATGTATTACATATTGTGTACTTAATAAAAGGGGCACTCTGCTGCCTTTTACTTACTCCACCACTACTATTTCTGCCTTAAAAGTCCAAGAGGGTGGCCCCTGCTGCACTTGTTGCATGTTTCCTCTCTTCATGCTTTAGGTATGGCATAGTCGTAGTGTTATTTTTTTTTTACTCTCTATATTTTTAAAGTCCCACAGGCATGCTCCTTAAAGGTTCTATATTATTGCGTACCAAATGTCATCATGTCAATAAGGACATTTACTGTGACCAATATACTGTATATGCAAGGGATTAATGATGTAATGATGGCAGAAGGTACCCTCTAGAGATGGCAGGTCCAGAATTTAGTTGCTGCTTTGTCACGTGTGGTCATCTTTTCCTCCGCTGTTGCTTCTGGATCCCAGTCTTAGCCATTGGGTGGCTAATGATGATGTAACTCGTGAGAATACACAAAGGAGTTACATTGTCTTCGGCTCCATTCTTGGCATCTTACAAATACTGGGAATGTGCCACGACTGTACACTGAATGTCAAAAAAAGTATATGTAATTTGTAACAAAATGACATCTAGTTTGCTAAAGCACAAAGAATTAGCAGAGAAGCAACACAACACATGCTGCACACTAATGATGTCACCTCTTCATAAAAATTTTATTTGGCCACAAGAAACATACAGGATGTTACCACCCAGGGATCGCTCCTCCTTAACATGTTTCATCCTGATGGACTTAGTCATAAGGACAGAAGTGCCTGGGGGCAGGAGGCAGCTACTTATATAATAAACACAATTGAAAGCAGAATGGATAATCCCTTGATGTTCCTGTGTAGACCTACTGCTAGCATTGGGTCCCTATGTGTACCTTTGGGAGATGTAATACTCTCCTTCAGTCTCTGCTATAGGGTTGCCACCTCATCCCTTTAAACCCAAACACATATGAATTACACAGGTTCTGAGGTTAATTGAATGCGGGTAATGCACCAAGTGAGTTTAATTGCCACCTTAATCAGCCACAGAACCTGTGTAATTAATATGTGTTCGGTTTTAAAGGGATGAGGTGGCACCCTACTCTGCTATCTAGGTTACCAAACTTGATCGAGAGACCTTGAGCAGGGAAGATAGGATGTCAACAGTAAGCATCCACTTCCCGACCGGCGCACACCAATGTACGTTGGCAGAATGGCACGGCTGGGCAGATGGGCGTACCTGTATGGCCCATTTGAATTCCCTGCAGTGCCATTGTGTGCTCGCGGGCCGGGAGCTCCGTGAGTCGGGTCGCGGGTCCCGCGGACTCGATCGCCACGGGGATACCCGCGATCGCCTGACAGAGAGGACGAACGGGTAGATGCTGATGTAAACAAGCATCTCCCTGTTCTGCCTAGTGACAGTCTCACTGATCTCTGCTCCCTGTCACCGGGAGCAGAGATCAGTGACATGTCAGTGACGTGTCACAGCTAGCCCATTCCCCTACAGTTAGAAAACACTCCCTAGTACTGACTTAACCCCTCCCTGTCCCCTAGTGGTTAACCCCTTTACTGCCAGTGTCATTTACACAGGAATCAGTGCATTTTTATAGCACTGATTGCTGTATAAATGACAATGGTCCCAAAAATGTGTCAAAAATGTCCGATGTGTCCGCCATAATGTCGCAGTCACAATAAAAATCGCTGATCGCCGCCATTACTAGTAAAAAAAGATTTTTTTTTACCAAAAATATGTAGAAGAATACGTATCGGCCTAAACTGAGGGGAAAAAAAATGTTTTTTTAATTATTTTTTGGGGATATTTATTATAGCAAAAAGTAAAAAATAATGCGTTTTTTTCAAAATTATCACATTTTTTTGTTTATAGCGCAAAAAATAAAAACCGCAGAGGTGATCAAATACCACCAAAAGAAAGCTCTATTGGGAAAAAAAGGACGTCAATTTTGTTTGGGAGCCACGTCGCACGACCGCACAATTGTCAGTTGAAGCGACGCTGTGCCGAATCGCAAAAAGTGCTCTGGTCAGGAAGGGGGTAAATTCTTCTGGGGCTGAAGCGGGTATACCACTTAATTTAGGTCTAAAAGCGCTACGTTATCATCTTGACTGCTACACAGAGTACTGCATGAACCTCAAACATTTAATTTTAGAAGCAGTTATGTATCTGTTGACCCACAATGATTTTTTGTTTGATGGGAGTTGTTATCTCCGTGCTCCTACATGGGTGCAAAGTTTGTTCCCACCTATGCCAGCTTAAGGGAGGAACATCACATCTTTGGGGAAATCAATCCCAATAGGGATAAAATTAGGTTTTTCTTTCGATACATTAGTGATCTGATCTTTATTGTACATCAAGTTTTACTCAAGGTTGATTTTTTAGGATTTTTGAATAATAAGACACTTCATTTGAAATTTACCTATGAAGAACAACTGTCCCAGGTGAACTACTTGGACTTAAAAGAGGTGACAGTGCGGATGGTAAAATGTATGTACAGGCCTAAAGGAAGCCCAACTTGAGTAATTCTCTCCTCCACTCTGACAGATGCCACCATGCCCATATTAGAAGGGCCATACTCAAAGATCAACTTGTCAGAATTAGAAGAAATCGTTCTGCTTTCGAAGAGTTTAGAAAGGAGGAGTCTGAGAAGAGATGGAGGTGAGATTCGTTGAGCAGGGCTGTGATAGCATTTATTTTAAGAGGGCCTATTGTAAGGTCAGGGATAGCACCAGAGAGAACTTTTTAAGAGAAAATGAATCTGGGAGGAAGTACAATCCAATCTGGACAATAAATCCATAGTACTCATTACAGCTTTGAATTTGAGGAGAATAAGTTGACTATACAGATTATGAGTAAAGGGAGAGGAGGGATTTTAACGGTGCAAGTTAGTTACATATAGAAAATGATTATGATATCTTATCTCTTTTTCTAAAAAAAACAATTTTATTGTTAACATTAAAAACAAGCACATATACTCATCAAATATGACAATACAATTAAAACAAAGCAAAAGTGGTCAAAAAGTAGGGAATGGCAGGTAGGATATACACTACATATTCATAAATAGTGGTCATTGCATACTAGCCCGACATGTTTCGCATTTGTCGCTTTATCAAGGGGTATGCAATTAAGTAGCGCGTCATCCAACACTTTTAGTAATTCTACAAAGAAAAATGGGAAGGGGGAGAAAAAAGGGTTTTATATGCATAAATATACATTGTTACCATAGTAATACAACAAAAGAAAAAGAAAAACATAATGAGGTGTGTGTTGTCACTCCAAAGCATCTAAAAAGGCTTACCCCCAAAAGAAGGTTGACCCTAGGTAATCTCATCAAAACCAGCAAAAGCAGACACAGCCGAGCGGAACAGCAAGAGGGCTTAATTTGCAACCACAGGGAGCAGTAAGGAGAAGCTGTTGTATATATGAAAATATTTAGTATCAAAACAAAAGAAATCTCGTTATACCAAAAGGTTAATTGAATCTGTAGAGAGCATAAAAATCAGGTACGTATCACTTACGCCTATGGTTAATTGAAGCTGCTGCCTGGGAGGTGCAGTTAAACGGCGAAGGTGGTAAAGTAATAATAGCCAGAGAGTAGATGGATGGTGTGTACGTTACAACTAGAACGAAAATGAGATAAAAATAAATAATAAAGATAGAAGATGTTGCTTCCTCACAGAAGGAGTGGAGGAGAGTAGACAGAGGTAGGAGTATACTTAATAAAAGGTATTGAAAATAATGTTTTTCGATCAGCAAAGTGATCTGGATATGCTCAAAGTGTAAGGGTTTGAAGTTGATGCACAGAGGATATATACGTAAAATAGAGACTCAACAAGAGTTCAATGTATATGCAGGACAAAAAGCATATAGACATGAGTGTAAAGTATAGAGCAAGGTATGGTGAGCATCACCAGTCACATTACCTGGCTAAGATCTTGGCTTACATCCTCCGGCGCTGGCAGACATAGCTGTCAGATCAGCCGGTTTAAGTACTGCTCCCCATCGAGATGGCGTGTGACGTTGCCGGCTCGATGCGGACGTGATGGCGCCACTGCGCAAGCCCAGGAGACCGAGCCTCGCCAAGACTTCAAATCCCATGAGTGACCGCGCCGGTGGAGACGGCCGACATGAGCACTGCTAAGCTCGGCCGCTCCTCCCATTCAGCGACCGCGTCAAGGGACGAAGGAGGCAGGGAAGGTTGCGATGGTAACCAGCAGTGAAGCTGGTTTGGATGGGATGCACGGCGCGAAATGGGCACATCAACAGGGATGTGCCCCGGGCGTCCGTGTGGATGCGACAGCCCCCTCAACGCTGTTGTGGCAAGACCGGACTGGAGCGGCCTGACCGAGATGGGTCAGGGGAGTAACCGGTCGAGTCGGGGGGGACCATAGACCCACCGATCCCGATCGGTGCTAAAGAGGGACAACACACAGCATGATTACACGATTTACAGTTACAATGAACATATAATTCCATGATAAAGCAACATTGAACAGCAATTAAATATTAATCAAGATTTACAAGGCAAAATATCACGTTTCACTAACATAATTACATACTGAAATGTAATAAGAACGGATCATTTGGTACAATGGCTTGAGGAGAGGGAAGGTAAAGGTATGGGGAGGGGGGGGGGAGGGGGGGGGGGAAGAAGAAGAAGGGGAGTAAACGGGGACAAGGAATGGGGGAAGGGCAAATTGAGAAGGTGTAAGATGTTGATTAACACCAAGCTGATACAGGCAGCTATATTCAGAGGAAGGGTCTGTAGCTAAGGCTTTCATTAAAGCCTGGAAAATGGGTAGCTTGGAGACTATAAATCCAGCGGGCTTCAAGCTGGAGCAGTGTTCGGTCGGCACTACCCCCTCTTTCGTCCAATGGTACATGTTCCAGAACAAGGAACTTTATAGTTCTAGGGTTGAAGTTATGATACAGTCCCACATGCCGGGCAATGGCTGTATCCATTTGTTTTTTCAAAATTGGCTTTATGTGGTCTCTAATTCGTTTGTAGAATGGTCGTTTTGTTTTGTCCACATAAAAACCGCCACAAACACACTGAGCTAAATAAATTATGCCGGGAGTTTGGCATGTGGCCTTGAATTTTATTGAATACCACTGTCCATTGGGAAGTAAAAATTGTGATGTATTTTCTACATAGGGGCAGACGTCACACTTACCACACGGGGAAATGCCTATGTGGCGGGGATTTTTGTTTTTTAGGGTATCTTGGAAATGACTGTGAACCAGACGGTCCTTCAAAGAAGGGACACGTCTGTAGGTTATTTCAGGGAAAGAGTTAATGTGTTTGCTGACTGCTGAGTCGGCAGAGAGAAGAGGCCAAAATTTTGCTATAATATTTCTGATTTCTTTGTGTTGGTTAGAGTAGCGAGTAATCAATCTTACCGTTTCAGGTTTTTTAAAAGGCTTTTTTGAGAACAGTAGGGAATCTCTATTCTGTATTTTGACCCTATTGTATGCCCTTTTGAGGCATGCATGGCTGTATCCACGGGACAATAGTCTTTTATATAGATCTTTGGCTGCTAGTTGAAAATCTCTGTCTTTGCTGCAATTGCGTCTTAAACGCAAGTACTGACTATACGGAATGCTCCTCAATAAAGGGCCAGGATGTGCACTATCTGCGTGGAGAATGGTGTTCCCTGCCGAGGGTTTTCTGAAAAGTGACGAGTTTAGTTTGCCAGTGGTATCAATTGAGATGGTGAGATCCAAGAAATTAATTGCAGTTAAGCTATGTTCCATAGTGAAACGTAGGTTAAAGTTGTTAACGGAGATCAAACCAAGGAATTCAAACAGTTCTCTTTCTGACCCAGACCAAAATAATAAGACATCGTCTATGTAGCGATGCCAGGAGACTATACAGAGTTATCTACAGATCTTAAAGGGGAATTTTGATCACACTTTACACTTTATAGCAAAGTACAAGTACACTTTATAGCAAAGAGAGCACCCACATTACATTGCATCCCCTAGTTTTTTGTGGTCTGGAGCAATCAGAAGGCCTTGACTGAGCATGACAGGCATTCTTATTGCTATAACTGTGCCTTTCTGGGTGATCCACAAAGGATTCAGTTATATTCTACTGGGAAGGTTAATCAATATTCAATATTAAACAACTAGTTAATTGCCAGACTAGGTTTATATTATATGTAATTTCCTGTGTGATTTGCAAGAAACAATATGCTTGAAGGACAATCAGGAGGTTGTCTTAGATGAGAGATCATCTATCCAACATATGGACACAAAAAAGAACACAAACAAACATAGCTAAACATTTTGCAGATCATTATGGATCAATCACTTAGGATCCAAATCATAGAAAGGGTGGATCAACCGAAAAGGGGAGGTGATCGCTTTTTCCTGTTGAATAGAAGGGAGGTATATTGAATCTTTAGGTAAGATTATCCATATCCCTAGAGGGATGAATATTGAATGGAATTTGACACCTTATTATGAATAACGCTTAAGCTATATGGGGATTTTGTCTGCCTTATTCACTTAAGAGAAAGGCCACATAAGCTTAGACCAAGGCAGCAGTCAGTCCCTAATTTTTAGTAGAACCAAAAAAGGAAAACATCTGCCCATGGGACTTTTGGAGAGTGGTGCCAAATAAAATAAGTAATAATGTGTTAAAAAATACAAAATTTATTTCATATTACATATTAAAATCAGATACATTTTGACATAGTATATGTTGTCGTAAAAAACATATCCCAATGTGCATATATTGCTGGTAAAAGTGTATACACAAAATTACAGAAGCACTAAAGTTGTTATATTCTTAAAGCTGTAGTCTCTACGCATTTCGTGGAGCAAACCCAACTTCCTCAGGAGACAGCCAAGATTTGGTTTATGTGTATCTGTGGAAAGACCACATTATAGGCAAAATACAATATAAGTATGTGAATAAGTGAATAGTGGCTAAGACATGTATGATACATATTAAATATGGGGGTCCAAGAAAATACAGATAAAATCCAGTGGAATAAGTGATATAGGGTAATTAACTATAAAGTGAAGACGACAATGTAATAGTAATGACCATTACCATACCAAAGTAGAATGACTAATAATTCACATAAAAAATGACTGAGAATCGGACCAGTGGAATGGGTGGCATAAATATTAAATATTAGATGTAAGGGTCCGAGAATTTATAAGGCATACAAAGGAAGTAGTGATGTGAGGTGATGAAATAAAATTTAAAAAAAAGTTTATTATTCTATATCACTCCTTCCACTGGATTTTATCCATATTTTCTTGGACCCCTATATTTAATATGTATCATATATGTCTTAGCCACTATTCACTTATTGGTCTGATTCTCAGTCACTTCTCACATGAATCATCATTCACTTTATTCTGATTTGAGTCCTATTCTTTGTTATTTTTCTATAGGGTTATTTTTCTCTCTGCCCTTGTTGTATGTCCTGGCTCCAGACTTGCCCGTCGCCATCAGCTCCGGTTGGAAGCTACAATGTGGAGGTATCTGCACATCGCTGGAACCCTTTTACACTTACATAATTGATGGCATGCACTGTACCTCTATATTTTTGTTGCTCCAAATGATGTTTAAGTATGTTTTTTGCATATCAACGGACCTACACCATGTTGAGTGGTCCCAAAATGGAAATTTACTACGCTATAACTTTCTTTATATATATGTATATATACAGTGGGGACGGAAAGTATTTAGACCCCCTTTCATTTTTCACTCTTTGTTATATTGCAGCCATTTGCTAAAATCATTTAAGTTCATTTTTTTTCTTTTTGGGAAAGATGCAACAAGTTTTTCACACCTGGATTTGGGGATCCTCTGCCATTCCTCCTTGCAGATCCTCTCCAGTTCTGTCAGGTTGGATTGTAAACATTGGTGGACAGACATTTTTAGGTCTCTCCAGAGATGCTCAATTGGGTTTAAGTCAGGGCTCTGGCTGGGCCATTCAAGAACAGTCACGGAGTTGTTGTGAAGCCACTCCTTCATTATTTTAGCTGTGTGCTTAGGGTCATTGTCTTGTTGGAAGGAAAACCTTCGGCCCAGTCGGAGGTCCTGAGCACTCTGGAGAAGGTTTTCGTCCAGGATATCCCTGTACTTGGCCGCATTCATCTTTCCCTCGATTGCAACCAATCGTCCTGTCCCTGCAGCTGAAAAACACCCCCAAAGCATGATGCTGCCACCATCATGCTTCACTGTTGGGACTGTATTGGACAGGTGATGAGCAGTGCCTGGTTTTCGCCACACATACCACTTAGAATTAAGACCAAAAAGTTCTATCTTGGTCTCATCAGACCAGAGAATCTTATTTCTCACCATCTTGCAGTCCTTCAGGTGTTTTTTTTTTAGCAAACTCCATGCAGGCTTTCATGTGTCTTGCACTGAGGAGAGGCTTCCGTCAAGCCACTCTGCCATAAAGCCCCGACTGGTGGAGGGCTGCAGTGATGGTTGAGTTTCTACAACTTTCTCCCATCTCCTGACTGCATCTCTGGAGCTCAGCCACAGTGATCTTTGGGTTCTTCTTTACCTCTCTCACCAAGGCTCTTCTCCCCCGATAGCTCAGTTTGGCCAGACGGCCAGCTCTAGGAAGCGTTCTGGTCATCCCAAACGTCTTCCATTTAAGGATTATGGAGGCCACTGTGCTCTTAGGAACCTTAAGTGCAGCAGAAATTTTTTTGTAACCTTGGCCAGATCTGTGCCTTGCCACAATTCTGTCTCTGAGCTCTTCAGGCAGTTCCTTTGACCTCATGATTCTCATTTACTCTGACATGCACTGTGAGCTGTAAGGTCTTATATAGACAGGTGTGTGGCTTTCCTAATCAAGTCCAATCAGTATAATCAAACACAACTGGACTCAAATGAAGGTGTAGAACCATCTTAAGGATGATCAGAAGAAATGGACAGCACCTGAGTTAAATATATGAGTGTCACTGCAAAGGGTCTGAATACTTAGGACCACGTGATATTTCAGTTTTTTGTTTTTTTTTCATAAATCTGCAAAAAATGTCAACAATTCTGTGTTTTTCTGTCAATATGGGGTGCTGTGTGTACATTAATGAGGAAAAAAATGAACTTAAATGATTTTAGCAAATGGCTGCAATATAAAAAAGTGAAAAATTTAAGGGGGTCTGAATACTTTCCATCCCCACTGTAATATATATATATATATATATATATATATATATATATATATATATATATGTATTGTATTTCGCTTATAATGTGGTATTTCCACAGGTACACACAAACTAAATCTTGGCTGTCTCCTGAGGAAGTGGGCGACTACAGCTTTAACCACTTGAGCCCCGGACCATTATGCTGCCTAAGGACCAGAGGTCTTTTTCTAATTTGGCACTGCGTCACTTTAACTTTTAATTGCGCGGTCATGCAATGCTGTACCCAAACGAAATTTGTGTCCTTTTCTTCTCACAAATAGAGCTTTCTTTTGATGGTATTTGATCACCTCTGCCGTTTTTATTTTTTGCGCTATAAACGGAAAAAGACCGAAAATTTTGAAAAAAAAATGATATTTTCTACTTTTTGTTATAAAAAAAATCCAATAAACTCAATTTTAGTCATACATTTAGGCCAAAATTTATTCGGCCACATGTCTTTGGTAAAAAAAAAGTTAATAAGCGTATATTTATTGGTTTGCGCAAAAGTTATAGCGTCTACAAACTAGGGTACATTTTCTGGAATTTACACAGCTTTTAGTTTATGACTGCCTATGTCATTTCATGAGGTGCTAAAATGGCAGGGCAGTACAAAACCCCCCCAAATGACCCCATTTTGGAAAGTAGACACCCCAAGGAAATTGCTGAGAGGCATGTTGAACCCATTGAATATTTATTTTTTTTGTCCCAAGTGATTGAATAATGACAAAAAAAAAAAAAAATAAATATTTACAAAAAGTTGTCACTAAATGATATATTGCTCACACAGGCCATGGGCCTATGTGGAATTGCACCCCAAAATACATTCAGCTGCTTCTCCTGAGTATGGGGATACCACATGTGTGGGACTTTTTGGGAGCCTAGCCGCGTACGGGGCCCCGAAAACCAATCACCGCCTTCAGGATTTCTAAGGGCATACATTTTTGATTTCATTCCTCACTACCTATCACAGTTTTGAAGGCCATAAAATGCCCAGATGGCACAAAACCCCCCCAAATGACCCCATTTTGGAAAGTAGACACTCCAAGCTATTTGCTGAGAGGCATGTTGAGTCCATGGAATACTTTCTTTTTTGACACAAGTTGCGGGAAAGTGACAATTTTTTTTTTTTGCACAAAGTTGTCACTAAATGATATATTTCTCACACAGGCCATGGGCATATGTGGAATTGCACCCCAAAATACATTTAGCTGCTTCTCCTGAGTATGGGGATACCACATGTGTGGGACTTTTTGGGAGCCTAGCCGCATACGGGGCCCCGAAAACCAAGCACCGCCTTCAGGATTTCTAAGGGCGTAATTTTGTGATTTGACTCCTCACTACCTATCACAGTTTTGAAGGCCATAAAATGCCAAGATGGCACAAAACCCCCCCAAATGACCCCATTTTGGAAAGTAGACACCCCAAACTATTTGCTGAGAGGCATGTTGAGTCCATGGAATATTTTATATTTTGACACAAGTTGCGGGAAAGTAACACTTTTTTTTTTTTTTTTTTGCACAAAGTTGTCACTAAATGATATATTACTCAAACATGCCATGGGCATATGTGGAATTACACCCCAAAATACATTCTGATGCTTCTCCTGAGTATGGGGATACCACATGTTTAGGACTTTTTGGGAGCCTAGCCGCGTACGGGGCCCCGAAAACCAAGCACCGCCTTCAGGATTTCTAAGGGCATAAATTTTTGATTTCACTCCTCACTTCCTATCACAGTTTTGAAGGCCATAAAATGCCAAGATGGCACAAAACCCCCCCAAATGACCCCATTTTGGAAAGTAGACACCCCAAGGTAATTGCTGAGAGGCATGTTGAGTCCATGGAATATTTTATTTTTTGACACAAGTTGCGGGAAAGTGACAATTTTTTTTTTTTTTGCACAAAGTTGTCACTAAATGATATATTTCTCACACAGGCCATGGGCATATGTGGAATTGCACCCCAAAATACATTTAGCTGCTTCTCCTGAGTATGGGGATACCACATGTGTGGGACTTTTTGGGAGCCTAGCCGCATACGGGGCCCCGAAAACCAAGCACCGCCTTCAGGATTTCTAAGGGCGTAATTTTGTGATTTGACTCCTCACTACCTATCACAGTTTTGAAGGCCATAAAATGCCAAGATGGCACAAAACCCCCCCAAATGACCCCATTTTGGAAAGTAGACACCCCAAACTATTTGCTGAGAGGCATGTTGAGTCCATGGAATATTTTATATTTTGACACAAGTTGCGGGAAAGTAACACTTTTTTTTTTTTTTTTGCACAAAGTTGTCACTAAATGATATATTGCTCAAACATGCCATGGGCATATGTGGAATTACACCCCAAAATACATTCTGCTGCTTCTCCTGAGTATGGGGATACCACATGTTTAGGACTTTTTGGGAGCCTAGCCGCGTACGGGGCCCCGAAAACCAAGCACCGCCTTCAGGATTTCTAAGGGCATAAATTTTTGATTTCACTCCTCACTTCCTATCACAGTTTTGAAGGCCATAAAATGCCAAGATGGCACAAAACCCCCCCAAATGACCCCATTTTGGAAAGTAGACACCCCAAGGTAATTGCTGAGAGGCATGTTGAGTCCATGGAATATTTTATTTTTTGACACAAGTTGCGGGAAAGTGACAATTTTTTTTTTTTTTGCACAAAGTTGTCACTAAATGATATATTTCTCACACAGGCCATGGGCATATGTGGAATTGCACCCCAAAATACATTTAGCTGCTTCTCCTGAGTATGGGGATACCACATGTGTGGGACTTTTTGGGAGCCTAGCCGCATACGGGGCCCCGAAAACCAAGCACCGCCTTCAGGATTTCTAAGGGCGTAAAGTTGTGATTTCACTCCTCACTGCCTATCACAGTTTTGAAGGCCATAAAAAGCCCAGATGGCACAAAACCCCCCCAAATGACCCCATTTTGGAAAGTAGACACCCCAAGGTAATTGCTGAGAGGCATGTTGAGTCCATGGAATATTTTATTTTTTGACACAAGTTGCGGGAAAGTGACAATTTTTTTTTTTTTTGCACAAAGTTGTCACTAAATGATATATTTCTCACACAGGCCATGGGCATATGTGGAATTGCACCCCAAAATACATTTAGCTGCTTCTCCTGAGTATGGGGATACCACATGTGTGGGACTTTTTGGGAGCCTAGCCGCATACGGGGCCCCGAAAACCAAGCACCGGCTTCAGGATTTCTAAGGGCGTTAAGTTGTGATTCCACTCCTCACTACCTATCACAGTTTTGAAGGCCATAAAATGCCAAGATGGCAAAACCCCCCCCCAAATGACCCCATTTTGGAAAGTAGACACCCCAAGCTATTTGCTGAGAGGCATGGTGAGTATTTTGCAGCTCTCATTTGTTTTTGAAAATGAAGAAAGACAAGAAAAATGTATTTTTTTTTCTTTTTTCAATTTTCGAAAGTTTGTGACAAAAAGTGAGGTCTGCAAAATACTCACTATACCTCTCAGCAAATAGCTTGGGGTGTCTATTTTCCAAAATGGGGTCATTTGGGGGGGGGGGTTGTGCCATCTGGGCATTCCATGGCCTCCGAAACTGTGCTAGGCAGTGAAGAGTGAAATCAAAAATTTACGCCCTTAGAAAGCCTGAAGGCGGGGCTTGGTTTTCGGGGTCCCGTGCGCGGCTAGGCTCCCAAAAAGTCCCACACATGTGGTATCCCCATACTCAGGAGAAGCAACAGAATGTATTTTGGGGTATAATTTCACATATTCCCATGGCATGTTTGAGCAATATATCATTTAGTGACATCTTTGTGCAAAAAAAAAAAAAAAAAAAAAAGATTTGTCTCTTTCCCGCAACTTGTGTCACAATATAAAATATTCCATGGACTCGACATGCCTCTCAGCAAATAGCTTGGGGTGTCTACTTTCCAAAATGGGGTCATTTGGGGGGGTTTGAACTGTCCTGGCATTTTATGCACAACATTTAGAAGCTTATGTCACACATCACCCACTCTTCTAACCACTTGAAGACAAAGCCCTTTCTGACAGTTTTTGATTACATGAAAAAAATAATTTTTTTTGCAAGAAAATTACTTTGAACCCCCAAACATTATATATTTTTTTAAAGCAAATGCCCTACAGATTAAAATGGTGGGTGTTTCATATTTTTTTTTCACACAGTATTTGCGCAGCGATTTTTCAAACGCATTTTTTGGGGAAAAAACACACTTTTTTACATTTTAATGCACTAAAACACACTATATTGCCCAAATGTTTGATGAAATAAAAAAGATGATCTTAGGCCGAGTACATGGATACCAAACATGACATGCTTTAAAATTGCGCACAAACGCGCAGCGGTGACAAAATAAATACATTTTTAAAAGCCTTTAAAAGCCTTTACAGGTTACCACTTTAGATTTACAGAGGAGGTCTACTGCTAAAATTACTGCCCTCGTTCTGTCCTTCGCGGTGATACCTCACATGCATGGTGCAATTGCTGTTTACATTTGATGCCAGACCGATGCTTGCGTTCGCCTTTGCGCGAGAGCAGGGGGGGACAGGGGTGCTTTTTTTTTTTTTTTTTTTTTTCTTTATTATTTTTTTGCTTTTTTATCTTATTTTTAAACTGTTCCTTTCATTTTTATTTTTTTTTAATCATTTTTATTGTTATCTCAGGGAATGTAAATATCCCCTATGATAGCAATAGGTAGTGACAGGTACTCTTTTTTTTAAAAATTGGGCTCTATTAGACCCTAGATCTCTCCTCTGCCCTCAAAGCATCTGACCACACCAAGATCGGTGTGATAAAATGCTTTCCCAATTTCCCAATGGCGCTGTTTACATTCGGCGAAATCTAAGTCATGAAATGCTCGTAGCTTCCGGTTTCTTAAGCCATAGAGATGTTTGGAGCCATTCTGGTCTCTGATCAGCTCTATGGTCAGCTGGCTGAATCACCGGCTGCATTTTCAGGTTCCCTGTTGGGACAGGAAAGCCAGAGAAAAACATGGAAGACGGTGGGGGAGGGGGGGAATTCCCTCCCACTGCTTGCAAAAGCAGTCTAGAGGCTAATTAGCCGCTAGGATTGCTTTTACATGAAAGCCGACCGCTGGCTGAAAAGAATGATACCAAGATGATACCTAAACCTGCAGGCATCATTCTTGTATAACCACTCAAAGTCCAGCAACATACCAGTACGTTGCTGGTCCTTGTTAGGCATATATTGTAAACTTTTTTTTCATGCAGCCTGTGGGCTGAACGAAAAAAAGATATTGATCGGTGGGTATGCCCACCATTAGAATACCTCCCTTCATCCACCCACTTCTAATGATGGGCATACATGCACCATTTATATATGCCGAAGCATGGGGGCATCCTCCCGCAAAAGGCAGGAGCAAATCGCTCCTCCACCCACTGCTGCCCCCACGCTTCGGCATATATGCTGAAGTATGTAACTGTGGTGGTGAAATCACCTCCGACAGCGCTGGAGTCACGGCTTTATATATCGTGGGAGCAAACGCTGTTGCTGTCAAGATAAATAAATCCGCGCTGCAACTGAATGGTGTACCTGCTAAGCAAATGATGGTTAACAATAAAACAAAGTAATATTACAGTATAACAGTAAGACTTACCATACCTGCAAAGCAAATACAAAAAAAAAAAATAGTAAAAAATAAAACATTTAACGCAACCTGTGCCTAAAATATATATATGCCGAAGCATGGGGGCATCCTCCCGCAAAAGGCAGGAGCAAATTGCTCCTCCACCCACTGCTGCCCCCACGCTTCGGCATATATGCTGAAGTATGTAACTGTGGTGGTGAAATCACCTCCGACAGCGTTGGAGTCACGGCTTTATATATCGTGGGAGCAAACGCTGTTGCTGTCAAGATAAATAAATCCGCGCTGCAACTGAATGGCGTACCTGCTAAGCAAATGATGGTTAACAATAAAACAAAGCAACATTACAGTATAACAGTAAGACTTACCATACCTGCAAAGCAAATACAAAAAAAAAAAATAGTAAAAAATAAAACATTTAACGCAACCTGTGCCTAAAATATATATATGCCGAAGCATGGGGGCATCCTCCCGCAAAAGGCAGGAGCAAATCGCTCCTCCACCCACTTCTGCCCCCACGCTTCGGCATATATGCTGAAGTATGTAACTGTGGTGGTGAAATCACCTCCGACAGCGTTGGAGTCACGGCTTTATATATCGTGGGAGCAAACGCTGTTGCTGTCAAGATAAATAAATCCGCGCTGCAACTGAATGGCGTACCTGAAAACAATAAAATGGTTACCAACAAAACACAGTAAACGGTAAAGTATGAAAAATCTGAAAAGGAAACATGGTAAAACATAATAACAATAAAACATTGCAGAATAGAATAGAGTAAAAAAGAGAAGAACAATAGAGAGAGAATAGAGAGAGAGAGAACAATAAAACAACAACTATTTTTGGTTTTTTTATTTTATATTTTTTTTTGTGTTTTTATTTTTTTTAATTTTTTTTTTATTTTATTTTTTTACACTTTTTTTTAGTAACTTTTAACTTTTGTAACTTTTGTTCCAGGTTTGGGTCTCTCAAAATGCAATGGCATCTTGGGAGACCCTGTGTTAGTGTGCCTAGTCTGTGCAGTGCTGAACCCTACGCTAATACTCAACTAATGTATGGTAGCGTTCAAAGCATTCACCCATGCAAAGACCAGGATTGCCAGGACAGGAGGGACAATAAGACCGGGTGTCACGCCTAAATCCGCGCTTGCTGCAGACACGACATCTTTTTTGGGGGGCTCGTTGGGTAGGGGTACTCGGGATGGCATAAAGAAAATGCCGCTCATGCAGCCGGCTTACTGCATTTGGTTGGGGAAGGTGAGGTAGAGCACCGTCTGGAAACAGAAGGGCTCTGACAACTAAGTACGGCGCCAACAACTGGTCGTTGAGGTCCACCCCTTCCATATTAAGGTTGTATTCGTGGACACAGAGGGGTTTCTCCACAACACCAGTCGCCGTAGAAATTTGGGTCACCTCCCTGCATGAAGGGAGGTGAGAACGAAAACATTCTTATGATCCCTCCACTTCATAGCGAGCAAATTATTATACTTCAAGCAGGCTCTCTCCCCCAGCCTAAGACGGGAATCTACAAGCCGCTGGGGAAAGCCCCGGCGATTAGGTCGCACGGTGCCACATGCTCCAATCTGCTGATCAAACAAGTGACTAAAAAGTGGCACGCTCGTATAATAATTGTCCACGTACAAGTGGTACCCCTTTCCGAATAAGGGTGACACCAAGTCCCACACTATCTTGCCAGCGCTTCCTATGTAGTCAGGGCAGTTTGTCGGCTCTACGTGACTATCTCTTCCCTCGTAAACCATAAATCTACATGTATAGCCTGTGGCCCTGTCACAGAGCTTATACATCTTGACCCCGTATCTGGCACGCTTGCTGGGAAGGTACTGTTTGAATGACAAGCGGCCAGAAAACTTAATCAGGGACTCATCAACGCAGACAACTTGATGGGGGGTAAACAAGTCTGCAAAACGTTGGTTGAAGTGGTTTACGAGGGGCCGAATTTTGTAGAGCCGATCGTATGCAGGGTCTCCACGAGGACGACAGAGTTCATTGTCGTTGAAGTGCATGAACCGCAAAATCTGCTCGTATCGTGCCCTGGCCATGGAAGCAGAGAACAAGGGTGAATGGTAAATTGGGTCAGTGGACCAATATGACCGCAACTTACTCTTTTTATTCAACCCCATGAGGAGGGAAAGGCCCAGAAAGGTCTTAAATTCGGAGACCGTAATTGGTCTCCAATCTCTGGCAAGGGAGGACTGGGGATTAGCGGCGATGTGTTGACCAGCGTACAAATTGCTTTGGTCCACAATAGATCTATAGAGATCTTCGGTGAAAAACAGTGAATAAAAATCCAGTGGCATAAAGTCAACTGTTTCCACCTGAATTCCGGGTTGGCCAGTGAAAGGGGGAAGTACGGGTGCTGCAGAAGTGGAAGGTTCCCAATTCGGATTGGGCAATGCAGCAGGAAGGGCACTATGGGCACGACGGGCCTGTCTTTGTCTTCTTGGTGGCAGCGGGACACTACTAGTGCTTGCCACCTCGCCAGCTTGAACTGCACTTATGGGACTCGCCACGTCACCACGTGATACTGCAGTGCTGGATGTACGACCAGGGTGTACTAGGCCGCTGGTGCTTGCCAGTTCACCAGAAGGAATAGCGGCGCTAGTACTGCTCTGCTCCATACGAGAGCCCTGCGGTTCTTGCACTTCAAGGACAGAAGAAGAAGTTCGGGGTCTGGTACGCCTGACCCTAGCAGGGACCACAACTCTGTCGTCAGAGCTATCTGTCATGGAGCCGCTGTCCTCTACAGGTTCGTATTCTGAGCCTGAACTTGACAGATGAGTGACTTCCTCTTCACTATCTGTCATACTCAGAATCCTGTAGGCCTCTTCACTAGTGTACCTTCTATTTGCCATTTTGGGCTCTAAATTTAGGGGTACACTAGTGAGACTCACAGGCAAAAAAGCTCCTGACTGTTGGCGACTGTATCAAAACGCTACCAAAAAACTGTTAGCGATCGCAGGGATCAGGCCTGACTCTGCGAACGCTGCAGTTATGTGTGCTTAGTGTTTTGTAAGTGACAGTTATCGATCGATACTGCACTTGGGTGGGCTGGGCAGGGCTGGGCCGAGGAGCAAAACGCAGGTGCTAGCAGGTATCTGGGCTGATCCCGCTAACACTGCGTTTCAGGGAACCCTAAACTGCTGGGGAGTATAGATCTGATCGGATCAGATATCGATCCGCTCAGATACTATAGCACTAAGGGAGGTGTATGCTGCGTGCACGGGTTTTAGCTGTACTGGCGCTAACCTGACGCTGCCTGGGGCGACGCAGACCTTATCTGATCCTAAAAACTTAACTTCTATCACCGCCGGGCAATTAGGGGGTTAAACCTTTATAGGGTAATAAACGGCGGGTGCCCTAAAACTATAATAAACTGTAATAAACTGTAATAAACTACAAAAAACAAACTAGCTAACCAGCGTCACCCGTAACACTTATACGGTGATCGCTGGTGAAAGGGTTAACTAGGGGGCAATCAGGGGGTTAAAACCTTTAGCAGGTAGTATATGGGGGTCCCTGTCGCTATAAAACACTGACAGCGAACCTATATACTTACCTCCCTAACTAGCGTCACCTGTGTCACTAATACAGCGATCAGAAAAACGATCGCTTAGCGACACTGGTGACGGGGGTAATCAAGGGGTTAACTTTTATTAGGGGGGGTTAGGGGGGTACCCTGGACCTAAGGGGGGGTACCCTAGACCTAAAGGGGGCTAACCTAACTGCCCTAAAACTTTTAACTGACACAAACTGACACCAATGCAAAAAAAAAAAAATGCTATTGGTGTCAGAGTGACAGGGGGTACAGGGGGGTGATCAGGGGGTGATCGGGGGGTGATGGGGGGTGACAAGTGTGCCTGGCGTGTTCTACTGAATGTGTAGTGTTGTGCAGACTTACTTGGATGTCTTCTCTCCTCAGCGCGGCGACGAAAAGACCGGCTCGAGGAGAGATGACATCACTTCCTTTCCCTCTGTTTACATTACAGAGGGAAAGGAAGCATTTTCATTCGCCGGGAGCGATCGGGAGGGGGTGGCCAACAATGGATGGCCTCCCCCTGACCTTTCATCGCCCGGGAAGAAATGGCGACCGCCTCGGGCACCGGGGGGGGGACCGATCGGACCCCCCACCCGCGGAAGGCAAATCACGTACCATGTACGTGATTTTGCCTGTCCGTGCCACCTTGCCGACGTAAGTGGTTAAGAATATAACAACTTTAGTTCTTCCACACCATTACCAGCAATATATGCACATTGGGATATGTTCTTTTATGACAGCATATACTATGTTGAAATTTGTCTGATTTTAATATGTATGTAGCAATATGGACTACAAGCATAAAGCACTGTACCTTCTAGAATTCCAAAGTATCACCTGTCCCTCTAGTAATCAATGTATCCATTGGCATCATATCTGTGTGCCAAATAAAAGGATTGTGGAATGAATAGTCCTACCGTCAGACAATTGCTTTGCACGATTGTGTGCCAGGACTACATATCCCAGGGATCTTTGCTGCCATCCGAAGATTGCTGGGAGTAGCTATAAAAGCAGCAGAAGCCCACGCGGAGCTCTCTTCCTCCTGGGCCTAACGCAGGAGGGACCTCTCTGTGCAACACGTGGAGAATTATTTTCAACCCAGGGCATGAGGGGCTTAGCCCTGTCGTTCACTGTCGGACATCCTTTCCAGCACCACTCCGGTCGCCTGCCAGTCGGTGTGTGTGGCAAGCATAGGGAGATCAAGACAGCGGATCCGCTGCACGAGTGTCGCTACACGAGTTCCTGTTCGGAAGACATCGGAACGATCTGGTCGTGGTAAGAGGGCAAATTGCTTGACCTTTATCCATTCTTTGTCACAGTTACATTGAGACACTTTTCACAGAAATCTTTACTCCAATAACACTTTGCTGAATTGTTTGAACACTGTGCTCAGACATCTTTAGCTTTCCTCAGTACAAGGAATCTACTGTTCCCACTACATCCAGATTACAGTTAACGAGCTCCGACTAGCCAGTGAAGAATATCAGATATGCAACGTGGACTTTATTGCCATTACTTATAGAGTAATGTAGGGCCCTAACATTACTCTTCTCTAGACCCGCTCTCCCTTCCCAGAATAGCGTGTAGACTGACCAGGTTCCATCTTTTATAGTGTGACAGTGTAAGCAGTTAACTGAAACATCTGTCTAGGGGGTAACATCATTGTCTCTAAAGGAAGTGTGTGTATATATATATATATATATATATACACTACCGTTCAAAAGTTTGGGGTCACATTGAAATGTCCTTATTTTTGAAGGAAAAGCACTGTACTTTTAAATGAAGCTAACTTTAAACTAGTCCTAACTTTAAACAAATATACTCTATACATTGCTAATGTGGTAAATGACTATTCTAACTGCAAATGTCTAGTTTTTGGTGCAATATCTACATAGGTGTATAGAGGCCCATTTCCAGCAACTATCACTCCAGTGTTCTAATGGTACAATGTGTTTGCTCATTGGCTCAGAAGGCTAATTGATGATTAGCAAACCCTTGTGCAATCATGTTCACACATCTAAAAACAGTCTAGCTCCTTCCAGAAGCTACAAAACTGACCTTCCTGTGAGCAGATTGAGTTTCTGGAGCATCACATTTGTGGGGTCAATTAAACGCTCAAAATGGCCAGAAAAAGAGAACTTTCAACTGAAACTCGACAGTCTATTCTTGTTCTTAGAAATGAAGGCTATTCCATGCGAGAAATTGCAAAGAAATTGAAGATTTCCTACAACGGTGTGTACTACTCCCTTCAGAGGACAGCACAAACAGGCTCTAACCAGAGTAGAAAAAGAAGTGGGAGGCCGCGTTGCACAACTAAGCAAGAAGATAAGCACATTAGAGTCTCTAGTTTGAGAAACAGACGCCTCACAGGTCCCCAACTGGCATCTTCATTAAATAGTACCCGCAAAACACCAGTGTCAACATCTACAGTGAAGAGGCGGCTGGGGGATTTTGGGCTTCAGGGCAGAGTGGCAAAGAAAAAGCCATATCTGAGACTGGCAAATAAAAGAAAAAGATTAAGATGGGCAAAAGAACACAGACATTGGACAGAGGAAGACTGGAAAAAAGTGTTGTGGACGGATGAATCCAAGTTTGAGGTGTTTGGATCACAAAGAACGTTTGTGAGACACAGAACAAATGAAAAGATGCTGGAAGAATGCCTGACGCCATCTGTTAAGCATGGTGGAGGTAATGTGATGGTCTGGGGTTGCTTTGGTGCTGGTAAGGTGGGAGCTTTGTACAGGGTAAAAGGGATTCTAAATAAGGAAGGCTATCACTCCATTTTGCAACGCCATGCCATACCCAGTGGACAGCGCTTGATTGGAGCCAATTTCATCCTACAACAGGACAATGACCCTAAACACACCTCCAAATTGTGCAAGAACTATTTACAGCAGAAGCAGGCAGCTGGTATTCTATCGGTAATGGAGTGGCCAGCACAGTCACCAGATCTGAACCCCATTGATCTGTTGTGGGAGCAGCTTGACCGTATGGTACGCCAGAAGTGCCCATCCAACCAATCCAACTTGTGGGAGCTGCTTCTAGAAGTGTGGGGTGCAATTTCTCCAGCTTACCTCAATAAATTAACAGCTAGAATGCCAAAGGTGTGCAATGCTGTAATTGCTGCAAAAGGAGGATTCTTTGATGAAAGCAAAGTTTGATGTAAAAACAATGTTATTTCAAATACAAATCATTATTTCTAACCTTGTCAATGTCTTGACTCTATTTTCTATTCATTTCACAACGTATGGTGGTGAATAAGTGTGACTTTTCATGGAAAACACAAAATTGTTTGGGTGACCCCAAACTTTTGAACGGTAGTGTATATATATATATATAGTATTTTCGTTGTTAATATATTGTCTTGTGTCTTTCGGAGGAATTCCTTTGCTGAGTTGGCGCTGTTGCTTAGAACTCAGCAGATCCATTACCTCCTCTTTGTGACAACTTCCCCTTTTATTGGTTCAAGTAAAATATTCATAGAACCTAAATACATTGAGTTGTCTGATTATTGCCATACAGTGATACAAGGATGTCTATACCCAGAGTGTCAGGTGGCTTGGAAGGTTCACCAGGTCATGGCCGTACAGATGAGCAGGTAATTCTAAGCAGTCCTCTAGGGGGCCGTGCTACATGTAATATGAAATAAATTGTGTATTTTTTTAATACATTGTTACTTATTTTATTTGGCACCACTACAAAAGTCCCATGGGCAAATATATTCATTTTTTGGTTCTGGCTTATTCACTTACTATTTTATTAAAAGGTGATGCCATTAGTGTGCAACTTCTGTTGTGTTGCTTCTCTGGGATTAAAAGTGTGTATGGGGCTCCTCTCGCTGGCACCTGGACTGTCTGTAGCATAGGAGAAGTACATGTCTTAGGAGTGGTAACACTTGGTTTGGATTGTATAACAATGTGTTAACAGTTGATTTTATTTTGTTGCATTAGGCCCCTTTCACACGGGTGGACTGATCGGGTCCACCTGTGAGTTGTTTAGGCAGAAACGATCGGACCATCCATTGGCCTCTATGGAGCAGAGGGTGTCCACGGACATGCATGGCCTTTCTCAGGAAGGGTTTCCTAACAACAGCTGACCATGCCTGCCCATGTGTGTAGCCACAGAAGTCCATGTAACAGAGTTACAATGCTGGAGCACAAACAAAAGTCAGAGACAGAGCATTGTCACCTAGACATATGAAATTCAATTTGTTCCGAATTAGTTTTTTTAACGAATTTTGACAAATTTGTTAATTCGGAAATATCCGAATTAACGAAAACATGTTTAACACATTTTTCTGAATATTCGAAAATTCGTAAATTCGAAAATCCGAAAACCCCAAAATTTGAAAATCTGAAATAATAACCAACTAATAATAACTTAACTATTACTGACTATTAAATTATAGGTATTGGAATTTTCTTTCAAATTTGGCTGTTAGTGAACGTAACGAATACAAATTATCCAAAATAAAGAAAGCCGTATCTAAATTAAGTGAACGTAACAAATTAATAATAATAAATAATATAAAAAAAATAAAAATGTTTTGAATGTTTTGCTTTGAATGAAACGAAAATAAAAACGAACAAATTTTTCAGCAGTGCACATGTCTATTTTCACCCTATTAAGGGCCTTCATAGCAGGATAACAATGAATTGTTAAAATGAAAGCTGTAGATTCTAAAAGATTGAAAATTAATTTTAAAATTACATTGAATATGTTAAAGTATGGGTTATAGTTAGGGTTTCCTGACACCTGTGCACTCTCCCCTTGCTGTTCTCCAAGGATCACAATGAGCCCAGTAGTAGGCAGCGCAGGTAGTAGAAATAGGTAGCAGTAAATAGAAATGACATCTAAGGTTTTAGGAAATATGCAACAATAAATATTATAAACCAGCGCTTGGATATAACTTTCTATAAACTAAAAACTAAACATATATAGCAGCTAGCATAGTTTGTAGGCCAAACAAATAAATCATATAATAAAGTAAGAATGAAGCGCTATCCCTTTAAGATGACGTCCCCTACTGATGAAACGCATAAGATGGAGCTAAGGCGTGTGACTTCATCATGTACTGACACGGACCGCGACCATCTCGCTGGTTGGTCTCTCTAGTGATATATATACATGCTGTCAATCGACTTGTGAAATGTAAGTGCCATACTTAATTCAAATAAACTGGTTTTAATTAACGTACTACACCAAGAGGAGACTGTTCCTTTTGTCTTAACATACATGATTGGTTGATGTCCTTGGATACCTGACACCTAAACCTTGCCCTGGAGTACTTATGCTGCGCTATTTGGCTGCAAACCATATTTCTCTGGTAAGAGTCTGCACGAGTGGTGTGGAGGTGCTGGTGGAGGATCTTTTCATCTATTTGATTTCTACATACAGCAATTACTTCACCCACAATTATATGGACCTATAGCATATATCTCTGGACTTTCTAATAGTGAATCCTGACAGATTTATGTTTATGTGTCTACAGGGCTTTTTTCTCAGAGAATAGGTACAGGAACTCAACCATGCCCGCCACACATACATACCTGCCAAATGGCATCAATGCATACAACCCCTCCCTCCACTGCCCTCATCTTCTCCCCCCTCTTTAACCACTTGCTTACTGGGCACTTAAACCCCCCTCCTGCCCAGACCAATTTTGAGCTTTCAGCGCTGTCGCACTTTGAATGACAATTGCGCGGTCATACAACACTGTACCCAAATGAAATTTTTATCATTTTTTTCCCACAAATAGAGCTTTCTTTTGGTGGTATTTAATCACAGCTGGGGTTTTTATTTTTTGCTAAACAAACAAAAAAAGATGGAAAATTTTGAAAAAATAAAAAATCATGTTTAATAGTTTGTTATAAAATTTTGCAAACAGGTAATTTTTCTCCTTCATTGATATGCACTGATGAGGCGGCACTGGTGGGCACTGATAGGCTGCACTGATGGGCACGGATAGGCACAGATAAGGCGGCACTGATAGGCACAGTTAAGGCGGCACTGATAGGCACAGTTAAGGCGGCACTGATGGGGACAGATAAGGCGGTACTGATGGGCACAGATAAGGCGGCACTGATGGCCACGGATGGGTGGCACGGATAGGTGGCACAGATAGGTGGCACTGATGGGGGGCACTGATGGGGGGCACTGATGGGCGGCACTGATGGGCGGCACTGATGGGGGGCACTGATGGGGGGCACTGATGGGCAGTGATGGGCAGCACTGATGGGCACTTATGGGCACTGGTAGGTGACACTGATGGGCACTGATAGGTTGCACTGATGTGGGTGCTGATGGGTGGCACTGATGTGGGTGCTGATGGGTGGCACTGATGGGTGGCACTGTGGGCACTGATGGATGGCACTGTGGGCACTGATGGGTGGCACTGTGGGCACTGATGGGTGGCGCTAATTGATGGCACTGTGGGCACTGATGGGTTAATCTGGTGGGCACTGGTAGGCAGCACTGCTGCCTATTGCTTTGTGTTATAAGATCGCCGTGATCGGGACTGATGTCCCAATCACGGCCGCCGGTGATCGGGTTTTTTTTTTCCTCCTCACGCTGTCAGCGCGAGGAGGAAAATAGCCGATTACCGGCTCTGTTTACATCACATGATCAGCTGTCATTGGCTGACAGCTGATCATGTGGTAAGGGGTTGGGACCAACCCCTTACTCTGATCTGTGATCAGGCGAGTCTCATAGACTCGCTGATCACCGGGCGCGCAGGCCGCTCGTGCACGGGACGACGTCAATGGACGTAGTCCCGGCAATTTAGATCCGCGCTGTTGCCGTCATTTGGCAATGGCCCGGATCTGAAGCGGTTAAAAGCTCCACCATCTGTCATATTTCTTACCTTTGTTGCAATATTAAGCTGAAGCACCTATCCGGCTGTATAGCATACTATACTATACTACAGTCACTTGCAAGGGAGATCATGCAGTAGGAGCATCAACAACTGGTCACCAGGGAAAAAATGGAGACCACATAGGGTGCAGCCTACCACGCACCCTCTTCTGCCCATGACTGCTCTGAACCATGAGCACCTGTTCTGTATCTCCATTGTGCCTGTCCGGCACTCAGTGGGATCTGCGCAGGTGATCTGACCTGTGGGAGCTACTGGTGGATAAGCTATCACTTGTAAACGCAGAAGCTGGACATTAGTGTTACCAAGTGATAGTGGTGAGCAGGGAGCCGAAGACCTGAGGCAGAGGTGGTGGAACTGAGTTCCCCCTAGTTCCTGCTGAAAAAAAGCCCTGTGTGTCTATGTGGACCTTTACAGCTAACATTACTATCCATTTAGGCACATGATCTTTTATACTCTGATTGTATTTTTATATTATCCCTTTCATGACTAAACCTATTTTTGACATTTGGTGTTTACAAGTTAAAATCCATATTTTTTGCTAGAAAATTACTTAGAGCCCCCAAATATTATATATATTTTTTTAGCAGAGAATCTAGAGAATAAAATGGCGATTGTTGCAATATTTTATGTCACACGGTATTTGTGCAGCGGTGTTTTAAACGCAACTTTTTTGGGAAAAGGGACACTTTCATGAATTTTAAAAAAATTAAACAGTAAAGTTAGCCCAATTTTTTTGTATAATGTGAAAGATAATGTTACGCCGAGTAAATAGATACCAAACATGTCATGCTTTATAATTGCACGTACTCGTGGAATGGCGACAAACTACGGTACTTAAAAATCTCCATAGGCGACGCTTTAAAAATTTTTAACGGTTACCAGGTTAGAGTTACAGAGGAGGTCTAGTGCTAGAATTATTGCTCTCACTCTGACGATCGCGGCTAAACCCCACATGTGTGATTTGAACACCGTTTACATATGCGGGCGCAACTTCCATATGCGTTTTCTTTGCTGCGCGAGCTCGCGGCGATGGGGGGCACTTTAAAAAAAATGTTTTTCTTTTTTCTTTTATTTATTTTAATATTAATAAATAGTTTTTTAAACATCCCTTGTGACAGTAATAGGTGGTGACAGGTACTCTTTATGAAGGGATCGGGGGTCTAAAAGAGCCCCGATACCTCCTTTGCACTTCAACGTATTCAGATCGCCTTTTTCTGTGATTTTGAATACTGTATATTTTTTTAAAACTGGCGGCCATTGGCAGCCGAGTAAACGGGAAGTGACGTCATGACATCGCTTCCGTGTTTACAATTAAGAGGCTGGAAATAAGCCGCTTACGGCTTCGTTCCAGACTGTCACTAGCCGCCGGAGGCGGCAGATTGTTGATCGGGCCTCCCGGTGGAACGGAGGGGGTAAGAGGGGGCATCCCCTCCCGCTCCTCCGGTATAACAGCCGAGCGGCTTTTAGCCGCATCAGTTGTTATACCTGGAAAGCCGATCGCTGGCTCTAAAAAACAGTACCGGGCATCAGCTGCGGGCATCATCCCGGTATAACCCCTGAAAGCTGGGTACGCACATCTGCGTACGCTCGGCGGGAAGGGGTTATTATTCTTTTGGTTTATAAACATTCACTTTTTGGGGTTCTATGCTTTGAGAAACTCCAACTTTATATGTGGTCAAATGCTCTTAAAGGGATAGTGCCACATTCTTACTTTATTATATATATTTTAGGAAATATGGTTTTCTAATTGTTTAAAAATACACTAATCATTTAACAAAACTGATTAAATTGTATAGTATGTAGAGAATCTAGTTAATTATTGAGTAATTATTGAGTTTGCTCCATACTGGACAGTGCACATGTCAGAGTTATACATTAGGGAAATGTTTAAATTTACAATTCTCCAGAATGAGGTGCCACTATCTGATTGTACAGTCTATGAAGATTTTTTTGTGAAATGTATTTCTTTGCCTTTGATGTAAGATTACTAGATTGTAAAATTAGATTAGAACATTTATGGCCAACTGTGACAAAAAAAAGACCATGGAGGTTGATTTAATAAAGGAAAATAGACAGTTTACTTGCAAGATATAGCTGCACATTGCAAGGCAATCTTTACCCAGAGATTAGTGAATGAGGCAAGCTCTGCTGACTTCCATCATCCAATTAGGTGAAAATGCTGTTTTTATATTTTCTTACACCTGATTGGATTTTATTTACAAAGTGAAAGTCTACCGCATTCATTAGGCTCTAGGGAAAATTCCCATCTAAAGTGCAACTTTGATGGATCAGGATGTGGAGGGGACCGGATTCCACAGCAGAGAGACTCCGTGATACAAGCTAAGGGAGCGGCGGAAGCTGGGAGTTTCTCCTACTTAGAGCGAGGCATGGTGTTTGCTTATAATGTGGTGGCTCAGCGCGCTGCCCGTTCCCCATTGAGAACGTCAACCTGTGACGAAATGCGTCTGGGAGGGACGTACTGACGTCACCACGTTTGCCCTGTTGTGGACGGGAGCTGTCTGAGTGCCAGCCGGCATTGCTGTTTTTTCGTTTTCAAGTGTAAGTGTTTTTACCTTTTAATAAATTGGAGCCGTTACGTTATTACACTATTGGCTGCTTCTCCTTTTTGAATACCCACGATCGGAGCTTGTGAAGAGCCTGCTGGGACGGGATCGCGGTGACTCCGCCACAATTTCGTTTTTGGCCTCTTCCAGTCGATCTTCTGGTGAGCAGGAACCCCTATAGTTTTGATCAGGATTACATTCTGGGCTATACAGAGGCTATAAGCCTACCGCTGACTATACCTTCACTGGTTTACCATCTGGTAAGCGGCCTCTTGTGTCTGTGCACCGGGTGTTCTCCCTACTTGGATCTGTGTTCGCCTGTTTAAGTCTATTTCTGGTAACCAGATATAATTGAAGTCCCTAATTCAAGGACATCACCTTTTGCATGCTGCATGTCACTTCTTCTTTTTGCTTTCATGCCCCTGGATTTGCCATACATTCAGGGTGCTTTTTATGATCTTTATAATGATTTTGTGTGAGCACTTTCTTTAGTGTAACAATTTTTGTCAGTATCACGCTATGGTTTTTGTTTTATTTTTATTTGCTACACTTATGTGGATCCGGTCTGCTGCATGAGCTTGTCGGATTCTACCCCTCTTGGAGTACATCGAAAGGCCCAGGCTGGGTTTAAAGCCACCTGTTTGACTTCGCTTACGTTCTGGTAAGCAGATCATCATACAGTTGTCCTTTGTCATCACTTAGAAGGATTTACTACACCATTTGGACTTATTTTGAACTTTTTCACTAAATGTTAATTGGACTCATATTTAGCGCGGTTTATTTATTTTTTTTATTTTCTGTTGGTGGGCCCCACTTCTAACCGCAGCTTATTGAAATTTATTTAAATTTACATTTATCTTATTTAAGGTGTCATTTTATCTTTATTCACAAGTTTATTTTCTTCACTGTCATTTTTCCAAGCGCAATTTTTTGTTTTCTATTATAGTACAGCTTTGTATGAATGAAAGTGGGGGGCAGAAAGGGCAGGCATAGTTGGCACTCTTGACAAGTGCCTATGACAGGTACCATGACTGTAATAACCACTGCAGCATCAGAAAATTACAGATGTGGGGGTAGGGGGGGGGGATGCAGAGAATTTTTGATTTTAACCAAGACAACAGCACAAGGGACAATTCCTATTGAATGCCAGTACCGTCCCTTGTGCTGATCTAAAAAAAAAAAGTAACGAAACTTTAAGATATCTGTACAATTCTATATAACTGTACTAGAGTTTGTAAAATTCTCTATGATACAAACTATAGGTGTTTGATTGCAGGTGGACATGTAGACATGAATTGATGCCCCTTCAGCATCTAGGTCTAGTTGAGCTTTTTGATTTGCTTTGGATAGCATAGGGAAGGGTTAACACAACACCCCTGTATCATTTTTTTTGCTGTCTGTCCTCCTGTTCAGAAGATTTCACCTCGTTTTCTGTCCCTATGACAATTGGATTTTGAAAATTTTGAGTTGTTGTGAAAACAAGGATTGGTGATAAAGCTTCAGTGGAGACACCTTTTTCCCATGATAACTCTTTCAGGAGTGAATTTCCCTTCCTAGGGGTAGATTTCCTCTCACTTTCTGTTGTCCCCCTCTGAGGCTGTGGAAGAAGACATGCTAGAGACACCTCTGGTGCTGGTAATTGAGGGAGAGAAGCAATAGCTATTGTACATAGTTTTCAAATATGTCTGAACATCCCTCCTTCCTTAATAAGCTTAGGCCAGTAGTGTCTTGATTCAGCAAATGTCTATGGGCGCGGGGCCCATAGACAACATTTAAAACATTAAGGGGTCTACATATAAATGTTTTCACATAAAATTCACACACTTTATCTCTGTATTCACAAATCATTTCAAAAGAATCCAGTAAGAAAAATGTGTAAATCTTGGGTAAAAGGTGCGTAAATCTTTTATGAACACATTTATAATTACACTCACAAGTGTTAGTGATGTTAAAGTGATTGTAAACCCTCACCTTGTAAAACAAACTTGTAAAACAACCCATTCAATGAAATGCAAAACATTTAGGTATAGAGATAAAAAAAAAATATAAATATCTTCTGTTCTCAGCTGTATAAGAGTTGGGGGAGGAGAAGCTGCAGTACACGGATCCTCCCAATGAAAGGCTGTATAGGGGTGTGTGTCTGATCATTGGGATCATTGTAGGAGAGCACACTAAGCTGGGCGGGGACAAGGGGGGTGGCAGAAGAAAGCCTTGGAAACCACCAGAGCGGACAAGTCTCCACCAGCACCCAAACTGACCAACTACCAGGATCAGGATCGTACAGAGAGGCCAAACCCATGTGACATGCCTTTACACATTTTACTTCTTGTGAGTTGCCAATTTTTTTTTTATTTTTTCCAAATAACATTTTTATTATTATTCCGTTTTTGCAGTACATTATGCAATAACAGTTGGTAACTGTAACAGTAGTACAATAGTGCTGATTTCTTGTATACAGTGTTAATAATCAAATGCCATGTTCCAATATTAAAACTTTGCAAAATGCCAGCTAAGTGTCATCGTCTTCCATTTACTATATTTACTGGCAAGTTTATAATCTTAATGTAATAGCAGAATCATAACTTAGTTATCTATGACTATGAAATCACAGGTGTATGTAACATAGAAAAGAAGAAGTGGATAGTAGAGAGAGAGGAAGTTAGGGGGGGGGGGGGGGGTATAGTAGGTATATCAACGGTGGTGTTACCTGGTCATGGTGGGTCCTCCCGGAGGTGCCATAGCTCCCAGACCCTGTTATGTGCTTCCAATGTATCTTGTATTCTGGCTGTCATCTTTTCCATCACCTCTATGTCCTTTATTCTAGTGTACAGATCCTCAGCAGAGGGGGGGTGAAGAACGCTTCCAATGTAGTGCTATAAGGCATCTTGCCGCCGTTAGTATATGACGTACCAATTTTTTATATGGGGTGGGGAGTTTAAGCGGCGATAGGCCCAGTAGGAAGAATTTTGGGGATGCCTGGATCTGTATGTCCAGGAGGCGTTCCAGTAGTTGCTGGACTGTGGACCAGTAAGGAGTCAACAGTGGGCAGCTCCAGTATATATGTAGAAAGGTGCCCCTTGCTCCCTGGCATCTCCAGCATCTATTGGAACTATTGGGAAAGATGGCATGGAGAACATCTGGGGTCATATACCACAGCAAGAGGATTTTATAGGAGTTTTCTTTGTATAAAGAACATAATGAGCTCTTTGCTGTTTGATTCCAGATTATCTGCCATTGCGAGATAGGGAGTTCCTCCCCAAGGATCCCCTCCCATTTAGTCATATACAAGTGTTTACCCTGGCCATCCTCTGAGAAGACGTTCAAGATCTTTTATATGCTCGATATAAGCCCCTTCTGGTCATTGCCTGCCAGGATTGTGGTTTCAAACGTTGATGGTGGTGAGAATTGTAGGGTGGGTGTAATAGAGAGTGCATAGTGCCGAATTTGTAGATACCCGTAGAATGCCTGTCTGGGGAGGTCATGTTTATTTTGTAGTTCGCCGAATGGCAGTAGTTTCCTTGTTCTGGGGTCCACCAGGTTCCCAAAGTGGAACAAGTTCCGGGATGTCCAGTGATGTGACATTTGGTAGGTTAGACTATCCGGCACTTTGGGGTTACAGATAAAAGAGGTCAGGAGCGATCTATCCGATGAGAGACTATGTTTAGGGGCCAGAGTGCGCCACATCCGCCTCAACTGGGACATGGGACCCAGCATACGCTCAGGGGCTACGTCCGCATTCGCACTCCACAGCAGGTTATTTGGATGTATGGGAGCAAGCCATAATTTTTCGATTTCGGTCCATTTATTGTAAGATTTGTGGGTGTACCAGGAGGCTATTGCTCGCAATTGAGTTGCGTAATAATATTTAATAATATTAGGGAATGCCAATCCCCCTTCATTGCGGGATGCCATCAGCACCGACCTCGGGACCCTGTGTCTTTTGTAATTCCATGTGTAATGCAATAAATCGGATTGGAGTTTTTTCAGTTGGGCAATCGGGATTGGTATGTGTAGTGTTTGGAAGAGATATAAAAGCCTCGGGAGGATAGTCATTTTTATTGAGGCTATTCGACCTAGTAGAGAGAAGTGGTGTTTTTTCTATTGAGTCAGTGAGGATCTTATAGATCGGAACAGTGATGGGAAATTTTCTTGGTATAGGGTACTGAATTTGGGTGTAATAAATGTGCCTAGATACTTCAGGGAATTTGTTTTCCATGTGAATGGAAAGTTAGATTTTAAAAGTGAGACCTCCGTAGGAGGGATGTTAATTGGGAGGGCCTCCGATTTTGATGCATTTATCTTATACCCTGAAAGAGCGCGAAAGCGATCTAGTTCTGTTTGCAAGATCGGGAGAGTAATATGGGGTTGAGTTAATGAGAGTATGATATCGTCCGCAAAGAGGGAGATTTTAAACTCCCTTCCTCTAACCGATATTCCCCGTATGTCCGGGTTTCTCCTGATGGATGCGGCTAGGGGTTCGACGCAGAGTGAAAATAGCAGGGGCGAGAGTGGACATCCCTGTCTGGTCCCATTCGCCACTGAGAATGCTGGGGATAATGCAAAGGGGGTCCTGACTTGGGATGTTGGGCCAGTGTATAAATGTCTGATTGCTTGTAGGAAGGGGCCTCGAAAGCCCATGAATTGTAAGGTGGCAAATAGAAAGGGCCATCCCAAGCGATCAAACGCTTTTTCTGCGTCTAAACTAAGCAACAATGCCGCCTGGTGTTCTCTATTCACCACCTCCACCAGATCTATAATCTTTCTGGTATTGTCGCCAGCCTGTCGCAGCGGGACGAACCCTACCTGGTCTTTATGGACCAGTGAGGGGAGAATCTGGTTTAGGCGATTGGAAAGTAGTTTGGTGAAAATTTTAAGGTCAGAATTCAGTAATGCAATGGGTCTGTAACTTGCGCAGAGGGAAGGGTCTTTGTCTGGTTTAGGAATTAAGGTGATAAAAGAACGGTGCATGTCCGGGGGTATGTTGGCGTTGTGAAGAAAGGCATGGAAGACCTTGCGCATATGTGGAAGCAGTATGGGGAGAAATGTCTTGTAATATTCATATGGGAATCCGTCTGGTCCTGGGGCTTTATGAGATGGGAGGGATTTAATGGTCATTTCTATTTCCTCATCTGTAATCTGTGTGTTCAATGTCATTAGGTCGGAGGATGTTAAATGGGGAATTCCACTGCGTTCTAAGTATTCTCGCATAGAAATCCGCAAATACATGAGCTATTTCTTTGGGGTGGGAGACTATATGCCCCGACTTATTTTTAATCTGATGTGGTGTCTGCATGTGAAATTTGTCACGCAGTTTGTTAGCTAAGAGGGAGTGCGCTTTGTTACCCTTGTCGTAGAATAATTGCTTTAGTCTTGTCAGTGCTTTTTCTACCTGGCCTAGGGCGAATTCCTTCAGGGTTGAGCGAAGGCTAATGACCTTCCGAAGTATGGGTATGGAGGGGGTGGCTTGAAGTTTGCGTTCAGACATTCTAAGATCCTGTTCAGTTTTTAACTTTGCGGCTAGGGAGTCTTTCTTCATTGCGGAGGACAAGGCTATACATTTACCGCGCAGGACCGCCTTGTGGGCCTCCCAGAGGGTGGTTGGTGATATGTCCGGAGTGTTATTTTCAATGAAGTAGTGTTTTAGGGTGGTATTTAGTTCGACTTGGGAGGGGAGATGTTGAAGAAGAAATGTGTTAAGCCTCCAGTTGTAGGGTTTACGGTTGGGATTGTCTAGTTCTAGCTCTAGTAGAATCGGGGCATGATCCGACCACGAGATGGGGAGTATTTGGGCTTTTCGTGTAAGTCTGAGTGTGTGGTTGTTAACAAAGAAGTAATCTATTCGGGAGTGTGTATGATGGGGGGCAGAGTAAAATGTATACTGCCGATCCCCTGGGTGAAGGACCCTCCAGGCATCAAAGAGCGCATATCGTCTGGAGATTTGTCGAAACAATCTAGAGTCCCGAAGGACACCTGGTGGAGATACCCTGGAGCCCACCACCTGGCGATCGACAGTTGTTGATTGTACAAGATTAAAATCTCCCCCCACCACCAAAATCCCGGGGTCTGACTTAAAAATACGCTTATATATTTTAGAGAGGAGATTATGTTGTTTAGTGTTAGGCGCATATACAGCGCACAGCGTGATAGATTGTGTATGCCAGTGCCCCTGTAGAATGATAAAGTGGCTCCTAGGGTCGGAGTAATGGTTTGTGCAGGTGAAGGGGGTTCCCTTTTTGAATAATATAGCCACTCCTGCTTTTTTTTGAGTGCAAGATGAGAGATACACCTGCGGGAAATATCTGGAGGCGAATGCGAACGAGCCTTCTTTATTGAAATGTGTCTCCTGTACCATTACAATGTCAGCTCCCGACTGTCTGAACTCCCGCAGTGCCAGATGCCTTTTTCTGTTAGAGTTCAGGCCATGTACATTTAGGGATAGTAACTTTGCCATCTAATTACGTGTGGATAGGTGTGCGTTTGCTTACCTAGTAATGGAGCACCAGGGTCTGAGGTCAAAGGACCAGGAGCTGACACCTTCCGGGAGGAAACCAGGACCTTTCACCCACACCGCTGCGCGAAGTTGACTCCTACAAAAAGGGAAAGAGGAGGGAAAGAGCTGGGGAAGAAGAAGATGATTAAGTAAGACCAAGTGGTGACAGAACGCACACATTATCAAACTATTAATGGCCAATAGGCCTAAGTAACACGGAATCCCAAGTGTCCGTCCGCCGGCCGTCCTGTTGGGGTGGCCGGGGGGGGGGGGGCCACCAGGGGGTCCGCAACCAATGTGGTAATATAAAACACTTATATAACTCCCTGAACTAAAAATCAAGAGTGGGGGGGGGGAGGAGGCGAACGGTAATGCGTCTACTCTCTCGGAGCCTGATCATAGCAAGCCCTTAGTATTTATGTAAACTGTGGCGTAGGGGCAATTTGGGGGGTACTGAACTATTATGTTTGACCAATTGTTTAGTCCCGGGCATGAGAAGTCAGTACGTTGATTTAATCACGTCTTGTAGCTTGGTGTGGACTGTATTAAAACAGTGATGTTGATCAGTTCCTGGGTTTGGCAGGCTTGCGAGGTCCTTCCGGGTTTCGAGGCCGGTTAGAGGAAGGTATTTTCTGCCAGACTGTAGGCGGTGATGGGGTGATGGTTACTAAGTCCCATTCTGGTAGCTGTGGGGGTTGTATTTCCAGGGTGTTGTAAAATACTCGGAGATCTTCGGGTTATCTCAGTACTGCGGAGGTTCCCTGTTGCTTTGCTGTGAGAGTGAAGGGGAAACCCCATCTATAGGGGATTGCTTTGTTTTGTAGCACATGTAATAGTGGTTGAAGAAGTCTTCGTTTTTGCAGGGTGATCCAGGACAGGTCAGGGTAGAGCTGAATTTGTGTTCCAGCAAAGGTCATTTTGCGAGCTATCCGTGCTTGTCTCATGATGGATTCTTTGAGGGGGTAAGAAGTGATTCTGCAAATAACATCCCTTGGTTTTGATGCAGGGCCTTTAGGTCGCAATGCTCGGTGGGCTCTGTCCATTTTTATGTGTTTCGTAAGGGGTTCTCCCAATAGGTTGTTGAAGATGGTTTGCAGGGTGGTTTGCAGGTCTTCGTTGCCCTCTGGCTCCGGGATACCTCTTATTCGGATGTTGTTGCGGCGCCCCCTGTTGTCCAGGTCCTCTATGTGCCTTTGCATGTCTCTGAGGAGAGAACGATGTTCCGCTCCTTGCAGCTGTGTTCTGTGGACTGCTAGTTTGGTTTCTTGGATCTCCTCCTCCGCCATTTCCACTCTATCTGCCAAATGTTTAAGTCCCGTTTGGAGAACCTGGATTTCTGTGCGACAGGTTGATTTAACATCCTCTATGAGTTGTTTAAAGTCCTGTTTGGTGGGCATCGCTTGAAAATAAGCGTGCCATGGGGGTGGTATATGTTGGTCATGCATATGGCCCACTCGGTGGTCTGGTGAGGCTGGTGCTGGAGGGGGGGAGCGTGGGCTAAGTGATCCCGCTTCAGACGACCGGTGGGATCCTGGAACAGGGGGATCCCACGGTTCGGTCCACATCAGGGCCTGTGGCAGTTGGGGGGGTCCCTCATGGTGGGTATCTGTTGAGGAGCATGGGGGGGTGCTGGCCTTTTGTGCATATGTGAGGTTGTTAGAAGGCAGCTGTTTAGAGACACTAGTGTCTCCAGATCTGGAGAGTCTTTGCGTCTTGGGTGGGGGGGAGGACGCTGCCATAGCCCACAGTGACCCATCCTCTCCCCCTGGTGTATGATGCAGCTCCACTGAGGGACGAGCGGGGCCTGGTAGGGGTGGAAAGTCCTGGGAAAGAGCTGAGGGTGTTGGGGACAGAGGAGACTGATCCTGAAGGTAGGGGTCTGAGGCCGCGTGTAGCAGCCTTGGAAATGCCGCCGAGCACTGAGTATAGTGCTGTAAGGAGATGGATAGTTCGGATGGCTGCGGCGCACGTGTCTGCCAGGCCTGGGGGTCGGGGGGGGTTGATGGACTCACCGCGCCCGTATGTGTAGCTGGAGACACCGAGCCTGTCACCGCTGGAGAGGATTCGATGTGCGATCGCTGCTGTGTGAGCTGCGGCGGTTGGTCTCGTGGAGAAATCCGTCCTCCATGTGCCTGTGTGATCGGCGCCATCTTGGCTCCTCCGGCCGGAGTGCTCTCTGGTTGCAGATAGAAGGTACGGAGGTCCGTGGAGGTCCCCGGAGGGGGTTGGGATGTGCCCCTGTACTTTGAGGATCGGGTGGTCCGCGATCTGCCCATGTGGGTATGGTTTTTCGACCCCAAAATTGCTTTAGTTGCTGCGGGCTGCTGGAGCTAAGGGATCAAGCGTCCATTAAGGTCGGCTTCCGGTCACGCCCCTTGAGTTGCCAATTTTTAATTGCATTAAATGATGAACTTTACTAATCATCCTACACTCAGATGAGCGCTGCTTTGTCTCCCTGCTTTCTTGTTCACAGAGCTACTTCCTCCCTGTGAGCTGGCTGTACACACTGAGGGTATAATCAGCAAAGACATTTTAAACCTTTACTATTCAACTGTATACTGACTTTTTCCCCATATACTTTCTAATCCCTATCGTTTTATGGTTTACATTTTTATGTCCATTTTTTCTTATGCATGAATCATTCATTCTTATGGTCATTGTTTTAAACTGTTTTATATACAGTGGGGACGGAAAGTATTCAGACGCCCTTAAATTTTTCACTCAAAACGGACATACACCAGAAGTCAAAAGAAATAGTAAACCAACCACATATAGGACCGGTGGTTCCCACTGAAGGTGACATGAAGATTGTAAATCTATCTGACATGGTACTCACCCCAGACCATATAGGCCTATTACAAAAAGGTATGACCTTCTCCCCAGTCCATAATATGGATGAATTTACAGTATTCAAGGACATAACATTGTTCTTGAGGAAAGTCTTCTTGCGTTCCCTTTATGCTAACAGTACAGTAACCACAATATCCGAATTAGGGACAGACGACCAAAAAGCATTGGAGATTCTTAACTCCCTGTTGGAAGAGAGTGAGGGACCCCCAATGACAAATGACCCGATACGGAGAAAAGCTAACCTAAGGATAAGGTCACAAAAAATGCCCCCCCTATCCAAGAACAGGTGGCTTAAGCTTTTCTTGGATATGGTACAAACGGACCTGGCCAAGATAGACTGGACCAAGCGATCACCAGACAATTTGACAACAGGTGAAAGGGCAGCCTTGATGGACCTTAGAAAAAGACGCGACATCATAATAAAAAAAAGCGATAAGGGGGGTAACGTAGTACTCTTGAATCAACATGACTATGAGAAGGAAGTGAAACGTTTATTAAATGACACCACCACGTACGAAAAACTGGGAGGCAATCCCTTTCCAGTACTGGTATTTGAGCTAAATAGAAAACTATCTGAGGCAAAGGACGAGGGACTGTTGACCAACCGAGAATTTGAATATCTCCTAGTAAGGGAATATAACGTGCCTACTTTCTATATTATCCCAAAGGTCCATAAAAACCCAATAAAACCACCAGGCCGACCAATAGTGTCAGCCTGTCAGGGTCCTTTGGAGAGAGTAGGACGTTATCTGGATTCCCTGCTACAAGATATGGTCAAAAATCTGAAATCGTTTGTGCAGGACACTAGACATGTTCTAGCCAAGATTTCTGAAATTAATGTGACGGTACACTTGGAAGGGAAGCTCCTGGTCAGCGTTGATGTCGAGTCCCTTTACACTTCGATACCCCACCTCAAGGGATTACAGGCTGTCGAGTGGTTCCTGAGAGAAACCTACCCGGAGTCTGGACCACAGAATGAGTTCCTAGTGGAACTCTTAGAATTTACCTTAAACAACAATTTTTTTCAATTCTTAAACACATACTACCACCAAAAACGAGGTACCTCCATGGGCGCAGCATGGGCCCCGGCCTACGCGTGTCTCCATTTGGGCCTTTGGGAGGAGGAGGACGTCTACCCCTCGCCAATGTACCGCAGCCACGTACACACGTGGCTGCGGTACATTGATGATGTGTTAATGATCTGGGGGGGCAGTCTCGATGATCTACATATGTTCATGAAAGAACTAAACACTAATGATAGAAACATAAGGTTGACTTACAACTATGATCTGGAGAGACTGTCCTTCCTTGATCTACAGATCACAGTGGAGAATGGTCAACTTGGCACCAGTACATTCCGTAAAGAGACAGCCGCAAATACGCTATTGCAGGCAACAAGCCACCATCCCCCCTGGCTCAAAAATGGGATACCGGTGGGTCAGTTCCTCCGAATTAAGAGAAACTGTAGCAATGCAGCAGACTATAGACGAGAGAGTAGTGAACTATATATGAGATTCAGAGAACGGGGCTACTCCCACAGGCAACTCAGAAGAGCAAGAAAGAAGGCAGCCCTTAAAAGTAGGGAAAGTTTGCTACGTAGAGCTGAAATCACCGAAGGGCAGCCAGCCCAAACAAATGAACCTATACGGGTAATAACAGCCTTTGGGTCCCAGTGGGACAAAGTATATTCTACCCTACAAAAACATTGGGGGATCTTGACAAATGCCCCAGAACTGGCGAAACTGGTCAGTACATCGCCAAAGATGGTGGCTCGGCGTGCCCCAAGCCTAGGTGACATGCTGATACAGTCTGAATTTGTCAAAGAGCCTAATCCTACTTGGTTGTCTCAATATCCACGCACAAAGGGGATGTATCCTTGCAATAAATGTCAAGTGTGCCCCTTTGTCCATAGATCCTCCACCTTTACCGATGCATTGAATGAGAGGACATATGAGATACGTGACCTCATTAATTGCTCCACGTCACGAGTGATCTACGTAATAACGTGCCCTTGCCCTAAAATATACGTAGGCAAAACTAAAAGGCCGCTCAAAATACGTATTGGTGAACATTTACGTGAAATTAACACTAAAGGAAAAATACCAGAAAAACCTCTCGCAAAACACTTTGCCCTATGTCATCAAGGCTCCTCAGAGGGACTAACAGTCAAAGGGATTTATGCACTAAAATTACCCACCAGACGGGGTGATTTTGACCGCATACTTCTCCAAAAGGAGAAGTGGTGGGTATACAAGTTAAAATCCCTCGTGCCGGTGGGGTTAAACACTGAGATGAATTTACAGGTGTTCCTGGAACCTTAGATTAAGGATTTTGAATAACATCAGTGATTTCTTAATTAGCGTCTATAGGCATTAACATTGTCATATTTGTTTTCTGTTAGACGCGATATATGCCGGGTATGGAAGAGGCAGGGGAGGTGATAAATCTAAATTAAACAAATGGGGGAAAGCCTATGGGGAAAGAGACTAATAGGCATGTTATAATATAATCAGTTACATTGTTCCCATTAAGCTAACCACCTTCTCATCCTCTTCTAACCTTTAAGTAGATATAACAACTTAAAATACTTATCTATCCCTTTTCAAAATTCAGTTGAACTGTATGACGTGTATATGTCACCATGTTGCATGTAACACAGTAAAAGGGCACTTCACTTAGTGTTTCGAACCTGGTGTCACCCAATGGTATATAAATTTGCTCTACCTCTACCTATCATCACCTCACTCACTTCTGCCACCTTTCCTCCCTTATGTTTGATACTTAGCATTTGATCAGCGTTTATCAAGCGCTGACAAGCATTTTTTCCTTGACCAGCAATTTGACATTCCTTGCTGAATTAAGGCAACAACGAAGCCAATACCAGCTAATAGGCCGTAAGTAACAATCCATCAGTTATGATTGGACAATAGCCCTTCAAGTGCTCTCCAAGTACTTTCATTGGCGGTCACCACCCAAAATTAAGCAATAAGAAGGGAGAGTGTGTAACCGTCCAATGAGCGTCCCAGATGAAGCTACGTCAGTGAACCACGGCGAAACGCGTTGACGTCACAACGCCGCCCGGTCGATGTATTACGGGTTGAGTGGAAAGTGCACGGCTGCTTCCGCAGCAGGGACCGGTGATCGGTTGACAGCAGTGTATGTTATGAGCGGAGGATACGAAGTGGAAGACTGATTACTACTACCACCGTAAAAGCTCCCCAGGGAATTACCATAATAAACACTGAAGGTCCCCACGCTGCAGCCGTCCAGAGGATCCCTATACGCTAACGCCCAAATTAAGACGATTGGACTGTCTGTGAGTCATGGAGCTATGACGGATTGGTAACGTACCGCCACCACCATAGTATGATTGACTGTCATGACTACATGGTCTACAGGTTATAATATTACACTGCTTAATGACATCTGGTATTGTAGTGACTGTAACCAATCTCTCTTTTGGAATCTGCTTAAACCATGAAACCAACTTAATTTAAACCAAGATGGCTAATGCCTCACTAATCGCTATCTCAGCCATTTCTTCACACATAAGATGATCTCTATTTTTTTCATTTTTTTGAACAGGACTTCCAAATCATTCATTTATTTATGATACGTGAACTTTGAGCTAGTGGAAGTGAATATGATATATACCACTTAGGTTTCTAATAGGCTTTCCTCCACAGCACTCTCCACCCCCACTTGCACTCCGCCACGTTTGACCGTATGTCACCAAATAAAGGATACGAAATTGTAAGACCAATGGGGTATTAACTCCACAATTTGTTTAATTTGATGGTCCATCAAGGTCTCCGAGGCACAGTGCAATACGCCCTGACCGGGTAGCTCTTTATGTTTTTTGTTGTCATGTCTGTCCTGTTTGTATTGTCATGAGCGGCCGCACCGAATCTTTAAGATATGCTTATTTGCACAAATTCTTAACCAATGTGAATGTTTTAAGGCAATATCAATAAATACATGGTTTTATTTGATTTATGATCATTGACTATTTTGTTGCATGAAGTAACCCCCTTTTTTGAAACCCAGTACTATTGGGTTCACCCTTTACCCCATGTTTTCCCCCCCTTTTTTTCAGTTATAAGTATGGTTACTGCAACAATGCCCTAAAGGGTTATAAAGTGTACGGGTAATTAGATTCTCATTGCTCAGTACAGGTGACACTCACGCCTCCCAGTACTTCCCATTCCCTACATCCCTTTTCCCTTTCCCTAACGATTTTATGTAGCCTATAATAAGGCTTACCTGTAGGTAAAAAAAATATCTCCTAAACCTGTACGGTTTAGGAGATATTCCCCTCGCAATGAGCCACTGACTGCAGCGGCGCATGCGCACAGGGGATTCTCGTCTGCAAGCCCGGCAGCCGTCGGACTTTGCCGTAAAAAAAAGTCTCCCGCGCGCATGCGCAGGAGTGACGACATCGCGGCTCCGGAGCGGCTCCACAGCGCCGGAGCCGCGATACCCGGAAGGCACGCCAAGGGGAAATGTCAGCTCCCTCGGCGTGGCCCGGGTGAGATGCCGGCGCCTCGTTCTATGGTAAGTATCTCATAATGAGCTAGTATGCGGTGCATACTAGCTCATTATGCCTTTTCCCTTACAGGTGTAGGGAAAAAAAAAAGTCAGCAGGTTTACTATCGCTTTAAGGGGGTCTGAATACTTTCCGTCCCCACTGTATCTGGGGGTTCCATTTTTGTCCATTGCCATTGGTCCCATATTTTGATCTATCAAAATTTTTATTTTCTTATCTACCCACCGCATTTCCCGGTCGCTTCCCAAACGCCACTGCACACCCCTTTATCTGGGGGGATTTGGAGGGTTGTGCTAGAAGGGGGATTTGAGGGGGGGATGATTTGTGCTGAGAGGTAGGATTTGGGGAGGAGGAGGATTCCTGCTTGGAGGGGAAATTTGAGGGGTGAGGATGTGTGCTAAGAGGGTGTTTTTTTTTTGGTGGGGGTTGAGCTAGCAGGGGAGATTTGGAAACAGGAAGGACTTGAATGGAGAGTGGGAAGGCTTGGAAAGATGTGTGCTGGGAGATTTGTACTGGGAGGTGGGGGAATTTTAGTTTGGGGAGAATTTTGGGTTGCAAAGGAAATTTATGCCTAGGGCTAAGGATGTCAGTTAGTGCTCTATTTTTTTTTTTGGGGGGGGGGGGGGGGGGGGATTTTTGCAGACACATAATGCATACATCTTGGAGGGGGAGGGGGGGCACAGTTTGGTATTTTCACCCTGGGAGCTAGATGATCTTGTCCTGGCACTGACAGTGACTGAGTTCCCAGAATAGCTAGAGAACTCATCATGGTGTGTTCTGCTGCTTAGTGTGGTCAGTATTTGAAGAAAAGCAGAGGGACTGAAAGGAACACCATGAATTTTACTCAAAGGCAGCAATACAAACACAACAGGATTCTTTTCATCAAAGTACATGGTACAGCAGGCACATATCAGGAATGTGAAATGTTGGGTTTACAAATGCTTTAAGCATTAAAAAATAGTTTTCCAGATGTAGCACCTGTTTGAGCAGGGTTGCTATCAAATTTAGTTGCCAGGCAATATTTGCCTTGGCCAATTGTTAGGAGATCAATTGATTCCTCTCTAAATCTGGACTTGTTGCACCCTTCTCTTCTGTTGCTAGGTGGCACTATGCTAGTGGCATTAGATAAGACTGGGGCTTTGCAAGCTTAGCCATGAATGGATGGGGTGTCTCAGCCAATGGACGGGGATTTTCTTTGGTCCCTTGGCCTGCTGGGAGAGACTATTTATTTGGGTGGAGTCAGGTGATCGGGGTTCTGTGCCACCTGGACGGCTGTCTGGGTGGACATGTGTTATGCTGCCCCAGGCTGCTAGTCCGGAAGCCTGAGGCCTATCCCGGGGACACCTGGCTGCTAGGCTGCCTGAGGCCTATCCAGGAGCAGGAGAAGCAGCGTAGGGTTGGGACTACCGCTGCCGAATGGTGGGTGCACGCACGCGTGTCCACAAACTAGAGTTCCCGAGATGACGTACAATAACGTTGATTTGCATGGAAACCAGCCGACCTGCCGCAATACAATGACGGCAGCTGGTCGGCAAGTAGTTAAAATATACTAGGGATCAACATTAACAATAGCATGCACTAATAATATATGGGACATTATGCATTTTGTAGCCTTCAAATAAAAATATTTTAATAATAAAATTGTTGATCCCTGCATTTAATTGAGCCCAATCTAGTTCCACAGAAACAGGAGGAATGCAAATACAGAAGGCTGGGAATTGTTCCACTGAGATAAGTGAAATGCATTTATATAGTACAAGTAGTTTTAAAGAGACAGGAGAAATGCAAGTCAGAGACAAATCAAATGCCAGTGGGTCATGTTCTAAACATTTGTAAACTGTACTAGTTGAATAGTGAATTCCATCTATTTGGTGCATGGTAATTAACGGTGTATGCAGTGGGTATTGTTATATTTATATTCTCCTCCCCACACATTTCATCTACAGACTTTTGTTTCACTAAGGGTGCTCTGACTGTGTAATGGCCTGCCAGGGGGCTTGGTATGGATAAGTCCTATGCAGTGTGTCTGATGAGTAATAAGATTCAATGTTACTGTTACAGGAAATACTGGGAAGGAGGGCCTACCCGGGGAACACACCCCTGCTTTACAGGTATGAGCACAAATTACATCTTACAAAAGAACAATGTATATACAGTGGGGACGGAAAGTATTCAGACCCCCTTACATTTTTCACTCTTTGTTATATTGCAGCCATTTGCTAAAATCATTTAAGTTCATTTTTTCCTCATTAATGTACACACAGCACCCCATATTGACAGAAAAACACAGAATTGTTGACATTTTTGCAGATTTATTAAAAAAGAAAAACTGAAATATCACATGGTCCTAAGTATTCAGACCCTTTGCTCAGTATTTAGTAGAAGCCCCTTTTGATCTAATACAGCCATGAGTCTTTTTGGGAAAGATGCAACAAGTTTTTCACACCTGGATTTGGGGATCCTCTGCCATTCCTCCTTCCAGATCCTCTCCAGTTCTGTCAGGTTGGATGGTAAACGTTGGTGGACAGCCATTTTTAGGTCTCTCCAGAGATGCTCAATTGGGTTTAAGTCAGGGCTCGGACTGGGCCATTCAAGAACAGTCACAGAGTTGTGGTGAAGCCACTCCTTCATTATTTTAGCTGTGTGCTTAGGGTCTTGTTGGAAGGTAAACCTTCGGCCCAGCCTGAGGTCCTGAGCACTCTGGAGAAGGTTTTCGTCCAGGATATCCCTGTACTTGGCCGCATTCATCTTTCCCTCGATTGCAACCAGCCATCCTGTCCCTGCAGCTGAAAAAAACCCCCACAGCATGATGCTGCCACCACCATGCTTCACTGTTGGCACTGTATTGGACAGGTGATAAGCAGTGCCTGGTTTTCTCCACACATACCGCTTAGAATTAAGGCCAAAAAGTTCTATCTTTGTCTCATCAGACCAGAGAATCTTATTTCTCACCATATTGGAGTCCTTCGGGTGTTTTTTTAGCAAACTCCACGCGGGCTTTCATGTGTCTTACACTGAGGAGAGGCTGCCGTCGGGCCACGCGGCCATAAAGCCCCGACTGGTGGAGGGCTGCAGTGATTGTTGACTTTCTACAACTTTCTCCCATCTCCCGACTGCATCTCTGGAGCTCAGCCACAGTGATCTTTGGGTTATTCTCTCACCAAGGCTCTTCTCCCCCAATAGCTCAGTTTGGCCGGATGGCCAGCTCTAGGAAGGGTTCTGGTCACCCCAAACGTCTTCCATTTAAGGATTATGGAGGCCACTGTGCTCTTAGGAACCTTAAGTGCAGCAGAAATTTTTTTGTAACCTTGGCCAGATCTGTGCCTTGCCACAATTCTGTCTCTGAGCTCTTCAGGCAGTTCCTTTGACCTCATGATTCTCATTTGCTCTGACATGCACTGTGAGCTGTAAGGTCTTATATAGACAGGTGTGTGGCTTTCCTAATCAAGTCCAATCAGTATAATCAAACACAGCTGGACTCAAATGAAGGTGTAGAACCATCTCAAGGATGATCAGAAGAAATGGACAGCACCTGAGTTAAATATGTGAGTGTCACAACAAAGGGTCTGAATACTTAGGACCACGTGATATTTCAGTTTTTCTTTTTTAATAAATCTGCAAAAATGTCATCTATTCTGTGTTTTTCTGTCAATATAGGGTGCTGTGTGTACATTAATGAGGAAAAAATGAACTTAAATGATTTTAGCAAATGGCTGCAATATAACAAGGAGTGAAAAATTTAAGGGGGTCTGAATACTTTCCGTCCTCACTGTATATTGCACAGTAGATTTTGAGTGTAGCGCTGGTAGATTTGAGATCTACCATCTGATAGGTAAATTTAGTAACTTGTTCGTTAGGAAGGTTAGATTTGCCTCTGTTTCAGCTTGGCTGACGTTGCGTTTGTTTCCATACTGAGCCGTGGGTGTCGTTGTTACCGCTGGCTAGTGTTGTAACGGCAACATGGATGCTCTTCTGTCCCGGAGACAACTCGCTGGAGGTGGTCCTCCAAGTTGCATTCTGGGCGAGGGTATTTATGGGACAGACGCCATATTTTGGGGTTCGTTTTACAGCCACCTGCTGGCCCTCCTGGCCGACAGGTATGCGTTAGAGAGCTATCTCGTGGTCCTCCGTTCCGGAGGCCCACGTTGCTGCGGCGCAGGGGTGGGCTCAGAAGCTTGTCTGGGGCCTACCACAGTGGCCGAGGAATGGTCCTGAGCTGTCTATCCAAAGGGAGGAAGCTGGACAACCGAGAAGATCCCAGGGGAGGACCCGTCATGGAAGGATCATACAAGATGCTGGTCTGGAGAGGGGCCTGGTGACTCGGTTGTAGGACGTATCCTAAAGTAACTATACAGCCTAGTGTTGCCGGGTTGGCTTAAAGGTTCAAGCACTGTGACTGACATTCGCCACAAGAAAACCAATACATCCTGTGGCAGAGGATCGTGCGGGTTTATCCCAAATAAATCTGTGGCAGAGACTTTTGTTCGTGCTACGTACTGGCTGCTAGGCTAGTGAGAGAGGCCTATCCAGGCGTGCAAGGAGTGTGTTCCACCAAGGGAGTGCATTCTATTGTAATATCCAACCCCAAGGACATTTGTCAAGAATCTTACTAAAAAGGTATTTGAGTTTTCCTCTGCAGTTCTCCTTCTGCCTCTTTCCTGCTACTTCCTTCGTTGATGGTTTAATAAAGCATTGAAAACGTACTCAAGTGTTGGTGCGTGTGTCGCCCAGAGGTAAACTCACTTCACTATATTGATTTGACTATCACTGTGGTCACTATTGATAGAGTCTGATATCTTTTAACTGACAGCGCACTTTTATTTCGTTTTTTTATTTTCACAACAGTTCATTTCAAACGAGCCTAGTGATTGCTGGAATCATCTTTGGTGTTTTCTTCTTCTAGCAGTGGCATCCCCCAAATCTTAGGTAATGGATTTCTCCCTACACATATCACAAGATTATTTTATATATAAGAAAAGCTGCTGTGGTCAGTGAGTAACACACATGTAACCACTTCTTTAGCCCTTACAAACTTACATTCAAATACTGGCTTACGTACACTATATTGTAAAAAAGTATTTGGACGCCTGCCTTTACACACATGTGAACTTTAATGGCATCCCAGTCTTAGTCCGTAGGGTTCAATATTGAGTTGGCCCACCCTTTGCAGCTATAACAGCTTTAACTTTGTAACTATGTAACTTTTCTGGGAAGGCTGTCCACAAGATTTAGGAGTGTGTCTTTGGGAATGTTTGACCATTCTTCAAGAAGGACAATTGTGAGATCAGGCACTGATGTTGGACGAGAAGGCCTGACTCGCAGTTTCCAGTCTAATTCGCCCCAAACGTGTTCTATTGTGTTGAGGTCAGGACTCTGTACTGGCCAGTAAAGTTGCCCCACCCCAAACTCGCTCATACATGTCTTTATGGACCTTTTGTACTGGTGCGCAGTCATGTTGGAACAGGAAGGGGCCATCCCCAAACTGTTCTCACAAAGTTGGGATCATGAAATTGCCCAAGATGGTTGGTATACTGACACCTTAGGAGTTCCCTTCACTGGAACCAAAGGGCCAAGCCCAACCTATGAAAAACAACCCCACACCATAATCCCCCATCCACCAAATGATTTGGACCAGTGCACAAAGCAAGGTTCATAAAGATATGGATGAGTGAGATAAGGGTGGAGGAACTTGACTGGCCTGCACAGAGTCCTGACCTCAACCCGATAGAACACCTTTGGGATGAATTAGAGAGGAGACTGCAAGCCAGGCCTTCTTGTCCAACATCAGTGCCTGACCTCACAAATGCGCTTCTGGAAGAATGGTCAAACATTCCCATAGACACACTCCTAAACCTTCCCAGAAGAGTTGAAACTGTTATAGCTGCAAAGGTTGGAGCAACTCAATATTGAACCCTACGGGCTAAGACTGGGATACCATTAAAGTTCATGTGCGTGTAAAGGCATGTACATACGTGTAAGGCTGACCGCAGGTCAGCCTGTTATTGTAGGAGGAGTCAGGCTGCATAAAGCCTGCCCTCCTTCTTCTCTTTGCTTGTGGTCGTAGGATTTCGTGTGCGTCTGACGTCACTTCCGGGTGTCAGGTTCAACAGGATGATGTGCGGCTGCTAGGAGCAAATCTCCCTAATTCAGCGGCGGAGTTACAGGTTTGGGGAAGGGGGGCACCGCTCGCTGTGACCGCTCTCCCTCATGTGGCGCTGCAGACTCGGAGCGGCGCGGGCGGCCCGCTGGGTTCCGGCCTCCGTCGTGGGCGGCCGTGCTGGTGTCCGCACGCGCACGCTCGCCTCTGTCCTCCTCGCGCGGCTTGTCTCCGGCTGGTGAGAGGCGGTATGTGCGCTGCGGGAGGCTCTTAGTCGCTCTCTCTCTCTCTCTCCCTTCCTCCTTCGCCGGGGACCTGTTGCTGGGGCTGCCTCTGGCCTCGCCCCCTCCTCTGCTCTGTGTCGGTGGTGTCTGGGGTTCCTCGCTTCGCAGTTCCTCCGGTGTGGGGGGGGGGCTGCCAGTGTGTGCTGTGTGCGGCGCGTCACTGTCGTCCAGGCGCGTGATCGCCCTCCCCCCTCCCCCTCCCAGATCATCACCTCCAGCTAACTTTGATTGTTGTTGACCATTTGTGTCCCCTACCACAGGATTCCCTTCACTTCCTGTCTGCGACAGGGGGTCATTAGTGGTTGCATGGGCTGGCGTTCCCCATTTACCCCTGTTCTGGTGATGGTGCGGAGTGCGGAATCATGCCTCCTACTGATCGGTTGCGGTTTCATATGCATTTCATGGTTTCTTGCTATTTGCGATTTCCCTTTCATTTTTGCGCTTTCTTTCAATTTGCGGTTTCTTATGCATGTCGCAGTTGTGCAGGTGTTTTTGGTTGCTCGTGCATTTTGCGGGTTTGCTCATGCGTTTTCGCGGTTTTCTCATGAATCTTGCGGTTTTCCCATGCGTTTTTTCGGTTTCCTCATGCATTTTACGGTTTCTCACGCATTTTACAGTTCTCATACAATTTACGGTTTCTCATGTTTTTTCATGGTTTGATGCAGGACGGTTTCATGAGAATTTACGGTAACACATGTGTAAGTATAGGGTTCAGGGGATAATTCAGGCGATCTCTTATTCATTTTTTACGATTCCATGCTATTTATGGTTCGCATGCATGTTTAGTTTCGCATACAATTACGATTCTCATGCATTTTATGGTTATCGTGCATTTTACGGTTTCTCATGCGAGTTATGGTTTCTCATAGAATTTATGGGTTCTCATGCATTTTGCAGTGCATGTTTTTTACGGTTTCAGTAAAATTTACGGTTTCTTGTGCTTTTTACGGTTTCTCAGGTTTTTACGGTTCTCATGCATTTTACGGTTTCTCATGCATTTTACGGTTTCTCATGCATTTTACACATTTAAGGCATTTCACGGTTTTATAAATTGTGGTTTCTTATGCATATTTTTCAATCTCTCATGCTTTGTTATGGTCAATTTACATTTTCTTATGCAATTTACGTTTCTCATGTTATTTACGATTCTCATCATGCAATTTACGTTTCTCATGTAATTTACGTTCTCATGTAATTTACGGTGTTCTCATGCAATGTTCGTTTTCTTATGCAATTTGTCATTTCTCTTGCCTATTCATGTTTCTTACACTTCTCGTGTTTCCCATGTTACTCACGCCTTACATGGTTCTCACGTGTGCTCTTGGTTCGCACGTTTTCCATGTTTCTTTCGCTTCCCACGTTTTCCATGCCTTGCACATTTGTTCATGCTTACGTCTTCCCATGATCTCACGTTTCCCATTTTTCTCACGTTTTCCCATGTTTCTCACGTTTTCCCATGTTTCTCACGTTTTCCCATGTTCTCTTGTTTTCCATGTTGCTTTCGGGTGTTTTCATGCAGTTTACAGTGTTTTCATGCAATTGTTACAATATTTTCATGCAAATTTTACAGTGTTTTTCATGCATTTAAGGTTTCTCGTGCTATGTGTCACTTCTTATGCCTTTTCATGTTTCTTACATTTATCATGTTTTACTTTTCGTATGTTTTCACGTTTTTTCCCTTGGTGCTCACGTTTGTTTCTCTCGTGTTTCCTTGATTCTCACATTTTCCTTTGATTCTCGTTTTCCCTGGCTTCTCTCGTTTCCCATGCTCCTCTCGTTTTCCCTGGCTTCTCTCGTTTTCCCTGGCTTCTCTCGTTTCCCATGCTTCTCTCGTTTTCCATTGCTTCTCTCGTTTTCCGTTGCTTCTCTCGTTTTCCGTTGCTTTTCTCGTTTTCCGTTGCTTTTCTCGTTTTCCGCTGCTTTTCTCGTTTTCCGTTGCTTTTCTCGTTTTCCGTTGCTTTTCTCGTTTTCCATTGCTGTTCTCGTTTTCCATTGCTGTTCTCGTTTTCCATTGCTGTTCTCGTTTTCCATGGCTTCGCTCTTTTTCCATGGCTTCGCTCGTTTTCCATGGCTTCGCTCGTTTTCCATGGCTTCTCTCGCTTTCCATGGCTTTTCTCGCTTTCCATGCTTCCCTCGGTTTCCCATGTATTTTACGTTTATGTCATGTTTATGTCATATGTTTGTCACAGTTTTTCGTTCGCTGCATTTCTGTTAGCTAGTGCTCACATTCAGGGTCTGTCACGTCTACAGATCTGTACAGGCTGAGGTTTCGTTTTTAATTGATTGTTGTCCCGCAATCCACTCGCCTGTTTCCATACGTCATACGTGCACGTTCACCATTACACTTTTACTTTTACCCACCTCTGTCTGTGGGTATCTTAGCCCTGAGTGTTCGTTTTTAATTTCCTGTCCAGGCGCTGCAGGTTGCTCGGGCTCACTCACTGCATACAGTAGGGGGGTGTCATCATTAGGTTCACATTCTTGCGCTATTGGTCTTGCCATTCCTGCACCCACATCATCATGGTCAGGTACCAGGGGTATTATGTCTTGGGGCTGCTTGCATGTATGTTATTTGGTTGCTGTCAAACAGCTGGGTTGTTCATGTTCTACCACTGTTGAATACCCATCACGTCTATGGGTTGACAGATTGAGGTGATCGTTTTTAATTGGCTTGTTCGGTGGCAAGTCTCCTCATCTGTTCTTATGCTGTTTATGTATTTCATACAAACTCACGTTTCTCATGCAATTTACGTTTCTCATGCAATTTACGTTTCTCATGCAATTTATGTTTCTCATGCAATTTATGTTTCTCATGCAATTTACGTTTCTCATGCAATATACGTTTCTCATGCAATATACGTTTCTCACGCAATTTACGTGTCTCATGCAGTCTACGTGTCTCATGCAATTTACGTGGTTTTTTTTTTTTTTTTTTTTGCAATTTGTTGTTTTTATGATAATCTCACTTATGTTTCTCTTGTTCTTCTAGGTTTTCTCACGTTTTCCCAAGGTTACTCTCGTTCTCATGTTTCTCACGCTGTTCATCATTCACGCTACCGGGGTTTTTTCATGTAGTTTGTGGTTTCTTGCAGCTTCGGTGCTTAGGCTGCTTACGGTTTGTAGCTCGCGCAATACATGTGTTTCGTTCTTTCATGCAGCTACGTTCCTGACGCAGGTTCTCAGCATGCTCACGTTCTTTCGTAGTTCATGTTGCTGTCCCAGTGGCATGCCACTTACGCGGAGTAGGTTACCCAGGGGACTGGTTTTCCCTCTGGTATGCACACGACCTTTTATTTCTTAGTTACTTTTGGCTAGGATTGGCGGATGCATGGAACTATGGTAAATCAGCATGGCAGCTCCAGCAGCTTTTACAGGCTCAGGGGGTTAGTGGATTCTGAATTTTCTCAAGTCTCTAGGTCAGGATCAGTAGGCTTCCTACTTGGTTCGGTTTTTGGCCCTTTTTATCACGTATCGGCATGGCATTGTCAGGGCGTTTCTGGTTGGGCTCAGCTTTTATGTTGTTGGAGACCCCGACAGACTTTCTTTATTTGCTGCGCATTCTATTAGCGATCCTCAGGGTTCTTGAAGAGTAGCCCTCCTGCTGTGATCAGCGGACTTCTCACTATGGGTAAAATTTTTCTGTGTGGTATCTGTCACATTCTCATGGTCTCCTTCATGTTGGGTACCAGCTAGGTGCTCAGGGCAGGCTTATACCCGGTTTGGGTCATAAGTAATAGGAGCAGGTTCAGTGTATTTGTGCCAGGGACCCCAGCCCGTTGGGTAGGTGGAAGTCGTCTTGTTTCTCTGGGTTTGGCCCAGGGCCATTTTTGAAGATACCATAAGCGTCTGTTATTTGATAGTTTATACGTAATTTCAGTAGGCTATAATTTGGCATCATATTCATCCTACTGGTCATTTTTGCCCCCTTTTAGGCATACTGACCATTTGACCAGGGCACAACTCAGGTCTATGTTCTTGTTGCTTTTTGTTCCTTGTTACACTATCACAGATTGACTCCGAGTACAAGTGTAAGGCTGACCGCAGGTCAGCCTGTTATTGTAGGAGGAGTCAGGCTGCATAAAGCCTGCCCTCCTTCTTCTCTTTGCTTGTGGTCGTAGGATTTCGTGTCCCACCCACCCATTCCCTTTTTCTTTTCTATTTTTTATTTTATTTCAATTCATACTTGGGTATGCCCCCTTTTAGGCATACTGACCATTTGACCAGGGCACAACTCAGGTCTATGTTCTTGTTGCTTTTTGTTTCTTGTTACACTATCACAGATTGACTCCGAGTACAATGTACATTATATTGCCAATACTTTTGACAATATAATGTACAGTATGTAATCATTTCAATTTGCGGTTTAGTACTTATTGGTTTCCCTGGCCAACAGCCTTCTGAAAACACCAGATGCCTGGCTGTCTCTGGCTTTAATACTTTGTGACAATGTCCTCCAGCAAGCATACAGATCAGGAAAGTCAGAGCTCCTTACCTTACCTGTATGCTTTCCCCAAGTCAGTAACTTAAAGCAGAACTTCAGTCCCACCTGGGCAGTGGCTCCACACCCCCCCCCCCCCCCAGGCACCACAATGGCAAATGCGCAAATGTGCCCATGGGCTTTGCATCTGTGCATGCAAAGGTGATTTTTCACACATGCATAAAGACAGGGCAGGTTTTGGACTTCAGCGATAGCATTCTTTGAGCATGGTCAGGGAAACCGGGGCATGCACAGATGTGCTGCAGGATTCTCTAGGGACCCAATGTTTGTATGACTACTTGTCAGGGTAGCTGCACTTCAGGTAAATGTTCTTAGAAGGACACCAATATCTTAGATAACCATATCCCATCATTTATTTTCTGGTGCAAGCGGTTGAGTTACAAAAACTAGAGAGTGCAAAATCTGATGCATGTGTGCATGGTAGCCAATCAGCTTCTAACTTCAGCTTCTTCAATTAAGCTTTGAAAAAAAAAAAAAACTGGAAGCTGATTGGTTTCTATGTAGAGCTGTATCAGGTTTTTCACTCTCCAGTTTTAGTAAATCAACCCCTCTCGGTGTTATTAGTACAGGAAATAAGGTTTTAACAGAAACAGATCTCAGATGAAATCACATACAGATAAGGTATAACTGGTTTATACCAAAGTTTATGCTCCAGACTTCTAATGAAACACAAAGTTGTAAGTCTGCAAATGACAGTTAAAAGATATGCTATGGAGATTATTATCTGAAACAGTTCAATCAAGATTAGAAGGCTTTGTATACCGCAGTATTTAGTGTATAACTCAAGACAGAAGCTTACTTCGCCTAACATATGTGCTGCATAATGTGAAATATGTTTCCTGATATCCTAATGTAGCCAGGTGCTGGCTAACTTGCCTGTGTCATCATGGGACATTCTGTAACATCAGCTGCAGTGAGCAAGTTTCCCTCTAGTGTTCAGCCTGGACATTGTGTCATCATTTTACTGAATGCAGAGAGAGAGCACAGCTGAAATCAGGGGATCATGGGATATGTGGTCCAGAGAGTCAGGATTGCAGGGGAGAAAGTTTTGCTGCAGACTACAAGTTTCAGTCAGCTGGGAGAGAGAGGAATGCTGGATGAGAACATAAATAGCCCAGCCTGGGGAGAAGCTCTTCCTATTGGGACCACGGCCTTCAGCTGAGAGCAGGGATCCAGCCGCTTTGGGAAATGAGGGCAGACACCACGGCCTAGACATCGTGGGGTGACTCCAGCAAGTGAGCGTTACACCTGCAGGCAGATCCACCATTACCAGCTCCCTGATGGCTAAATGACTGTCTAAAGTTACACTTGTTGTCACCAGTACAGACCCAGCTGAATCCCAGCGTCGCCAGGTGCACCGCCAGACACCCTTCACAGGTTGCAGGTTCTTCAAGAGCCTGTACCGGGACCTCCCATTCTCTTAAGCCTTGGTAATATCAGGAGTGGTGAGCGGGCAGAAGCCCTCCCTGTGTACACACTACAAAGGCACACTGCATGCAGGACACCTTTACCCCATCTCTTTACATGAAAGTTTCCAAAGGAAACACTTTGCATGTGTTATTCTTTATTGCAAGTCGCCCCGCTGGGCCATTGTTAAGCTAGCTGAAGACTCTGGGCATCTACACAAGGACCCCTTCACTATTCTTCTTCCCCACCACTTAAAGGACTCACTGCATAATATTAAGGGAAACTTCACTCACATAGTGATTATTGCATTTCTTACAAATTGTTGTGTTCTAATTGTACCACACTTTCTGGGCTTATGACACCGGGATTTTAAGGAAGCAGGCTGACACAAAAAAAGGTCATTTTCTTCCCTTGTATACCTGGGGTCATAAGTTCTTTCAGGGCCTACTGGTTAGTACTGTTTGACTTATTGTGATCTTCCCTTGCATTGCATATTCTTTGTATGCTTACTAAGACCAAAGTTTAATACTGAAAGATATTTGCCTTAGCAATTCTTGGTAGTCTTAAAGCAGAATTTCAGGTTTTAAAAAAACAAAAAAACAAGTCAGCAGCTACAAATACTGTAATTGCTAACTTAATAAAAGAACACTTACCTGTTCAGGGATCCCACGATGTTGGCACCCTTAGCCTAATCGTCAATCAGCTTTGGGTGCAGGCGCTGGCATCTGTAGTAAGGAAAACAAGAAATGAAGCCTTGCCGCTTCACAGCCTGTTTCCTACTGCGCATGTACGAGTCATGCTTCACTTTCTGAATGGCCCCTCCTTCTTCTGGGACCTCTGTGTGTCCCAGAAGACAGCGGTGGGAAGGAGGAGGGGCCAGAAATGACAAAGATTGCCAAGCGGCAATCTTACCAGGAAGTAGGAGTGGGTACCTGTAAAAAACAGGTACCCCCCCCCAAAAAAAAGTCCCAAATGTGGCAGTGGAGAGGATGCGAACAAGCAGAGCTTCCCTTTTGGGTGGAGCTCCGCTTTAAAGAATTTCAAGTAAAATACTTATTTACTTTCCTTTGGTCCGGTGTCTGTTTACTTGCATTATCACTCTGAAACATGTCTGAAACCAGGGTGTCAGAGGTGTCGGGTGGCTTGCAAACTTTAGGGATAGTCATCTTCCAGTGTCCCTCACGAGGGTGCTGCTACACTAACCTGACCATTCTCAGTTGAGTCAAGTGACAATTATCTTGTGTCTTTGGGCATCCTAACATAAGATCCTGTATAATGGCAACACATATTAGAGTCATCCCAGAAACAGTAAAATCCGTACCTGTCCTTCAATGATTTAACAATTTTGTAACTTTACGTATAATATGAGTAACGTGATTTGCTTTGCCTGTATTGGCATATGCAGCACCAATGTGATCAGATGTACATGCAATAATGTGTCTATGGGTCATCACTTTTCATTACACACACAGTATCTCACAAAAGTGAGTACTAACCTGACCATTCTCAGTTGAGTCAAGTGACAATTATCTTGTGTCTTTGGGCATCCTAACATAAGATCCTGTATAATGGCAACACATATTAGAGTCATCCCAGAAACAGTAAAATCCGTACCTGTCCTTCAATGATTTAACAATTTTGTAACTTTACGTATAATATGAGTAACGTGATTTGCTTTGCCTGTATTGGCATATGCAGCACCAATGTGATCAGATGTACATGCAATAATGTGTCTATGGGTCATCACTTTTCATTACACACACAGTATCTCACAAAAGTGAGTACACCCCTCACATTTTTGTAAATATTTTATTATATCTTTTCATGTGACAACACTGAAGAAATGACACTTTGCTACAATGTAAAGTAGTGAGTGTACAGCTTGTATAACAGTGTAAATTTTCTGTCCCCTCAAAATAACTCAACACACAGCCATTAATGTCTAAACCGCTGGCAACAAAAGTGAGTACACCCGTAAGTGAAAATGTCCAAATTGGGCCCAATTAGCCATTTTCCCTCCCCGTTGTCATGTGACTCGTTAGTGTTATAAGGTCTCAGGTGTAAATGGCGAGCAAATGTGTTGAATTTGGTGTTATCTCTTTCACCCTCTCATACTGGTCACTGGAAGTTCAACATGGCACCTCATGTCAAAGACCTCTCTGAGGATCTGAAAAAAATAATTGTTGCTCTACATAAAGATATAAAGCTATAAGAAGATTACCAAGATGGTGGCCAAGCCCATACAGCGGTTTAACAGGACAGGTTTCACTCAGAACAAGCCTCGCCATGGTCGACCAAAGAAGTTGAGTGCACGTGTTCAGCATCATAGCCGGAGGTTGCCTTTGGGAAATATCCGTATGAATGCAGCATTCATAGGGATATTTCCCAAAGGCAACCTCCGGCTATGATGCAGAGGTTGAAGGGGTGGGGGGGTCAGCCTGTCAGTGCTCAGACTATATGCTGCACACTGCATCAAATTGGTCTACATGGCTGTCGTCCCAGAAAGGAAACTCTTCAAAATATGATGCACAAGAAAGCCCGCAAACAGTTTACTGAAGACAAGCAGACTATGGGCATGGATTACTGGAACCATGTCCTGTGGTCTGATGAAACCAAGATAAACTTATTTGGTTCAGATGGTGTCAAGCGTGTGTGGCGGCAACTAGGTGAGGCGTACAAAAACAAGTGTGTCTTGCTTACAGTCAAGTATTGTGGTGGGAGTGTCATGGTCTGGGGCTGCATGAGTGCTGCCGGCACTGGGGAGCTACAGTTCATTGAGGGAACCATGAATGCCAACATATACTGTGACATACTGAAGCCAAGCATGATCCCCTCCCTTCAAAGACTGGGCCGCAGGGCAGTATTCCAACATGATAACGACCCCAAACACACCTCCATGATGACCACTGCCTTGCTAAAGAAGCTGAGTGTAAAGGTGATGGACTGGCCAAGCATGTCTCCAGAACTAAACCCTATTGAGCATCTGTGGGGCATCCTCAAACGGAAGGTGAAGGAGTGCAAGGTCTCTAACATCAACCAGCTCCGTGATGTCGTCATAGAGGAGTGGAAGAGGACACCCGTGGCAACCTGTGAAGCTCTAGTGAACTCCATGCCCAAGAGGGTTAAGGCAGTGCTGGAAAATAATGGCAGCCACAGAAAATATTGACACTTTGGGCTTAATTTTGAAATTTTCATTAAGGGATGTACTCTGTTTTGTTGCCAGCGGTTTAGACATTAATGGCTGTGTGTTGAGTTATTTTGAAGGGACAGCAAATTTACACTGTTATACAAGCTGTACACTCACTACTTTACATTGTAGCAACGCGTCATTTCTTCAGTGTTGTCACATGAAAAAATATAATAAAATATTTACAAAAATGTGAGATACTGTACATCTCAAACACGTTTGCTATATTAATATCTGTATTATGGAAACAAAGATATACCATTAGAGTAATTTTCTTCAGAAATTTGATTTCCTTGTTTAATCACGAAGGTTAAATGTCGCACTGTGGTGCTTTTCCTACCAATCATATATGTGTATTTGACAACAGATGTGGACAGAAAACACCTCACACATAAGTATCTCACCAAAAGGCACCAGATCCAATTTTATTACATTCAGAAACAAGAGATCCTAAATAAAAAAATATATAAAACATATAGAGTACTTTGGAGAATGAAAACACCTGGTAGATATTTACCCAAGGCTCCTGGAGTGTTGTGGGTACTGGGAGGCTGGAGTTCCCCCAAGAGGTTATGGATAATCACAGTTTTGGAGTGAAGTAAGGAGAACAATGTTTTGTTACAGTTTGGGGAGAAGAAAGACTTGAGACTGCTTTGGCTGTACACCGCCTTCCTCTGCAGACAGTCACTTTCAGCAGGGCATGTGATCAGAAGTCCTATTGTATTCCACATGTGCGGTGAACAAAAGGCAAGGGAGTCAGTCCAGGCAGGTCTCTTGATTGTCAGGTGTAAACCCTTGTCTAGTATCATATATTCTGAGCAGCAGAGATTCTCTGTGAATTGATGCAGTCTAAGACACAACGCCAGAAATAGAAAGTTCAGACTGATAATAATTTCAGGTACCTCGTTCTGGCGTACATAGTGTCCTTTACAACCATCTTGCGAAGCAGACTATCACCTATAGTACTTATAGTAGGTTTGCCAGGGAATTAAGACTCCGACATACATACATACACACACACACACAAACACACACACACACCTGGAGGTTAGATTAATTCTTACATAAGGTGCACAGACATTAGGTCACATGACAGATGAGGGCCACAATTCCCTCTGCTCATAGGGGGAGCTAATACAGCAATAAAGGGCACTGTATGGAGTGGAGGTCAGGAACAGGTCCACAGTACAACGCAGAGACTGAGTTAAAGGGACAATTCACAACTGTCACGACTGTGTCACGAAACACAGACAAATTATAGCACTGACTGAGTAATTATACCCTGGGATACCACTATTACCTGAGGGTGATGGAGACGGGAAATACAAAAGTCGGCACTGTCTATGTGCACAGCAATGTGTGTGCCCATGTACACACTCTCAAATATACATAAACACAGGTGCACATACATACAGGATCCATCTATCTTTCTGCCAATCTGTTCAGTGAGGTCTTGACAGCATGTCTGAACAGTAACAGTGGTGTGAATTTTTCATGTTAACGGAAGGGACTTAAGCACGAGCTCCATCAACAGCTTCAGACTCTGGCTTGTAGATTGGTGCTCTCTGCTCTTTGGTTTCTTCACTGACATCATCATCCTTGCTATCTGTCTGAGGATAAACAACCACACACAGCTTCTGGCCAGCACGTGTCATTGCATCTAGGGAATAAAAAAACAGAAACATACTTAAAGCGGTTGTATACCCGCTGTCATTTTTTTTTTTTTTTTACACCTGCAAGGGAAAAGGCATATTGAGCTAGTATGCACCGCATACTAGCTCATTATGAGATACTTACCTTAGAACGAGGCGCCGGCATCTCACCTGGTCCACGCCGAGGGAGCCGACATCTCCCCTCGGCGTGTCTTCCGGGTATCGCGGCTCCGGCGCTGTGAGTGGCCGGAGCCGCGATGTCGTCACTCCCGCGCATGCGCGCGGGAGACTTCTGCCCGGCAAGCTCCGGAGTTTGCCGGGCTGTCAGCCGAGAGTCCCCTGTGCGCATGCGCCGCTGCAGTTAGCGGCTCATTGCGAGGGGAATATCTCCTAAACCTTACAGGTTTAGGAGATATTTTTTTTACCTACAGGTAAGCCTTATTATAGGCTTACCTGTAGGTAAAAGTTACAAATATAGGTATACAACCGCTTTAATTCAACATCCTGACCATTAAACCAGACAACAATTTGTAGAAGACTCCATTCCACATCTCTTGCCATAAGGGTAATTATCCTGCTTTATAAAAAGGGATATGGATGCATTTCTACATTTTTTGTATACTTTAAAGTATAACTAAAGGCAAAACTTTTTTTAGTTTTGGATGGAGTGGAGATGGATTAGGTTTTTATTGCTAACTCTGCTCCTGTTAGGGAGATTGACTCTCTCTATTTGTCCTATTTACCATTGTCATTGAAAGTGAAAGTAAAAGAAAAGCCTAATTTTGAGTTGCCTCCAGAAAAGTAAGAGGGGAAATCTTCCAATAGCATACCTCCCAACTTTTTGAGATGGGAATGAGGGACACCTATCAGCAAAAGTATGCAGGCATAGGACACACCCCTTGCCACACCCCCTTAAAGGGGAATTGTGCAAAAAAAACAAGATTGGTTAACTCTTTTTTTACCACTAATATTCCTTTATATTGGCTTTTGGAATTTACAAATGCAGCAATTTAGAAATCAGATGAAAGGTTTAGCACTGGAAAACACATTTTGATAGATAAAAAGTGCATTTTATATACATCTATATAGATCAGACCAAAATGAGGGACAAATGAGGAGGAATGAGGGACAGAGGAACATTGCTCCAAATCAGGGACAGTTGGGAGCTATGCAATAGGGACACTAGTTCTGGTGACCTGGGGGTCCCCAAGGAATTCCCTTAATTTGCAGGGATTTCCTCTCACTTCCTGTTTGGCTATGGGACAGAAAGTGAAAGTAAATCTCCCCAGTGGGACACAGATGTCAAAAAATACATTGACAGTGGTAGAGGTGCACCGAATGGAAATTTTGGTGCCGAAACCAAAACCGAAAATGCAGGATGCACTTGGCCGAAAACCGAAACGGAAAACTATAGTTTTAAAAAAATATTTATATTTGTATATATAATTGTATTATATTCGACTTTTTAGTCAATATCATCAAGTTAAATAAGTGTAAATTTATTGTCGGCCATTACTGGCAGGTTTAGCGCAAGAAAAATGTTTCCCTTTAAATTCAACGTATGTCTGCACACTGGTCTATTGCGCTTTCATTGTGGTGGTAAAAATCTGCATTTTTGGTCAGTTAAAAAAAAAAAAACACAAAAAACCCACAGTTGAAATGCATCGAAAACGCAGAAGGAACGCATCATTAACGCACCCCTGTTTTTGATGCAGGTTTTGAGTCACATGACCTATGAAAAACACTCCATAAGCACAGTAAAATCGCTGTGAGTTCACGGCAAAATCGCTGCAAATTTGCGGTAAAGTTGCGCACGTTTTCAGTGCCATTATCGGCACCTTTTTCTCTTATCGGCATTCTGCCAATACCACCATTTTCGGCAGAAATTTCGGTGCATCTCTAGACAGTGGTTATAACCCTCCATTACTCTATCCAAAAAGCTTTGCCTATAGTTTTACTTTAATGCTATAGTAATAGTACCCTGTTTTTCTATATTCTTTCTATCTGGCACAATAAGTCCTAGAATTAATAGATCCACCATGTACAAATGTAGAGCAAAAAGAGGTCTTGTGTTCAAGATATCTCCAATTATTTATGTCACTTTCTCTCTAAATTCTCTTTCCAGGCTCAGTCTAACCCCATACCAATAACCTAACCTCTTGCATACTGCAGCTTGAAAAAGCTCAGTACAGGTTATTTTTTCACTGAGCTAAAATACAGCCCATTAATTGTAATGTGTCTATGCACACAGGCGTGTAAACAAGCGCGGTGTATTATTCAGTAAAAAAAAAATCAGTAATTTACGCCTCGTGCGCGCAAATGCGCGCTATTGCACACATTTGCGCAAATGTCCATTAACATATTGTGAACGCAAAAATAAGTTTGCACGCATGCGCGCACAAATATGCGTACGCATATGCTCGAAAACACTTGCAAATACATTAAAAAAATGGCATGTTTACTTCGGCAGATTCTGTCTCTGGTGAATGATCGCGGGTAGTCGGTGGACATAGAGTCCGCCGGACCCGCTCATTGGCTCCCCCGCTAGCCAATTGGCGCGCGCGCTCGCCCACAGAATCTCGCGCACTAACCGACGTACGTCTACAGCGATTTGTGCAGCCGAGCCAATTTGTCGCAGAATAATTGCGGCGGCGGGTTGGCAAGAGGTTAATAAAGGACTTGTCAAATATCTTTGTAGTGTTTTTTCTTTATTTTTGACAGTTTTTTTGGTGAATGAGTAGGGGGATAATGTCCCCCTACTCATTCACAAAGGGGGGGTGGGATCTGGGGGCCCCTCCCTTGTTTAGGGGGCTTCAGATTCTGATAAGCCCACAGACCTCCACAACCACTGGCCAGGGTTGTGGGGAAGAGGCTCTTGTCCCTAATAATGTGGACAAGGTGCTTTGGGGTGGGGACAAGCCTGGCAAAGGCCTGGAATGGATTTTGGGGGGACATCATGTTGTTTTTTTGGGGGGGTTCCCCTTAAAATACATAACAGATCCAAAGGGCCTGGTATGGACTGGGGGCGACCCCATGTCATTTTCTCTTTTTTTTTTTAAATAGCCGCGTGTCGGCAACTGCAACCGTGAGTCAATTTAAATGTGATTTGACTCATTTTAATTTTTGCTGCAGCAGGTTCTATACATGCTACAGATCCGCCACTTTACTGGGATCCCCAGGCACTATATTTAAAGGAATTTTTCATTTTTATTGTTTCACTTTAAGCATCATTAAAATCACTGGTCCTTTAAAAACAATTGTTTTAAAAAATATTTTCAATTACTTGCATATAAGCCTTCAAAATGGGGACTTTTGATTTCTCATGTTCAGATCCCATAAATTTCAATGGAATTTGCAGTTCGGGGCCAAACTTTTCCAGTTTCCCGGGAGTTTTGCTGCGAACCGAACAGGGGAGTGTTCGGCCCATCTCTAGTCTCTACATTAACACTGAACTGCCAACCTTGGACAGAATCACCCACAAGCAAACCTAGGTGGGCGCCTAGGGCTGGTGGGTGTCCAAGGGCCCACAAATATAGAAAAGTGCCTGATATTATCAGCCAATTTTTTTTGGCAGTTGTAATTTGAATGGTTATGCAACTGGATTACTTGCAATCATGTGATCTCCTGTATGACCTCTGAGCACTGGCCACAGGTTTAAGATGGAGAGTAAAAGTCCACAATGACCTGGAGGCGCAATTTCAGGTCAGAGATTTCAGAATAACCGGCAGCATCCAGGTTTGCTGCAGATCTACAACTCAGATGTCTAACAGAACTTTCTTTATCTTTATATTGTCAAACAGTGGGAATATCATCCCTCTTGTGTCAGTAATAAATACAATTGTAAAGCATGAAAAAATATAAAATACATTAAATTAAGAATTGTAAAAAAAAACATGAAATAAATCAAAAAGCCCTTTTTTTTTTTACACATGGCGATTCCTTTTGATACTCAATTTAAAAAGTAGTTAGGCCCAGGTCTCATGTGCAATCTTGTCCTTGTCGCTAGTGACAGGATAGCTAAATAAGGGAGTTTTTATGGAGTAATGCCCATGTTGGGCAGGACAGCTAAGTGTTATACTCTTGATATCAAGGGAAATCTGCAATGTTTCTGCCAGTGATACAGCAACACAATGAAAATGGGTATTTCTCTGCCCTTGATTAGCGATCATGTCACTGGCAAGTTGTTCCCAGCACCGTAATCCTAAAGGTTTAGAATGCTGTCATTTTCTGCTGATTTTGCCATTTTAAAGGGGGATATATTTTGGGTTTTTTTAGCTCGACATTTTGGGGGTTATTTACGAAAGGCAAATCCACTTTGCACTACAAGTGCAAAGTGCACTTGAAATTGCACTGAAAGTGCACTTGGAAGGGCAGTCCCTGTAAATCTGAGGAGTAGATCTGAAATGAGGGGAAGCTCTGCTGATTTTATTATCCAATCATGTGCAAGCTAAAATGCAGTTTTATTTTTCTTGCATGTCCCCCTCGGATCTACAGCGACTGCACTTCCAATGGAAAAGGTGGATATAAAGTCTACACACCCCTGTTAAAATGTCAGGTTTCTGTGATGGAAAAAAAAATAGACAAAGATAAATAATTTCAGAGCTTTTTCCACCTTTAATGTGGCTCATAAACTGTACAACTGAATTAAAAAACAAACTGAAATCTTTTAGGGAGGGGGAGAGTAAAAAACTAAAATAATGTGGTTGCCCAAGTGTGCACACCCCCTTATAACTGTGTATGTAGCTATGTTTAGAATTAAGCAATCACATTTAAATTCATGTTAAATAGGAGTCAGTACACACCTGCCATCCTTTAGGGCCCTTTCACACTGGGGCGGTTTGCAGGCGCTATTGCGCTAATAATAGCGCCTGCAAACCGACCCGAAAGTGCCGCTGTTTTGTCTCCAATGTGAAACCCCCGAGGGCTTTCACACTGGAGCGGTGCGCTAGCAGGACGGGAAAAGAAGTCCTGCTAGCAGCATCTTCGGAGCGGTGAAGGAGCGGAGTGTATACCGCTCCTTCACCGCTCCTGCCCATTGAAATCAATGGGACAGCGCGGCTTTACCGACGGCAAAGCGCCTCTGCAGAGGCGCTTTGCTGTGGTTTTTAACCCTTTCTCGGCCGCTAGTGGGGGGTAAAACCGCCTCGCTAGCGGCCAAATACCGATGGTAAAGCACCGCTTACAATAGCGGCGCTTTACCGCCGACGCCGCCCCCCGTGGGAAAGGGCCCTTAAAGTAGGGCTGGGAGATTTTCTTAAAAAAAAAAAATCTTCGATTCTCTTAAAAAAAACTCGATTCACGATTCGAATCGAGTTTTTTTTTTCTTTGGAAACCGCGCCGGTCCTGAGGCGCTGCGGGCATGAGCTTTTAGGCGAGGCCGCGGCTTCGGCCTAGTCCGCAGCATCCGGCCGAAGCCACAGACTACGCCGAAGCCGCGGCCTCGCCTAAAAACTCATGCCCGCAGCGCCTCAGGGCCGGCGCGGTGAAAAAAAAAAAAAATCTAAAAAAATCGATTTGCTTACATTTTTAATCGATTTGACCTCTCAACTCGATTCAAGATTTAAATCGATTTTTTCCCCAGCCCTACCTTAAAGTGTCTCTGATTAATCCCAAATAAAGCTTACAAAGCATCAGAGGGATATCATTGATAAAAGGTATCAGTCAGGAGAAGGGTACAAAAGAACGTCATCATCAAGTGGAGAAAATATGGCACAACACTGAGACATCCCTCCAAAATTAATGAAAAGACGGGAAGAAAACTGGCCAGGGAGGCTGCCAAGAGGCCTACAACAAAATTAAGGCTAGGTTCACACCTATGCGAATTGGATGCGGGTTTCTCTGCATCCAATTCGCACAGCAAGAGAATGTGACTGGTTTTCTATGGAGCCGGTTTACATATCTCCGCAGCGCAGCTCTGGTGCGTTTTGCAGGAAAAACGTGTGCCTTTTTTGGTCCGTTTCAGGCCCAAATTCAGCCCAAAATTCAGACTGAAATCAGACCTGAAACGGTGAAGTAGGACACACCGAAAACCCTGCTGTGCGACAGATCTGTCTTAGGTGTGAACCCAGCCTAAAGGAGCTGCAGGAATATCTGGCAAGTACTGGCGGTGTGGTACAAGTGACAACAATCTCCCGTATTCTTCATATGTCTGGGCTATGATAGGGTAGAGTGGCAAGATGGAAGCCTTTTCTTACGAAAGAAAAACATCCAAGCCCGGCTAAATTTTTTCCTCTCATGGGGGCTGCGCTGATAATCAATGTGCTGATTATCAGAGCAGTCCCCCCCCCCCCTACAGGGAGAGCTGCCGATCGGCTCTCCCTGTCAGCACGAACCGAGGAAAGACGTTTACCGGCACTTCCTAGTTCACGCTGTGATCGGCTGTGATTGGTCACAGTTGATCACATGGTAAGGAGCCTCCATCAGAGGGTACTCACTTTTGTTGCCACCTGTTTAGCTGTTTACACATTAATGTCTGTGTGTTGAGTTATTTTGAGGGGACAGCAAATTTACAAAGTTATACAAGCTGTACGCTCACTACTTTACATTGTAGCAAAGCGTCATTTCTTCAGTGTTGTCACATGAAAAGATAGAATAAAATATTTACAAAAATGTGAGGGGTGTACGCACTTTTGTGACATATGGTATATATATATATATATATATATATATATATATATATATATATATATATATATATATATATATATATGGCACATATATATATATATATATATATATACATATATATATACCATATGCACTCTATACATTAAGGTAAAGTTCGCCCCCCCCTTATCTGAGCCCCATCTCAATCCACCGATGCGCACAAGAGCAGCCGCTCTCTCAGCCAGAGCCAGTGGTTCCCGCTGCTGTCAATCTTAGCCAGTGAGGAGGGAGCGGGGGTCTTATGGACACAGAGAGCCGACTCAGGAGCGAGCCCTCACGAGTGCCCCCTTAGCAAGTGGCTTGCTATGGAGGCACTTGGTATAGGGCAGGAGCTGGCAGGGGACCTGAGAAGAGGAGGATCGGGGTGCTCTGTGCAAAACCATTGCACAGAGCAGGTAATTATATCATGTGTATATGCCTTTACAATCACTTTAACCTCCCTGGCGGTTTTCCCGAGTGTGGCTCGGGGTTACATTTCAGGACCATTAGCGGTAACCCCGAGCCACACTCGGGATTACATCGCAGGATCCTGGTGCCTCCTTACTTACCTTGTCCCCGGGATCCTGCGATGCCCCCCGCACTGTCCGAGGGCTCCGTCCTCCTCCGAAGCCTCTCCGTGCCAGGCTCCGTTCCCTGCGAGCGTCGCGACGCACGGGGGCGGAGCCTGGCGGCAAATTCAAAAAAATGTAAAAATCATAACACATACAGTACTGCAATCTTACAGATTACAGTACTGTATGAAATCATTTCACATCCCATTTGTCCCCAGTGCTCTGGCCCATGCCCTGCATGCAGTTTTATGTTGCATATACTGTTCTTTCTGCCTGGAAACTGGAGATTGTCCATAGCAACCAAAAAGTGTCCCTTTAGGTCAAAAATGGCTTTAGACCAGCTAGAAAACTGCGATAGTAAATTAGAACACTTGCAGAATTGAGCGATAGTGAATCGTGTGGAAATTTATTTTATTACTATTTATTTTTATTTTTTATAATTATTATTATTTTTTTATTATATTATAATTTATGTTTTTGTGTTTCAAACTTTATCATACCCGGGATATCTACTAGACTCTTGTTTGGACAGATTTAAGTGTGTTATTGTTAATAATTAAATACCTACAATATAAAACGCCAAATTTCATTGCAAAATAATTGTACCGCTTTCAGCACCTAAAATCAGAAAGAATCATACCGCCAAGGAGGTTAAGGAAGAATACTAAAATCAACCCTACTAAGAAAAAAATGAATCATACCCAAAGTGGGTAAAAGTAAGCTGTTGTATGAAGAGGAAGATCAAACTGAAATGACAACTCACCAACAAAGTTATTGAAGCACTGGGGCTTGTTTTGCCAATAGACTCCCAAGAAGTAGACAGGGACTCCAGTAAGCATGATGAGTAAACCAATGCCACAGACAATAGGCTCAGACCATAAGCTGAATACAAGCAGGAAGGCCCAGAACAGGAGGTAGATAACTGGGAAAATTAGGTTAATCTGTTGAAATAAGAGGATAGTTATGGCACACAAATTTAATGAAAAAGAGGAATTTTCTTCTTTTACGCATGTCTTATAAATGCATCATCATACAATTAACACAAAAGTTCTTTATGATTTCCAAGACTCTAGTGTTTACCTTAGTTCCTGCCAATTCTTACAACCTTTCCTACCTAATATCTGCACATCTAGTTTTTTTTCAACCAAAAAAATAAAAAGGAAAGAGAAGTGTACTTAATGTGTTTCTTGCTTATGCTTTACAAATGAATGCCCCAGAAGAGGATGGGCCACTTCTAACACTGAAAAAAAACTAATTCAAAATGCCAGTACATGATGTCTGAACAACACGAAATGCCCATATGATTCATTCATCTGCCATGTTTGGGACCCTTAAAATGAACCTGTAGCTACCATGCAGGCAAAACAACAGGCTAACATTAATAGGCACTAAATCAGCAGTACATTCATCTTTTATTCACTCCTCCATATGTCTACCAGGAGCACAGTGAAATACCTGAAACTTCTAAATACAGGCACACCCCAGTTTTAGGTACACAATGGGGTTTATTTACTAAAGCAGTAAAGTGCAAAATCAGGCTCACTTCTGCATAGAAACCAATGAGCTTCCAGGTTTTATTACCAGAGCTCAATTGAACAAGCTGGGGTTAGAAGCTCATTGGTTTCCATGCAGAAGTGAGCCTGATTTTGCACTTTCCAGCTTTAGTAAATAAATCCCATTGCATACTTAAAAGTGGGGTATGCCTGTATGAGGGAGCATATGACCCACTCATCACTGCACTGGGGTTTGGCACTGGCTGATTGGGCTCTCCGTGCTGTCACATGGAGGCAGGGATAGAATCCTTAACCCTGTGTATGCTATGGATAACTTTCCCTTGCTTTTGACCAGAAAGTGGAACAAGGAGTGAGAGGTAGGCAAGTACAATATGTGCATCCAGAAAGAGCAATAGTCAGATGAAATTGTTCCTTTACCCTGAATTGGTCAATCACAGGTTACCTTTAATTTTATTTATTTTTTGCCTTTTAGGAATTCCACTTTTATTATGTCGCACTCACCTTGATTGGTCGAGGAATGTCTGGCTGCTTCCATCTTAAGACAATCTGACCAGCCACGGTAACCCCATAAAACAGGTAATTGATGAAACCAACGTAATTAATCAGAGTATACATGTCACTGGTTACCAGCATCAGCAGAGTAGAGAGGCACTGTGGGAGAAAATAAGTATTAGAAAAGGTGGTTATTAACTCTTTGTCTTTGATCTGTACAGCACTGGGCACACAAACAGCAACAACAGCATGCAAACAACAGTAGTGACGAAAAGTCAAAGGAATTACCGTAAAAAGCAGCGCTGGGATTGGAGTGCACCGTTTGATGTGGATCATGGCCAAAACACTTGGAAGATGACCTTCTCTTGCACCCGCAAAAAACAGTCTATGAGAAGAGTAAGCTTGCTTGAGGTAATTCAAGTATGAGATTTCAACATGTTCAAACATAGCAATTATACTCATATCATCAAAGTACAATTAAATAAAAAAACAAGCCATTGTTACGTGACCTATACATGGCTTTTTTTGTGCTTTACATAATACACGGAGCCTCACTAGTACAAAATTAAACATGTTAAAAATGTGATATTTTGTCAGGATGTGACGTTTATGAGTACTGCTTACATTTTCCTGGTAGAACTATTTAGAGATATTAGGGTAAACCGGCGCTACCTGAGAAACCTGTTTGGCTCAGCCTATACAGGAGAACATTATGCAAACGTTATTTTATATATATCACAGATCTTCAAACTAATATAAGAAGGAAATTCAGTGTTATACCACCTGAGAACAAATATCAAAAAATGCAAGCAGATGGCTGAAATGCATACGTATGGGTCAGCATATACTTGCATGCATCCTACATGGGTAGTAGTGTATAAGGCATGTCAGAGAAAAAACTTTTATACATCCCATATACTCCTAAAAAATCATAAGTATACTTTCTCCAAAACCACAAACTACATTACCACTGTTTGCAAATTAAAAGCATAGTATGTATAGCAGAAAACATGTATAAACCATATATGGATCCAGTTGTATTAATTCCTGTAAGGGAAAAAATGCATGCACCTTAGGTGTATCTATGTATCTCAATATTCATATAGTTCATATATTGTAGCGGTTATAGGAATATGTAGTATAGTCCCATGCAGTTCATGTGACAGCCAGGCACGGTTTTCCCCAGAGTGACTTTCGTGTGTACAGGGTTGAATGGTGACTTCTGTGATCCCCCCTTAAAATGCTCACTCACCAGATGTCGGAACCCCTGCAGGGGTATCAGGCCTGTAGTACCACACAAGGACTTTGCTGCTATTGCTGCTATGCTTCAGATGATTCCAATGGTCATGCTGCAGTTAACCCTGCTCTGTGCAGTAGAGTGGCCCCAATTCTCCTCTTTTGGTGTCCCCCACCGGAACTATTATTACATTTTCCTGGTGACCCCTCTGTCTAAAATATGATTTCCTTCTTTCAGGAATCAGCTGTTAGTGGAATGGTTTATATCCTCTCTTCATATAATATTGTTGTCTGAATCCCGACTTGTGAGAGAAATTCCCTTGTTACCTGTACCTACAACAGCCATTGGGAGGGGTAATCTCTGCAATAGGGACAGCCCCCCAAAAAAATGGACTAGTTTCTACTTTAACAAGCCATCAGGAAAGGGTGACTGAGTTGTCATCTATTTGCTGCTGATATCTAATACCCCGTACACACGATCAGACTTTTGCTGGCAGAATTCCAGCCAGCAAAAGATTGAGAGCAGGTTCTCTATTTTTCGGTCGGAAAAAGTTCCTATCCGAAAATGCGATCGTCAGTATGCAATTCAGACGCGCAAAAAATCACGCATGCTCGGAAACAATTCGACGCATGCTCGGAAGCATTGAACTTCATTTTCTCGGCTCGTCCTAGTGTTGTACGCCACCGCGTTCTTGACGGTCGAAAGTTCAGAGAACTTTTGTGTGACCGTGTGTATGCAAGGCAAGCTTGAGCGGAATTCCGTCTGAAAAACCATCCACGTTTTTTTCTGACGGAATTTCTGATCGTGTGTACGGGGCATAAGTGTCATTAATGTCATTAGGTCTATATTTACAGTATTCTTGCTTCATTTGCAAGCTGTCATTCCTCAACCTTATATATGTTACCATCAATGTGTGAAATTCGGCATTGTATAGAATGCTGAAAATGGGATGTCAAAGTATGAAACACCTAATATTTCACACATTGCCTTGGCATTCTATGCAATGCCAAAAGGCAAACCGGCAAAGTAGAAAATACTAGCCTTCCACATTGCAACAAGTAGGTCAATACTGGTCTTTTTCTGTTGTTTTTTCAGCAAGAAAATTTATTTTGTATTTCTTCTTTCATTTTCATATATGTGTTTTTTCAAGCAAGGCCTTTTCATGACTCTCTTTTCATACTTTGCATAAATAGCACTTGTCGTTCTTCATAATGCATAGGTATTATATACAATGCTTAGGGAAAATATCTATCTTATTAAAATAACAGCCATTTCATGTTTTGCCTAAAAACGTCACATATTCCATAGATTGCCTAGGCATTCTATGCAATTGGGGTTATTTACTGTAATTGGAGAGTACGAAATCTGGTGCGGCTCTGCATAGAAACCAATCAGCTTCCACGTTTTATTGTCAAAGCTTAACTTGAACAGGCTGAAGTTAGAAGCTGATTGGCTACCATACACAGCTGCACCAGATTCCGAGTGCTCCAGTTTTAGTAAATCTCCACCAATGATTCCTTTTTACACATTGCCGTTAACATATATAATAACGAGGAGGAGAATTTTATTGATAATTGTCACATTTTTCTTCAGAAAGTGTTCCAAAGTAGAATGGATAAAGTTTGATTAATGTAAGTAACTTGTCACCCCATACAATCCACTTTGGCAAAATTATACTTCTAGATAGCAAGATAAAATGATCAAATATAAATTAAAAAGACATCAGAGATCATCATAGGGTCCCATCATCTCAGGCTGTGAGCATTTATATTTTCATGTCCATGAGCAGTGGCAGCTGGTGCTCCATTATTTTTTTGGGGGGGGCGAACCACAAGCCACCACCAGCCCGTTCGGTCGGTTAGCCTGTCAGTTAAACCCATCCCCCCGCCCCACCTCGTCCATCGGCAAATCAGCCATTCTGAAACAAATTAGAGCCTCGGGCTCTAATCATGTGCTTCAAAAAAACAAAAAAGCCCCACTGAAATCCATGTGTCCGGCGCCCTGCATGGATTAGAGGGGCGGCGCCCCAAATGGACCGGCCGCCACTGCCCATGAGTCTGCTCTGGTACTTGTAATAGCCCCCCATTTACAATGCCAAACATCCAGACACTTATAACATCTATGGTCTCTTACCTGGAAGAGGTAAACAGAGATCCATTCACTCCTCCAAATGTGGACAATGCCACAGATATTGGCATGATCCAGGCCATGACACCTAACAACTTCTCCCCAAATGTCTGAAAAAAAATATAGATACAGGTTAATGGCATCTTTAAAATTCATAAAGATACATAAAAGCAAAGTACATTTGTTGTGCCCGAAAAATACTTTTAACTAAAAGGATGGAGTATACTGTATGAGTTTGTATAAATATGAATATCAAAACAAGAAATTACCTTCCCATACTTAACAAATTGGAGTGATTTACAGATACTCACCACTGCTACTGCATTGGAAGCCAGTAGCTCCTGTGGGGACATGGCTGTGACATAGGCAATGTTTGCAAAAACGTATACAAAGGTGACAAGTGGGATAGATATGAAGATGGCACGTGGAAGGTTCCTGTTAAAAGACATAATCATTAACTGAGTTTTGCCACTAGAGGGAGATATGAATACATATATGGATGGTAAAGCGAGGGTAGTGATCATTTATAGAACACGTACTGTATATTAAAGGATGTGCAATGCATATGTGAGTCAATTCAAAATGAAGGCATGGTTATGATATGTTATTTTTGTATCCTTAGTTTTTGTTAAAACAGAAAACTCGGACAAAAATATGTTGTGAGAGTTTCATCAGTCCATACAAATCATCAACAGGGCAGCAACACTCAGACAGTGCAGCCGCCTTCCCCAAACCTAAACTGAACCTGTAGACTGGTCAGCAGTTAACAGCAGAAGCGCTGAAATCATTTTCTATGGCAGCCCAACCTGCTCCCCCTTCCAGCAGTGACTCTGCAGCCTTCCAGCCTTCTGGTCTAACACAGAGCAGGTAGTGTTGCAGTGGGGAACATGGGGGGTGCAGCTGTTAAAATGAATGACTTGAGTGACTTCAGTGGTTCTACTGTGAACATCCAGGATGAATTACTCCAAAGTGCCTGCACCAACAAATGTGACAGCTCCTTTCTGCTTGTTAAGAACATGTTGTAAACGCTTTTCACTAAAACTGAAACATCAGTAAAAATTTCCTCCTTTTGACTCCAATGCATTTTGCTGAAAACATTTGCAAAATTTGCAAAAAACATTTGCAAAACATGAGCAAAATTTCTCATCCCTAGAAAGATGGGTGAAACTGAGATTTTTCCTTAGGTAAAATATTGGGGAAATGCATTGAAGACAATTGGAAGCAGTATTTTCCATCTCATCCCTAGTCCATAGCGTGGCCACAAGTTCACTATAAAAATGAAAACAGTAGCTAATACTAGCAAGCGTGGTAAGAAGTGCTAGTGCGATGGGAGTTATAAATGAAGGATGATGAGCACTTCAGTGTGGCAAAACTCTGCAGTCACAAAGATTTCCCAGCATGCTGGAAAACCCTGCAACAGTTTGAAGAAGAACTTTAATGTAATGTAAAGAATATTTTATAATGAAGAGCTAGCTGCTGACATGAATAAATAAAACGAATTAATGGCTGTATGTGATTTCCTATTAGTGGGACAAATGATATTATGGGGCAAATTTACTAAACTATTTAACCCGTGTTCATTATTTTATTATATGATCATACATTAGATTCCCAAACAAGAATATTCCATATGGATCGACATTTAAGAGACTATTGAAAGACTTTATTTCTCACAAATCTTTATTTTATTTTAATCAATTTTTTTTTTTATCTCCCCCTCATATGGCTTCTTTTTATTTTTCCTAAATCGACATTCCATGGAACTGCACAGTTTACCGCAGCCTGGCAGTATTTTGGCTGTGCAAGTCCAAATAATAAATTTTGTGTTTTGAACTAAACAGTATACAGTAAAATTACCAAAATATCGTAAAATGCATTTAGCGGACTTAGCTAATCCATGCAATAAATCTTTAGCGGTTAAAAAAATATATATAATAAAAAGGAAAAAAAAAAAAAAAAAGTCTTCAATTGTTGTTGTCAAAAACGAATGCATGACAACGAAAATACCTTATGCATTATTTTTATGAATTGACCCCTATGCAGTCCAGGGCATGACAACCCAGAAAATGTTGTGTCGGTGCCTCCCCCTTTCACCTGCATATTTTATAACTTCTAGTATAATTTATTATACTTTTCCAATCCCCCCAGATAATGCTACTTACAATAGTAAATGACTGAATAATACTTTGCACATACATGGGGAAAACCAGCAGCAAGCAGATGCAAAGTGATTATATTCTTAAGGGTAGCAGTTGGTATTCCTAAAGGATAACTACTACAAAAGGCATTGTTTAGACAGTGCAAACACTCACCACTCGTCTCAGATATCGGCTTTCATGAAATTAGCTATAAAAGGCACAGATCACTCATCAACAACAGTGGGCAGAAGGAGATCTTCCCACACTCCCTCATACGGAATGCTACTGAGACTTGATACACCTCTTATCCCTGACCCACGGACGGACGTTAAGCCTGGTACACACTATGAGTTTTTTTACATTCAACCCAGAGGATCGAATGAAAAAAAACTGACAGCTCCAGTTGTACTAATGATCTGATGTTAGTACAGCGATTTCCCCCACTGAGCTGTTGTGTTCTGACAAGGGGACAGCCCCTTCCACCGGCAGAACACTCCAATCAGCGCTCTCAGCCATTGGCTGGGAGTGCTGATCGGCAGCTGGTCGGCTGCTGGTTTTCCAGCATGCTCGTCAGACATAACCTGGCCAAACGGCCGGCTTCTGTCAGACCAACTGACATACACACGGGCCAAATGTTGGCTGACTTTTATTGGAAAAAAAAAAAAAACAGTGGTCAGTGAGAGATTGTCCCACACTCCCTCTTACTGAATGATGCTGATATTCAATGCACTTTATTTATCCTGAGCCTACTGACATTGGCTATAGAGGGCCAGACCTCTTACCAGCAACAGTGGGCACTAAATATCTTCCCATTCTTCTTCATAATATTGAATGCACTGAGACTCTCTGGACCTGTTTTATCCCTATAAATCTTCCTCTACTCCAATATTCCTCCGGTGAGACCCATTAACATTGGGAAGTGCAATTAAATGTTCTTTCTTGTTTGTTTTGAGTGAAGGGAATCAAGGGAATCAAACACAAAGGGGTTGATTTACTAAAGGCAAATCCACTTTGCACTACAAGTGCACATGGAAGTGCACTCCATTTAGATCTGAGTGAAAGATCTGAAATGAGGGGAAGCTCTGCTGATTTTATCATCCAATCACGTACAAGCAAAAATGCTGTTTTTTTATTTTCCTTGCATGTCCTCCTTGGATCTACAGCGACTGCACTTCCAAGCACACTTGTAGTGTAAAGTGGATTTGCCTTTAGTAAATAACCCCCAAAGACTTTTCAACACGTCAGAAAATGTCTACATACAATAACACATTTAACATTCAAAGGAGCACAGGGTATTGCTCTTCTTCATGGCCTGGCTGTTAAAGACGATGCTGGATTCTGTCACATTGCTTGTATTTATCAGGCTGGATATGACAATCATAGGGTTGGCCATATAATTGACAATTTTGTTTTTTAACTGAAAAAAATGGTCACTTGAAATGGAACAGTCCACAGCAATCAGCCACCACTGTTTCAATATTTTCCTGGTTTCACATAAGCAACTAATTGACACTGCAGTGGAAACCTTTTGAACTGCCACAGTGCAGATAGACAGACAATTTCCACCCCAATTTAATTTGACTTCACTAAACTGAGAAACAATAGAAAAAGGATTCCAAAACTGCCAAATGGTTCCCACCGGCTGAACCCTAAAAAATTTTTACTATTGAAATCTGGTGGAAAGTTTTCTATGATATCAAACTGTATTAACTGAACTGCTAAATGCAGATATCTGATGGTTTGAGGAAGGTAAAACACACCGCTGCCTAGAGTACGAAAAAGTAAGGAATTGACTTTAACTTTAGGTATGGTAAATATAAATAAGTACTAGAAAGTTTTCTATTACAATGGTCCTCAACATTGGGGTCTCCTTTTCATAATAGCCATTGCACTGTATTTTGCATAAAGTAATCAATTTTTCATTCCTGACAAATTCTCATTTCTATTATAAAATAAATTAGTATTTGAATTAAGTTCTGCATTTTTAAAGGGCATTCGAGTGGATTTTTCAATGCACCAACGAAATAAGAATGTTGTCAGCTAGTATATATGAAGACTTTCACTAGAGTCTTTGTTATAATAATGGTATACAGTATGTATTATTATAATAATTTTATTCCATGTCAGATTTATATAAACTCCGAAAAATATTGTGTTGGTCATTTGATAACACATGTACTAACATCACGTTTTATTTTTGTTTGGAATATCCATGAAATCATCAGCCACTTGGTATCTGTAAATTATACATACTTGTAGGGATTCACTAGCTCTTCTGTGACATAGTTCAGAAAGTTCCAACCACCATAAGCAAATGATCCCTGCAGAAACGCTAAGGCAATGAGACCAATATCTGGCTCCTGGAAATTCTCAAAGGCATTCTTAGGCTCCAGCCAGAAATACTCCCCTGGGAAAGAATAAGGATTAGAATATGAACCTCTAAACAAAAATATGATATCTTTATATAAAGCTACTCTTCCACCTAAATTACTTTGCATAAAGTACTTGTCTTATGGACAAAACTGTCACAATTTTGCCTTCAAAAGGGTACCTGAGTTGAAAGCAACATGAGGGCTGGCATTGCAGACCTCTCATTAAAATGCTAGTTGCTTGGTAGCCATATTGACCTTCTGGCTTCAACGCTTTCTAAGTCATTGACCCAAAACATGTATTCAGGTTTTAGTTCAATGTGACTATCGCGAATACCCCCCCCCCCCCCCGGACAGACGAACGGAGGACCGCCGCCACAAGCTACCCCCGCGCGGGTGACGAACGGCGGACCGATGCCGGCACGCCAATGACCCCCCCTTAGGTGTTAGACAAGAATGCAGCGATGGAGACTAACCTTAACATAGGAGGGAGGGGGTATAAAGAGCCAGGCCATTCTCGTCTCCGTTCTCATCTGGGCTGAACAGGAAGTGTGTCCTTATGCCGTGTACACACGAGCGGACTTTACGGCAGACTTTGCCCGGCGGACTTTTCGACGGACTTTACGACGGACTTTCTGAATGAACGGACTTGCCTACACACAATCCACCAAAGTCTGTCGAATTCGTACATGATGACGTACGACCGGACTAGAGCAAGGAAGTTCATAGCCAGTAGCCAATAGCTGCCCTAACGTGGCTTTTTGTCCGTCGAACTAGCATACAGACGAGCAGACTTTTCGACCGGACTCGATTTCGACGGATTGATTTAAAACATGTTTCAAATCTAAGTCCGTCCAACTTTTGAGAAAACAAAGTCCGCTGGAGCCCACACACGATCGAATTGTCTGACGAAATCCAGTCTCCAGGCAAAGTCTGCCGTAAAAAGTCAGATCGTGTGTACGCGGCATAAGACATGATTGGGAGTCCTAAGACTCCCTGGCCAATCAGGTCTCAGGAACTGCCTCTTGATTGGCCAGGAGGAGAATCAGGAAAACAATAGCAAATATTAATTCGCTATTGTCACACAAGTGGGTGGGCTCGGGGCGCCTCAGGCTCTAATCATGTGCTTAAAAAAAAAAAGCCCCATTGGAATCCATGCACCCGGTGCCCTGCATGTAGATTAGGGGCTGGGCGCATGGATTAGGGGGGGGGCGACGCACCTTCGCCCCGTATTGATGGGCCGCCACTGAAATTCAGAGCCATTAGGAATAATATTTGAAAGAACAAGCCTTATTGTAGGCTTAGCATTGGCACCCATGTCTGATTCACAGAATAGTACATCATTTCTTAAAACCCTCAGCATCTTGTGATTCTGCAGGTGCACCAGCCCTGCTTTTATCAGCAATATTCCAATCCCATGCATCAAAATGATGGTAAAATTTGTGCCCAGGGTTATATCTCCATTTTTACATGTGAGTAGAGAACATATTCTTAAAAACTAAGTGGCTACATCAATGGTGTCTATGTAAGATAAGATGCTTTCATATGGACCTACAATCATAGTACACATACCTTTGCAGATCTGTACTAGTCCCATGATTATGATCAAGCCCAAGGCCAGCAGCTTTCCAGCTGTAAATACATCTTGAACTCGAGTGGCCCATCGCACACTGGAACAGTTTATCCAGGTAAGTAGCACTAAGAGGGGAAAACAAAACTATTAGTGTTATGTTCAATGCACACTAATATATAGTCCAAACCATAATTCAGTTATTATATGCTACAACAAGAGGGAGATGTCTTCCAACGATCTGGATCATGAAAAGAGTGCTATAGTCTTTTATTGTTTCTTTTAAACATATGAGCAGGTATAGTGGGCCTACACTCTATTCTAAACATAACCTCTGTCCTATTGCTGTAGCTACTCAGAAATACTGCACAATAACTACCTATCAGCAACTCCAGGCTCCCTTTGTATTCTTAGCAACCTAGTAGCTAGGACTGAAAGGGGTGATTAAATAGGGTTAGATTACTATTTACATCTGATTTGGTGAAAATATTCTTACAATTCAGCGTAGTTCACTTAGTTATAACTAATATTATTTTTCACAATAAAACCTAAAAAATAATTCATATTACAAAGTTACACTATGCTCATATTTGAAACAGCATCCCTTGAGAGTGATGGAGCGCTGGGAAAATGATGTTGGCCGGTTAACAGGTGAACAATGGGAGGAGGCTTTTCAGTCGGTGGTGACATGCTCGCTCAATGTGACCAAATGGTTGACCCAATTGTATACACTGTTAAGGGTGTATTATACCCCCCATGAGTCCACATGTTCTAGACGTAGGCGTGACTATGGTGACCTAATTCATCTTTTGCGGAGCTGTCCAAAACTCTCTACCCTTATTGGGCAGGAGTCCTGCATAAATTGAACTCAATATTCCAAGTCTCTCTTCCAGATGACCCAAAATTCTGCCTACTAGGTACACTAGAGGAATTTGACTGGGCTAATCATACTAGAGAGGCAATAGGAAGAGCCCTGTTTCAGGCACCTAAATTAATTATGCTGCACTGGAGGTCTGAGTATACTCCTACTGTTAGGGAATGGATTAAGACATGTAGGTGACATGCTGAGGATGAAGATATTTATATACCACCACCAGGGCTGCACGCCTAAATATGAAAAATTGTGGGCTCCCTGGTTGGAAGTTCCTGGGCTTGTCCCAGTGGATCTGATCATGGACAGATTACTTAGACTTGATGCCAGCTGAGGTTGCATTTTCAATGCTTGCTGGTGCTGTATTTGTTATTTCCTCGTCTTTGTGACAGCTCTGGACAAATTTTAGGTGTTTGCTTTGTTTTGCTTAAATGTCTGTATCCCTCCTACTGAATGTATTCATAATGGGTAATGTGTGGTATGGTAATGTCTGGCAATGTAATGTTGTGCAATTCTTTAATAAAGTTCTTTTTGGATTTAAGAAAAGAAAATAATTATTATGGCAAATAGCACAAATTATCCTAATATTTGTTAACGTTCTAGAATCCTTTTTTTGTGTATACTTTGTATATGAGCAGCCATTTTTTTAATATAGTATTGCTATAAGAGAGCAGAACACTTGAATCAGATAATAGAATGGCTGCCAATGACTGCAATCTGTAGTGTTCAGCGAGAATTACTGGCCTGTAAGCCATGCTGCTTATAATAAATACAGTATGCCTTACTCACTGAGCACTGCCGTTTCCCAATGAGCAATACAAAGGGGGTTATTTACTAAACGCAAATCCACTTTGCACTATAAGTGCAAACTACAAGTGCAAAGTGCACTTGGAAGTGCAGTTGCTGTAGATCTGAGGGGGACATGCAAGGAAAATAAAAAACAGCATTTTAGCTTGCACGTGATTGGATGATAAAATCAGCAGAGCTTCCCCTTATTTCAGATCTACCCCTCAGATTTACAGTGACTGCACTTCCAGTGCAATTTCAAATGCACTTTGCACTTGTAGTTTGCACTTGTAGTGCAAAGTGGATTTGCCTTTCGTAAATAACCCCCAAAGTCTTTTTATCAGAAAGATCCAAACAGGCTGTCCGTATTCACATGCAGTGCTTTCTGTACTGTCACTGATGTACAAAGAGAATGGCTGTCTTTGGAGATTCCCAGGTATGTACTGAGTAGTCCGAAAGAAGTGTGATTGAACACAGCATTGATCTAAATCGCTTTATTCATCTGGGTTTTATGACAAGCCAATTCTAATAATCAATATATAGCTACACATGAACTATTCCTGCTTCGATTTCACATCCTTAATGCTTTCTAATCAGCTGCAAAGAGGTGGCACCTCTCTGTCTGACATAATCAGCTATGGCCTCTTTCCAATGCCCACGTCGATGCAGCTCAGAAACACCATGTATGACGCAAGGGGAATTTTATGGAAAACCAACAAGCTCACTTCCTAAATATCAAGTCTGTACAAGACACAGGAAAGACAAGACAGGAGGCACCCACTGGTAGTATGAAAAAGATTCCTCATGCCTACACCCAGTAGTTTGTCCCTGACACGTAAGATAATGGTGTCTGCCCAAAGACCCAATGCAGATAACGAGTACAGCCTGAACTGGAATAGAACAGTCTGCGATAACATGTATAATGGGTGTGTGGAAAACACTATGTAGAGGTGCATGATAAACAGGGCAGAGGGAGGCAACTGCACAACCCATCCTCCATAGGCATACACAGCGTTGCTGGATACAGGAGACATCCTGTTATTTATTGTCCAAACACCCACAGCTCTTATACAGCTCTTATATGGCTTAATCACACACAGCTTTTTCTTGTGATGTACGCACAACATATTCCAATTTTGAATATACTTCTTCAAACATATAGCTACATCAATCCAATGCAAAGGCAAATGGACTTTTTGAACGTGTTAGAATGGTATGCGGCTCTTAAAACTCTATTCTGTGCTAATAAGCAAGGATGAGCTCAGGCGTGTTCGCACGTGCCCGTGCCCACCAGGAAGCTGATACTCCGCAGCGCTAATCACAGGCAGTGAAACATTTCCCGATCCGCGGCTGCACAGATCGGGAAATGTCTAACTACCTGTGATTAGCGCTGCAGTGTGTCGGCTTCCTGGCGGGCACGGGCATGTGGACTTGCGAACACACCTGAGCTCATCCTTACCAATAAGACATGTTCAAATTAAGCACCTGCCACCTCATATCGGGACTTGCACGCTGCAACCCTCCCCAACTAGCCAGCACTGACAGCAATTAAGCTGAGCATACACAAGTAAAAATGCATCCAAACATTTTTATTTTTGGAACGTTCATTTGATTTTCTTTTTTTATGGTTTTCAAAGACATTTATTCATACAGAGTTCATGAAGGGCAATAGGAGGAGAAGAAAACAGTGATTGTATCCAGCACTGATGTGAGGCATTCAAGTGAGGCATGTAAATATGCAATAAGGTGTCACAAGGAGGAAGTGTTCAACGGTCAAGATGGTACCTTAGGCAAGCATCGGGCTATACATCTTATCCAAGGTCAGTACATGAGAACGTTAGACTTGGTTCACACTGGTGCGACTTCTGATGCAACTTGCGTCACACAGAATTATATGACAAGGGAAATCTCATTGTTTTCAATTGTGCCCTAATCAATGAGACTCAGAACGGTGCAATTTTGGAAAAGGTTCTTTTGGTGCGATTTACAGTGCCACTTGGTCCCAAAGAGTATGGAAAGTCACATCAAATTCGCACCACATAATCGCACTGTAATTCGCATAAAAGTCACATTGCAGTAGTGTGAACCGGGCCTTAATCCTGGTACACACTTATGCCGCGTACACACGAGCGGACTTTACGGCAGACTTTGCTCGGCGGACGGGATTTGGTCGGACAATTTGATCGTGTGTGGGCTCCAGCGGACTTTGTTTTCTCAAAAGTTGGACGGACTTAGATTTGAAACATGTTTTAAATTAATCCGTCGAAATCGAGTCCGGTCGAAAAGTCCGCCGTCTGAATGCTAGTTCGACGGACATAAAGCCACGCTAGGGCAGCTATTGGCTACTGGCTATGAACTTCCTTGTTTTAGTCCGGTCGTACATCATCACGTACGAATTCGACAGACTTTGGTGGATTGTGTGTAGGCAAGTCCGTTCATTCAGAAAGTCCGTCGTAAAGTACGTTGAAAAGTCCGCCGGGCAAAGTCTGCCGTAAAGTCCGCTCGTGTGTATGCGCCATAAGGCTTCATGTACACTGCTGCTGGTAAACGGACATTTAGGAGCAGTTGGGCATTTTTTTCAGCTGCCCCTGAACTCTCCTTTATGTTATATTATCAGTACATGTACACAGGGTCGTTTATAGTCGTTTCTAGGCAGTTGCGTTTAGAAGCATTTTTAAAAAAATGCATTCAGGATGGATGTTCAGAGGCATTTGAAACAGCAAACGCCTGTAACAGCTTGTAAACAAGTGCAAACGCGGCATTTAAACGCAGCAAAACAGACGTTTTTAAGCGTCAATTACTATCTGTCAAGTTAAATCATTTAGGAGAGGTTGTAAAATGTCCCGTGTACATTAAGCCTAACAGTTACCCGCTGGGTTGCACAAAAAAAAACCTGACAGTTATGGTCAGAGCCGCTGTACTAACCATCCAACATTAGTACAGCGATTTCCCCCCGCTGAGCTGTTGTTTTCTGACGGGGATTGGTCCCCAACCAGAACACTCTGGTCAGCGATCTCAGCCAATGGCATTCGGCCAATTGGGAGTCGGCTGGCTGCTGGCTTTAGAGCATGCACGTCCGACATACACACAGGTCGAATGTACGGCGTTTTTTTTTTTTAACTGGAGATTCGGCCTGTGTGTACCCTGCTTTAAAGCAGTAAAGGCCAGACTTTCTATTGGTTACTGGGGTCAAATTACCGGGGTCAAATCAACAATTGCTTTCAAACACAGTGGCAAGAAAATTCATAGGAGGAAAATTTGAACCAACAAAATTCTAACCGTAAATGTGTTCAGGAAAAATTATACCTATTGTAATGTGCTAGGCACAAAAGAAACCCTTTTAATACATCTAGGATTACATTGAATACATTTTAAGGGCTTTTAAATTAAATTAGTGGATTCAATGATGACAGGGTAGAATCCATGACAAATGATCTTTCTGATTTTTCATTCGAACAAAATACTACCAGTGTATAGCCAGCTTTATGCTACTGCTCCTCGCTCCTGCCCTCAAATAAACCAGTGTGTTTATGAACAATGCTGAAGGCTACCAGACCATGCTTGGGTATCCAGCTGCTCACTAAGTCTACAGGCAGTGTATAACTGAGAGTCATTTGGACAGAGAAAAGTTTTCCCACATTCTTAGTATTAAAGTAGGTCAACCCTTTAAAATGTAGTCCACCTGAGGATTATTATAAGAAGTAGATTAGTCTTACAATTCCATTTTTCATTGCTTATGTTTACCATGTGACTGAACAAAGCTACATTTATTTTACAAATGCATGATTTCCTTCCTTCCATATATGAAATCCTTTTTAACGGAAGCTCTGTTCAATGATGTTGAATTGATTACTATAGCATGGTGGCTCAGTGGTTAGCCCTTTAGCCTTACATACCTCAGATAAATAATCCACTTGGGGCATTATCTCAGTGAGACTGGTATACAGGTCACAGTCAAAGTTTATGAATAGCAAACACTTTTTTTCGTTTTGATAATGTAGGGAGGGGTTAAATCCTATGCCAGGTTCTTTCCGGTTTTTTTTTGCTATCTGTTTACCATTGGGAAAATTTCCCTTCACATATTGTCCCAGTGATGCAACAGAAATTTAGAGGCTATCCCCAAAAACAAGGTGAATTCCTCTTATGCCCCGTACACACGGTCGGATTTTCCGACGGAAAATGTGTGATAGGACCTTGTTGTCGGAAATTCCGACCGTGTGTAGGCTCTATCACACATTTTCCATCGGAATTTCCGACACACAAAGTTTGAGAGCAGGCTATAAAATTTTCCGACAACAAAATCCGTTGTCGGAAATTCCGATCGTGTGAACACAAATCGGACACACAAGGTGCCACGCATGCTCAGAATAAATGAAGAGACGAAAGATATTGGCTACTGCCTCGTTTATAGTCCCGACGTACGTGTTTTACGTCACCGCGTTCAGAACGATCGGATTTTCCGACAACTTTGTGTGACCGTGTGTATGCAAGACAAGTTTGAGCCAACATGCGTTGGAAAAAATCCATGGATTTTGTTGTCGGAATGTCCGATCAATGTCCGACCGTGTGTACAGGGCATTAGACTGTTGTCTCCGGATAGGTGTCTACATTGGAATTTTGCATTTCACCTCACTTTAAGTGTCCAATGGGCACAGAGGGGCTATTCCAAAACTAAAAGAGAAGTTTTGCCTACAGATATATTTTAAGCCACTATGGGCAAAAGCTGAACGGACAGTACATTTTAGGGTGATGGGAGGGAACCAAAGTACTTTGAGAGAAACCCATGCAATCACAAGTAGGGCATCCTCTATATGGATAAGGTCTTAGTGAGATTTTAGCACAGGACCCTACTGACGCCAATCATGATTGACAGCCACTAAACCACAGCACTGCCTACTTTTTCGTGCGTTGAATGCACTTTAGATTACAAGAATGAAAAGAAAAAAAACTAAACCCATGCTGGCCTTTTTCCTAAGTTATACTGTCATTAATATGTATAAACTTACATGAATTCTGATGCCCATCATCTAAAGGACACATTTTATTGCTCAAAACAATATTTAAAGCATTAGTGTAACAAAACAAGAAATTATGGAGAAAAGACACAGTGCGCCAATTAATTATATTAAGAGTAGAACAAGAATTTAATGAGCAGAGCTCCCAAAACCATCTTTAGCTTGATAGGAAGCCAGTGTCCAATATAGAGTTCAGGAAGGGGTGACCAGCACCCAACATTTTCAAAGCAAGGTAACAATGGGTTTTTAAGCTGCTGGTCAGATGCTGGTTTTCCAGTATGCACGTTCTTACAATTGGCTTCTGTAGAGTAGAGAGCTGTACACACAAGGCCGAAAATCAGCCAAAAATAGTCGGTTTGGCAGGAACCAGCCGACTTTCAGCCTGTGTGTACAGCTCTCGGTTCTAGAGAAGCCGGTCGTAAGACGTGTTGAACGTGCATCCTGAAAAAGCAGCATTTAGTGTGCACTGGGAGCCAATGGCTTTGAGTTCTGATCAGTGTGTTCTGGTGGGGAACACAAATGCACAACGGGGGAGGTTCCCATACTAGCATTGCTTGTGTTAGTACAGTGATCTCCTAGTTTTTTTTGTTCAGCCCCTGGGTTGAACGAAAAATAAAATTATAGTGTGTACCCAGCCTTAGGGGAACCAAGGGTCCTGTAATGAAAAGGTTTGTATAGGCATGTAAAAAATAATCTGCACTGCAGTCCCAGTGCAATCTCAAAACTGTTGATTTATTTAAAGGTTTGCCCCAAGACTTGGCTTAGGCACTGCCCTCTGTTTGGCAGCCTCCTTTTTTAATTATTTTGATACTTAGGATTTGCTCATGTTCTAATCTCCTTTCTTTGTCTTTTACCTTCTTTTTCTTAAATTTAGACCACTCAGTGGTCGTTCTCTTTCTATTCCCCTTTCTTTCTGCCTATTTTTTTTATAATTGTACCGTGCCACATTACCATCTGTTTTAGGCTTTGCTTTACTCATTCAACCGAAGATTACTTATTTGTCAGGCCAATTGAGAAGTACACACTCTAACCAGTCATTTTTTGTTCTTCATAGTGTAATATGTTAACAGTGATTGGGCCCCATGTTCATGGCCATTTTTTTACCTGGAAGTGGCATTGCCTTTCATTGTTATTTTTTAAAATCAATAAAGATATAATTGCCACTAAAGAGTTGGTGCACCAACAACAAAAATTTTAGTGCAGGTAGATAACAGAGAGTTAAACCACTTGACAATTCGATATAGCGCTCAGGTACTCTACTCCTGTAGTGTTAAATATTTGCAGCGCTGAAAAGGTAAGTATAGTAACGCTTCTTTTACAGGCATTATTTTGTATACAAGTGACCCTGTAGTAAGAGGGGAACTTTAAGGTTCTCTATGATATAGCAGTGTTCTCTGGTAAAATGGCAGTTCTTTCTGGCAACAAGCCTGACCAACCGTTCTTTATTAATTGCATGTATAATGTCAAGCAGGATAAATTCTACTTTCTAACCAACCACAAAAATATATCACAGGGATTAGACACTGCCTAGTAGGAGCTTACTCTCAGGCAGCAAAATGAGCCTTGCCATTACTCCTGGCTAATATAACACAACCTATAACACTAACGCCCTGTACACACGGTCGGACATTGATCGGACATTCCGACAACAAAATCCATGGATTTTTTCCGACGGATGTTGGCTCAAACTTGTCTTGCATACACACGGTCAGACAAAGTTGCCGGAAAATCCGATCGTTCTGAACGTGGTGACATAAAGCACGTACGTCGGGACTATAAACGGTCAGTAGCCAATAGCTTTCGTCTCTTTATTTATTCTGAGCATGCGTGGCACTTTGTGCGTCGGATTTGTGTACACGCGATCAGAATTTCCGACAACGGATTTTGTTGTCGGAAAATTTTATAGCAAGCTCTCAAACGTGTGTCGGAAATTACTATGGAAAATGCGTGATGGAGCCCACACACGGTCGGAATCTCCGACAACAAGGTCCTATCACACATTTTCCATCGGAAAATTCTATCGTGTGTACAGGGCATAACACTTAAGATGAACCCTTTCACCTGTTATCCAAATGGATACAATTTGAACCCCATCATGTGAAACTGTCTAGCCACTTAAGGACCGAGCCACTTTTTGAGATGTGTTGTTTAAAGTTAAAAACTGTTTTTTTGCTATAAAATTTCTTAGAACCTCCAAACATTATACATTTTTTTTCTTTTTCTAACACCCTAGAGAATAAAATGGCAGTCGTTGCAATACAAGCGCACTTTTTTGTGGAAAAAATACACTTTTTTGAATTAAAAAATAAGACAACAGTAAAGTTAGCCCAATTTTTTTTTTATATTGTGAAAGGTAATGTTACACCGAGTAAATTGATACCCAACATGTCACGCTTCAAAATTGCACCCGCTCGTGGAATGGCGACAAACTTTTACCCTTAAAAAACTCCATAGGTGACGTTTAAAAAATTCTACAGGTTGCATGTTTTAAGTTACAAAGGAGGTCTAGGGCTAGAATTATTGCTCTCGCACTACCGATCGCGGCGATACCTAACATGTGTGGTTTGAACACCGTTTTCATATGCGGGCGCTACTCACGTATGCGTTCGCTTCTGCGCGTGAGCTTGGCGGGACGGAGCATGTTTAAATTTTTTTTTCTTATTTATTTTACCTTTTATTTTTGATTTTTACACTGTTTTTTGAAAAAAAAATTGTGTCACTTTTATTCCTATTACAAGGAATGTAAACATGCCTTGTGATAGAAAAAAAAGCATGACAGGATCTCTTAAATATGAGATTTGGGGTCAAAAAGACCTCAGATCTCATATTTACACTTAAATGCAATAAAAAAAAAAAAAAATGTCTCTTTAAAAGCTGTGGGCGGAAGTGACGTTTTGACGTCGCTTCCGCCCTGCATTGTTATGGAGACGGCTGGGAGCCCCATCTTCCCCTCACTCATCTCCATGCCCAGCCAGGGTGAAGATCCAATCGCCTCCACCGGTGCCGACGGCTCTGGTAAGCGGCAGAGGGCACCGGAGCGCGGCGGGAGCCGCAGAGACCACTATTATTAGAAACAGGACCGCTGGCCGAAGAAGAGGATACCGGGGTTATGGCAGCTAAGTGCTGCCATAACAACGATATCCCCGTTCAAAGTAAGGACGTGTATCGGCGTGCGGCGGTCCGGAAGTGGCTAGTGTACATGCACTTTATAAAAGCTAGCACACATTTGACATTCCTGCACAATGCCTTGTTTGGATAAATAAATAAACTGACATATTCATGCATACTTGGAGCACCCAAACTTACTTGTTTATCTAATGAAAAAAGTGTAACCATTTCAAAAATACCCATGCCCACTGACTATTTTTACTATGATTGATTGTCTGAGGGCTGAATGCCCAATCCAGCTGAAATCAGTTTCTCCTGAAGAGTATGATATCTAAACAACATCTGTTTTACTGTAGTAACAAAAGCTTCAAGTATGTGCTTTCTTCTGATTAGTCATAAAGCTGCCTTGTAATATGCTGAAATACATTTTTTTTTCTTAGTATTAGACAAACAAATAGATCTTGCTACAGGCTGCATTATGTCACCGGCTCATTCGGTGCAGGTATGTCCCTTCCCTACACCAATACTTGGAAATCAGTCATGTTCGTATACAATGTCATGCGGATCAGGGTGTTCTGCCAGGCCAGACAATTTGTTTTCAAGCTCAGTAAGAAATTGGAAGACAGTGGGGAGGGGATATAAGTTAACTAGCTAGAGAGAAAGACTAGAAATAGTAGGAGGGAGAGGAAAGCAAAAAACTTAGCACTCGCTTGTAAATAACAAAGTATAGCAAGAGAGTGAGAAATAAGGAAGGGTCAGAGGGGAAATTAAGGTCTCACGGTTTGTTGCAGATGCATTTTAGCAGACATACATGAAAACAAGGACATAAATTAAATAAGAATGACACCTACTCTTGTCTGAACCACTTCTCTGCAAGGACTTTCCGGCAGAAACGGTCCGACGGAATCATTCCGTCGGACATTCCGATCGTGTGTGGGCTTCATCGGACTTTTTCTTTCTAAAATTCTGGCGGACCTAGAAATAGAACATGTCTCAAATCTTTCCGACGGACTCAATTACTATCGGGAAAAACGATCGTCTGTATGCTAGTCCAACATACCAAAAACAACGCAAGGGCAGCTATTGGCTACTGGCTATTGAACTTCCCTTTTCTAGTCCCGTCGTTTGTCATCACGTTCTAAACGAATGGACTTTGGTGTGATCGTGCGTAGGCAAGTCCGTTTCCGCGGAACTCCGTCGGAAAGACCGTCAGAGTCTACGCTGGTGGAAAGTCCGGATGTGTGTACGCGGCATCATTGTTCACACACATATTAATATCTGCATTTTCTGGTGGAAATGACCTTAAACCCCCAAATACTTATATATTTTCAGAAAGCAGAGGCCCTGTAAAATTAAATGATGGTAGTTGCAATTTTTGTGTTGCGCGATACTTCCCCAACTGTTCAAATCACTATTTTCAAGAAAAAAAAAAAATACACTAAAATGAATTTAAGTACAAACACAATATAATACCCAGTTTTTGGTAAAATATAAAAGGAGAGTTGTCAATGTGATAGGGCAGTTCTAGAGGATCACTTTTACCTAGAAGCTGAGAGTTGGCTTTAAAAATCAATACTGGCTGCTGCTTTTTTTAACCAAATCCAGTCTCCAAAACTACATAACGTACATTAGCTCTATTTTATGCACAATATTTAAATGTAAATGCGTCCCTCGTGTAGACATCCAAAACCCTGAGCCTGCAGTTGGGGTCCGCCATGTTGCACGTGATGTCAGCAACCCTGCAGAGTCAGAGATGTAACTCAAGTCAAGTGACAGTACAGTGGAACCTTGGATTACGAGCATAATCTGTTCCAGGAGAATGCTTGTAATCCAAACCACTCGCATATCAAAGCGAGTTTACCCATAGAAGTCAATGGAAAAAAAGATAATTTGTTCCACAATAACTTCTATTGCATGCAATATCGCATGTGGGGGGGCTCTGGAGAGCCTTGGAAATACTCGGGGACAGCTCGGCTGAACTCAGAAAGCCTCGGAAAGGCTCGGAAACACTCGGGAACCGAGTATTTCAGAGTATTTACGAGTGATTCCAAGTATTTCCGAACGTCTCCGAACGGCTCTGAACCAATCCGAGTGTCCCCGGCGCCCCCACACCTCTGGCCAAATGCGGTACTGAACACCCCATTAGCTTGAATTCTGCTCGTTTTGCGTGACAACACTCGCAAACAGAGTCAGAATTTAAAAAGAAAAGTTGCTCATCTTTCAAAACGCTCGTTAACCGCGTTACTCATAAACCAAGGTTCCACTGTATGATGTATTCCCCTTTACTTTTGCCCCAGCTGCTCCAAAAGGGGTTTGTAGAGAGGTGAGAGGAGGAGGAGAAGAGCTGGGCCAGCAGAGACAGTAATTGACACTCCCAGAAGAGGTGAACTCTTGACTATATCTCCGAGCCAGTTCAAACTCACATATTTTATTTAATTGTACTTTTACCTGGTGACAGAGTTCCTTTAAGAGCTTGCCTTTCTGGGTGCTTAGAGAGAGGCCATATCTACTCTTTAGTGCTTCTGTGTTCACCACAAAGTGTATTGAGCGGAGGTTGCACCACATGGGCGGGCACACAAGTCATCATACAGAGGTAATTGTAGACGGTGAAAGACACAACCCTATCAGAAATTGTCTTAGTAATATATCGGACACGATTTCAAAGTGTCTGTCTTCGCCAGTCTTTCCCAACCTCTTTTGGTGGTCAAGAAAGAATGCTCCCCCTGATCAGAATACTGTCATCCTGCTGCTTTGGCTGGGTAGTGATGGACCCTGGAACTATGTAGTCATTGACATAAAATGGAAATTTGAAGATATTATAAGTGTTCATCTCTTAGCGTGCCTTAAGAAATCACAGTTTGATCAAGAAAAGCCTGTTAAACACTTTGGATTATTGTTCCTGAAATACATGTGCACTTGAACCTCTCTTTACATCAAATAATCTTTCTGGAAATTAAACATGCACTAAAAAATAAAGATTTTTTTTATTTTTTAAAGCGTATGTTAAAAAATAAAACCTTAACATATTTAGCCCAGTTTGCCAAAACATATACATTCCATTTTTTAATTGATCAATTTTCGGTCAGTTCAGCAGGAACCAGCCAAATTTCAATCTATGTATGGGCTAGATAAATGTACAGAAGTTGATCAACCAGCCTGTCATATGCCTCTAAACTCCCCGATGCACATGGACACATAAGATAACATTGAGCTGCTTCTACAGGCAGGAGAAAAAAAAAAAAAAACAGCAAAACTCCTTAGAAGCAGCGTTTTTTTTTAAGCCCGGTGCGCATGGACCCTAATTCAGCCCAATTAGCTGAATAGCAAATAAAGATTAATTCACTAGACAAAAGCAATTATGTATAAAGGGATGCTTCCAGAATAGATGCATTAAATATTGTAACTGCAATTCTTGTCTAATAAGTCAGAAAATGTGCAGCTCAAGCAAATTCAATTGCATCATCTTAATATGGGTGTCAGAGGTGAGAGGAGTACATTTCTACAAACTTCCCTGTACTTAACTAAATGCTGAGTTAGCGTGTATCAGCACACTATTAATACTGAAGTTTGAAGCTTTTAATTTAAGTGATTGTGGTGTTCCAAGTACCCGTGCCACCTAAAAGCTGCATGGCTGGATGAGACAATTGTACATTACAAATAAATCATTATCTAATACATCTTGTGGGGAGACGGGTTCTATTCTTGTCTCAGCATTCATTCATACAACAGATACAATTAAAGGTACCCAAAGGTTTTACAGAACAATGGTTGGATTGGCAGAACTAGATTTCCATCACTGGAGCCTGTGCATACACAATCTTTGGCTTCGTTAGAGCTACCACTTTTAAATATAACATTTGCTTGTTTTACTGCTCCTAAGATGGCCTTCAATGTCAAAATGAGAAAATAAGATTAAATGACATGACTATAGTTTAACTTTTCATGGGAATAAAAAAAGGCCTCTTTGCCTCTGCTGCCTGAAGCCACAGGCCTACTGTGCCTAATCATAAATCAGGCCCTGCTGATGGGTACAATCACTGTAGGCACCAAAAGTTTGATGCAACTGTTCTTGGCGTGCACATCTGCACTTGTAAAGGCACAAATGCATGTGAATTTTTATTAAGCACGCTGACAGATCTATACCTCTTTTTGCGGCATCGATATATATTAAAAACATAACCAAGAAATTCTGCATCCAGGTTGCCAACCCTTCAAACTAAGAAATGCAGCTAGTACAGAAGTTTATTAATATCAAACATATGCATATAATAAACATAAATTGCATCACTTAATAATAGAACATATTAACAAAAATAAATGTAAAACAGATTGTAAAGGGGCTTCTGATTGGCCGGTTGTTGGTGCAAATCACTCCCACCCCGCTTCTTCAAGGATAGGACTACAACCCTCTGCTGATAGTTCCTAACTTTCGCCATATTATGCCCACTCCTTGCCAAAGGTCTTCCCATGGCATCCATGGTCATTAGCATTTATATTCACAAGAAAGGTTTGTCTACACAAAGATATAATTTCTGCACTGTATTGTTGACTTTGCCAATCACATATAGATGAATTGTGAAAGTCGCATATTGCACATCACTGATAAGCTAATTTCTCTTAATATCTCTACTCTCCTTGGGAGCACCATAGTGTTGAGACCCATCTACCTATATACTACACTCAGGGCCGCTGATAGGGGGGGACCACCGGTCCTCCTGTAGGGGGCCCCGGACAGCAGGAGGATTGGTGGAGCAGAGAAGAACTGATGACAGAACAATGCCCTCCGTGTCTCTCACCCAGCAACTGAAAGCTGGCTTGCTGGGTGAGAGACACGGGGGCCCAGGCCATCCCTTCCTTGGATGATGAGCTGGCTGCCACTGAGCTCCTTCCCCCACCCCACTCGTACTCACAGCTGGGAATGGGAGATGGGAGGCTGGAGCAGAGAGGAGAGAAGAGGCAGATAGGAAACATCTAGCAGGAGGTGCGCTGTGTTGTGCTCTCCCATCTGTCAGAAGAGCGTTCCTCTGCACTCAGTATACAGCACATGAGACCACGGATCGCTGTTACTGTAGATCGCATTGCACTGTATACACACAGCGCCCCCATCCCCATTTCCTGCTGCCGGGAGAAGAACATCCTTTGGAGGAGCTAGGGGGCAGTGTCGATGTGTGTATACAATGCAATGCGATATACAGTAAGATCTGTGGTCTCATGTGCTGTATACAGAGTGTGGAGGAACACTCTTCTGACAGGAGGGAGTGCAGAACACAGCGAACTCCTGCTGGCTTTGCGGTGGCTTCCTCCTGTAATTTGGGGGGAGTGGCTATTTGTGTTGGGAAAAGTCATGGGGATTTGGGGAGGGGGGATATGTGCTAGGAGGAGGGGGTGTTAAACCAGGAGAGGGGATGTTTGCACTAGGAGGGGGGTGGGGGATTAGTGCTGGGGGGATTTGGGTAGGGCGGAAGAATGTGTGCTGGGAAGGGTAATTTAGAGGTGGTTGTGCTAGGAGGAGGGATTTGTGGGAATTTGCCCTAGGAGGGGGATTAAAGAAAGAAGATTTGTGCTGGGAGGGGAGATGGGGGGGGGGGGGGATTTGGGGGGAGAAGATTTGTGCTAGGATACACAGTTTGAAAAGAAAGAGGATGTGTGCTAGGCAGGTGATTTTTTGGGGTGAGGGAGATTTGTGCTAGGAGGGGGAAATCGGGTGGGATTTGAGCTGGAGTACGGGATTGGAGGGGCAAAGATTTGTGCTGGGAGGGGGATTTGGGGGAGAAGATTGGTTCTAGGATAGAAAGTTTGATGTGTGCTAGGTGGGTGATTTTTTAGGGGTGAGACAGAATGTTTGTGTCCACTAATGATGATTTTCATGTATTTTTTGTGAAAATATGGTTTTGATATTTTCACACGGGGGGCCATCCAGTAGGCTGTACGGGGCCCCGTGATTCCTAACAGCGGCCCTGACTACACCAGTAGTATTCTGCTTCATTCAAACCAAGATTCACAAGGTAAAGCATCCTGCCCTGTCAGCTGTGATTAACAAATTGCCTTCTATAATATACTAGACTCTTTTTTTGGAGTGTCCCACTCCATAGCTCTACCGGGGGGCCATCCAGTAGGCTGTACAGGGCCCCGTGATTCCTAACAGCGGCCCTGACTACACCAGTAGTATTCTGCTTCATTCAAACCAAGATTCACAAGGTAAAGCATCCTGCCCTGTCAGCTGTGATTAACAAATTGCCTTCTATAATATACTAGACTCTTTTTTTGGAGTGTCCCACTCCATAGCTCTACCTAGTCGGGTACACTCCCAGAGTCCTTAGTACTCACTCAGAGGGTTCCGACTTGCGCATTAGGCTTTATGCAGCCAGTTCACGACTCCCCTTATGTTGTTACAGAGACAGGACTGCTGCAGGTGCAACTCCAGTTTGGCCTGGCCAATCCCCAGACGACGTCCTATCGTTACGAAACGCGTAGGGAGGAGCCTGCGACGGTGACGTCATTACGTTTTAGGATGGGCTAGCAAACTAACGTAGGAAGTGAAGTCCAACAGACGGAGACACCGCCATCTTTTCCTATGCCATATTCCACTGCTCTTAACTGACTACAACATTGTAAGTGCGATTCTTTTTTACCATAATAAATTACCTTATTTGTACATATTACGCTATGGAAGCCTTCTGTTTTATATTCCCGAGAATTATCCACCGCTAAGCTGCTGTTCCAGTATTGTGCTTTTGGTTTTTGGGAGACCGATTTCCCTGAGCTGGGCGAGACTGCCGTAACAGCAGTCATCGCCATCTGGTAAGCAAATTATAATACTCACCTAGGGTGTAAAACTACACGGATGATCACTCTTTTTTCTTCTGGTTCCTTACATTTTCACGGATGGGTGTTTTTTAATTGTTCATTCATGGACTAATACTTTAATGGGACTTTTCTTTTTGTATTTTTCATATGTGCTCTTTTTTATATGTTCAGTTTGTATATGTTTCTATGTCATTGTTTACTAGACTATGTCTCATATGAATTTTTCACCATTGATCACATGTTGATACGCTTATGGGACTCTGCTTTAGTTTTCCTTAGTCCCAATTTTTTCACATAATTTTAGCGCTGCACTTTTTCTGTTTTTTATTGATTACCAAATATGCCTAAAATTTGGAAAGTGAATTATTTATTAACAACCACTTAAGAACTGAGCCTCTTTTTGAGATGTGTTTACAAGTTAAAACATTTTTTTTTTTGCTAGAAAATTACTTAGAACCCCCAAACATCATACTTTTTTTATAAAACCCTAGAGAATAAAATGGCGGTCATTGCAATACTTTCTGTCACACCGTATTTGCGCAGCGGTCTTACAAGAGCACTTTTTTTAGAAAAAAAAAAATTTTTTAAATTAAAAAATAACACAACAGTAAAGTTAGCCCATTCTTTTTTTAAATTGTGAAAGATAATGTTACGCCGAGTAAATTGATACCCAACATGTCACACTTCAAAACTGCACCTGCTCGTGGAATGGTGACAAACTTTTACCCTTAAAAATCTCCATAGCCGACGTTTAAAAAATTCTACAGGTTGCATGTTTTAAGTTACAGAGGAGGTCTAGGGCTAGAATTATTGCTCTTGATCTACCAATCGTGGCAATACCTCACATGTGTGGTTTGAACACTGTTTTCATATGCGAGCGCTACTCACGTATGCGTTCACTTCTGCACGCGAGCTCGGCGGGACGGGGCGCGTTTAAAAAAAAATATTTTTTTAATTATTTATTTTACCTTTTATTTTTTATTTTTACACTGTTTTTTAAAATAAAATGTGTCACTTTTATTCCTATTACAATGAATGTAAACATCTCTTGTAATAGCAAAAAAGCATGACTAGACCTCTTAAATGTGAGATCTGGGGACAAAAAGACCTCAGATCTCATATTTACACTAAAATGCAATAAAAAAACAAAAATGTCATTTAAAAAAAATTAATAAAAATGGCCTTTTAAGAGATATGGGCAGAAGTGACGTTTTGACGTCACTTCCACCCTGCAATGTTGTGGAGACGGGTGAGGGCCATCTTCCCCTCACTCGTCTCCATGTCCAGCAAGGGTGAAGATCCAATCGTCTCCGCCGACAACTTTGGTAAACGGCGGAGGGCGGGAGGGACTGTTGTTGAGGGACCCTGGACCACCACCACTCAGGTGAGGAAATGGAATAAGATGGATAACTGGAATAGAAGGTGACACAAGTCGGGGCCAGGCACTGTGACTGGGGGACAGGACAGTAATAAATTAAAGCTGACAAGCGAAGTGGGGCTGGGGGACTTAGCCTCTGACCATCTCCTGTACTACATCTGCAATCTCTGACCATCGCCTGTATCATGTCCGCAGTCTCTGACCATCTCCTGGACTACGTCTACAGTCTCTGACCATCTCCTGTAGTATGTCTCCAGTCTCTGACCATCTCTTGTATTATGTCAGCAGTCTCTGACCATCTCCTGTACTATGTCTGACCATCTCCTGTAGTATGTCTCCAGTCTGTAACCATATCCTGTAGTATGTCTCCAGTCTCTGACCATCTCCTGTACTATGTCTGCAGTCTGACCATCTCCTGTACTATGTCTCCAGTCTCTGACCATCTCCTGTAGTATGTCTCCAGTCTGTAACCATCTCCTGTAGTATGTCTCCAGTCTCTGACCATCTCCTGTACTATGTCTGCAGTCTGACCATCTCCTGTACTATGTCTCCAGTCTCTGACCATCTCCTGTAGTATGTCTCCAGTCTCTGACCATCTCCTGTACTATGTCTGACCATCTCCTGTAGTATGTCTCCAGTCTGTAACCATATCCTGTAGTATGTCTCCAGTCTCTGACCATCTCCTGTACTATGTCTGCAGTCTGACCATCTCCTGTACTATGTCTCCAGTCTCTGACCATCTCCTGTAGTATGTCTCCAGTCTGTAACCATCTCCTGTAGTATGTCTCCAGTCTCTGACCATCTCCTGTACTATGTCTGCAGTCTGACCATCTCCTGTACTATGTCTCCAGTCTCTGACCATCTCCTGTAGTATGTCTCCAGTCTGTAACCATCTCCTGTACTATGTCTCTAGTCTCTGACTATCTCCTGTACTATGTCCGCAGTCTGACCATCTCCTGTACTATGTCCGCAGTCTGACCATCTCCTGTACTATGTCCGCAGTCTCTGACCATCTCCTGTACTATTTCTGCAGTCTCTCACCATCTCCTGTATCATGTCTGCAATCTCTGATCATCTCCTGTACCATGTCTGCAGTCTCTGACCACCTCCTGTACTACGTCTGCAGTCTCTGACCGTGATAATGTGATAATGTCAAAAAGGGGTGGGGCATGGGTGACCTTAAAATGATGCCCCCCTCCTGAAAAAAGTTCTGCAGATGCCCATATTCCAAGGTGTACAGGCAGATGAGATCCTGTACAAATGTTCTGAGCAGGGATGCCCCGTCCTCTTCCTCCTGCTGAACTTCCAGGGTGGGAGTTACTAGCTTTAGTAAAACTAATGTGAAAAAGTTCCCAATGAGAACCAGCCCCCTCCTTCCTCACCCTACATTACAAAAATTCCTTTGTTACTTAGACTGCATGTAATACGACCTGTGAATGGAGGAGAGAATCCTGTGATCCATAATTTTCTCCTCAGTGCATAGATTATGTTATAGGCAGTAAAAGCAATGAAAGAATGTTTCTTGATGAGAAGGAGGGAGCAAGGGGTGGGTTCTTGGCAACTTTTTCACAGCAGCTTCACAGAAGACCTGAAGTTATTAACAATTGCAGTGTTGGAAGCTCAGATACAGGAAGAGGACAGGACATCCCTGCACGGTAGATTTCTACAGGATTCATCTGCCTGCACAATATGGGACATGCTTAGTTACAAATAACTTTACCTCTCTAAGCCTGGGTTCACACTGTAGCGATGCGTGAACCAGCGCGATTCCAGCGCCGGTTCCCACATCGCATCTCTCCTGCAGGCAGTTCACACTGCCCTCTGCGAACCGCTGCAGGTGTCAATACAATGTTAATGACACCCCCAGATCGGTTCACATATCACAGTGTGAACTGTGAAATCAGAGAGGAACTGGATCGCATGGGTGAGAACACCCATGCGATCCAATTCCAGTGTGGGGGATAAAAAAGTCCCTGCACCTTTTTTTCTGCAAATCCAATACGAGTTCAGCCATACAACTGGCTGAACTCTCATCGCATAGACATTGCATGCGATCGGCACCTGCGGTTCGGGTGCGGATCACATGCGATGTCTGAGATCGCTACAATGTGAACCTGGGCTAAAGCTATATAGAAGGTATTTTTTGTGACTAAACTTCAGCTTTAACAGTAAGCCCCATTATTTTATATTGTGTTGTAACCTTTGGAGATGCAAACAACGGAAAGTTTCTTTTCACTTTTTTATAATTTGGAAAATGAAAAATGTTGAAATGCATTTTTTTTCCAAACATAGAGTACAAGGAATGAAATAAAAAAAGTGAAATTTTGAACTTGCCTCTTTATAAACATACCCCCGGGGCTCAGGATCTAATAAAAGGTTCTGTGTAAGGCTCGATTCACACTAGCGCGTTTTTTGATGCATTTTGCATTTTGCAGAAATGCACGGGAATTTTTTAACATGGGTTCCTATGGAACATGTTCACATCAATGCCTTTTTGTTTCTCTGCATTTTTGGAAAGGGTCGGGGACTTTTTTTCATGCAAAATGCAGCGTTTTGCATGTAATGGATTTCAATGGACAAGCATCAAAAACGCAAGTGCACCGTTTTTGCAGCGTTTTTGATGCGTTTTTGGTGCGGTTTTTTTTTTTTTTTTTACATTTTTTTTTTTGTAATTTTTTTTAAGACTGTAAAAAAAATGTAAAAAAAAATGTAAAAAAAAAACAAAAACGCAAAACGCAAATCGCGGCAAAATCGCGGCAAAAACGTGGCAAGCATGAAAAAAAAACCTCCAAAAACGCTCAAAAGCAACATGCATAGGTGTGAATCGAGCCTTACATGGTTTCCTATGGAACACGTTCTGTAGTGCAAATCTGCAAAATGCAAAAAGCACTAAAACTGTATAGGTGTGAATCCAGCCTAAGGCTCCATTCACACTAATGGGTTTTTTGATGCATTTTGCAGAAATGCATGGGAATTTTTTAACATGGGTTCCTATGGAACATGTTCACATCAATGCATTTTTGTGCCTCTGCGTTTTTGGAAAGGGTCGGGGACTTTTTTCATGCAAAATGCAGCATTTTGCATGTAATAGAATTCAATGGGCCCGCATCCAAAATGCAAGTACCGCGTTTTTACCATGTTTTTGCCGCGTTTTGCGTTTTTTTTCTTTCTTTTTTTTTACACTGTATACAGTATAAAAAAAACACTGTAAAAAAAAAAGCAAAACGCGGCAAAAACGCATGTTCAAAAACGCGGCCAGCAACGCAAAAAGCACTGCAGAAACACTCAAAAGCAATATGCATAGATGTGAATCGAGCCTTAGGCTCGATTCACACCTATGCATGTTGCTTTTGAGCGTTTTTGGAGGTTTTTTTTTCATGCTTGCCACGTTTTTGAGCAGCGTTTTTGCCGCGATTTTGCCGCGATTTGCGTTTTGCGTTTTTTTTTGTTTGTTTGTTTTTACAGTTTTTTTTACAGTCTTAAAAAAAATAAAATAAAAAAAAAAAAAACGGCAAAAACGCATCAAAAACGCTGCAAAAACGGTGCACTTGCGTTTTTGATGCTTGTCCATTGAATTCTATTACATGCAAAACGCTGCATTTTGCATGAAAAAAAGTCCCTGACCCTTTCCAAAAATGCAGAGAAACAAAAAGGCATTGATGTGAACATGTTCCATAGGAACCCATGTTAAAAAATTTCCGTGCATTTCTGCAAAATGCATCAAAAAACGCGCTAGTGTGAATGGAGCCTAAGGCTGGATTCACATCTAGGCAGTTTTAGTGCTTTTTGCATTTTGCAGATTTGCACTACAGTCCATTTAACATGGTTTCCTATGAAACACGTTCTGTAGTGCAAATCTGTAAAATGCAAAAAGCACTAAAAATGCATAGGTGTGAATCAGGCCTAAGGCTCCATTCACACTAGCGCGTTTTTTGATGCATTTTGCAGAAATGCACGGGAATTTTTTAACATGGGTTCCTATGGAACATGTTCACATCAATGCCTTTTTGTTTCTCTGCATTTTTGGAAAGGGTCAGGGACTTTTTTTCATGCAAAATGCAGCGTTTTGCATGTAATAGAATTCAATGGACAAGCATCAAAAACGCAAGTGCACCGTTTTTGCAGCGTTTTTGATGCGTTTTTGGTGCGTTTTTGATGCGTTTTTGCCGTTTTTTTTTTTTAAGACTGTAAAAAAAAAAAATGTTAAAAAAAAAAAAAAAAAAAAAAACGCAAAACGCAAATCGCGGCTAAATCGCGGCAAAATCGCGGCAAAAACGCGGCTCAAAAACGTGGCAAGCATGAAAAAAAAACCTCCAAAAACGCTCAAAAGCAACATGCATAGGTGTGAATCAAGCCTAAAACTGCCTAGGTGTGAATCCAGCCTAATGCTGGCCATACACTATACAGAAAATCGGCCGAACCCCTTTTCGAAAAACGAACGTTCAACCGTGACCGCAAACGATCGTGCCATCATATAATGACCGATAATCTGTTCAGTGGACATGAATAAATAATTTTGTGTTCGTTTACATATACCTAGTGCAGGCAGTTCGGACGGGAAACACATTAACCTTACAATTTATCGTACGTTCGGCAGAAATTTTCCAAACATGCCGTTCGTTTTTTTTCCACAAAAACGTCACAAACGATTATCGATTTGTACCCACTAACTTGCCGAAAAACGAACAAAGTGTCCATACGAACGATTTTTCGGCCGATTTTTCGTATAGTGTATGGCCAGCATAAGGCTCGATTCACACTAGCGCGTTTTTTGATGCATTTTGCAGAAATGCACGGGAATTTTTTAACATGGGTTCCTATGGAACATGTTCACATCAATGCCTTTTTGTTTCTCTGCATTTTTGGAAAGGGTCGGGGACTTTTTTTCATGCAAAATGCAGCGTTTTGCATGTAATGGATTTCAATGGACAAGCATCAAAAACGCAAGTGCACCGTTTTTGGTGCGTTTTTGATGCGTTTTTGGTGCGTCTTTGGTGCGTTTTTTTTTTTTTTTTTTTTTAATTTTTTTTTTTTGTAATTTTTTTTAAGACTGTAAAAAAAAATGTAAAAAAAAAAAAACAAAAAAAAAAAAAACGCAAAACGCAAATCGCGGCAAAATCGCGGCAAAAACGCGGCTCAAAAACGTGGCAAGCATGAAAAAAAAACCTCCAAAAAACGCTCAAAAGCAACATGCATAGGTGTGAATCGAGCCTAATGCTGGCCATACACTATACAGAAAATCGGCCGAACCCCTTTTCGAAAAACGAACGTTCGACCGTGACCGCAAACGATCGTGCCATCATATAATGACCGATAATCTGTTCAGTGGACATGAATAAATAATTTTGTGTTCGTTTTTTTACATATACCTAGTGCAGAAAGTTCGGACGGGAAACACATTAACCTTGCAATTTATCGTACGTTCGGCAGAAATTTACCAAACTTCCCGTTCGTTTTTTTACCAAAAAAAAGTCACAAAGATTATCGATTTGTGCCCACTAACTTGCCGAAAAACAAACGAAGTGTCCATACGAACGATTTTTCGGCCGATTTTTCGTATAGTGTATGGCCAGCATTAGGCTCGATTCACACCTATGCATGTTGCTTTTGAGCGTTTTTGGAGGTTTTTTTTCATGCTTGCCACGTTTTTGAGCCGCGTTTTTGCCGCGATTTTGCCGCGATTTGCGTTTTGCGTTTTTTTTTTTTTTTTACATTTTTTTTTACAGTCTTAAAAAAAATTAAAAAAAAAAAAATTAAAAAAAAAAAAAATAAACGGCAAAAACGCATCAAAAACGCATCAAAAACGGTGCACTTGCGTTTTTGATGCTTGTCCATTGAAATCCATTACATGCAAAACGCTGCATTTTGCATGAAAAAAAGTCCCCGACCCTTTCCAAAAATGCAGAGAAACAAAAAGGCATTGATGTGAACATGTTCCATAGGAACCCATGTTAAAAAATTCCCGTGCATTTCTGCAAAATGCAAAATGCATCAAAAAACGCACTAGTGTGAATGGAGCCTAAGGCTCCATTCACACCTATGCATGTTGCTTTTGAGCGTTTTTGGAGGTTTTTTTTTCATGCTTGCCACGTTTTTGAGCAGCGTTTTTGCCGCGTTTTTGCCGCGATTTTGCCGCGATTTGCGTTTTGCGGTTTTTTTTGTTTTGTTTTTTTTTACACTTTTTTTTACAGTTTTTTTTTACAGTCTTAAAAAAAATTTAAAAAAAACAAACAAAAAAAAACGGCAAAAACGCACCAAAAACGCATCAAAAACGCTGCAAAAACGGTGCACTTGCGTTTTTGATGCTTGTCCATTGAATTCTATTACATGCAAAACGCTGCATTTTGCATGAAAAAAAGTCCCTGACCCTTTCCAAAAATGCAGAGATACAAAAAGGCATTGGTGTGAACATGTTCCATAGGAACCCATGTTAAAAAATTCCCGTGCATTTCTGCAAAATGCAAAATGCATCAAAAAACGCGCTAGTGTGAATGGAGCCTTAGGCTGGATTCACATCTATGCATTTTTATTGCTTTTTGCATTTTGCAAATTTGCACTACAGAACGTGTTCCATAGGAAACCATGTTAAATGGTCAGTAGTGCAAATCTGCAAAATGCAAAAAGCACTAAAAATGCATAGATGTGAATCCAACCTTGGTGCCAATCTGAAGTGTGTATGACCTAGTATCCCATCTGCCATCTGTGTAATAGTGAGTTTCAAGGCCCAGACTTTAGATGAATGCCCGATAGTACCCTCATGTGTTTTATGCTTGACGTCACTCTTATTATCAGTGACCCCGAGGTTCAAGGAGAGCTGGAGGACAGCGAGAAGCCACATCCTCCAGGACAAGGTGCACAGACAGACCGCTAAACCTATTTGTGTAAAGAACAAAGGCAAACCAAAAGCTCTTGTGATTTTAGCTGCTGCACAAAAAGCCAACAAATAAGCAAATATATAATCTGCCGCGCATAATAGTTCTGCGTTGAATTCTGCCGTCTCGCATTTCTCACACAAACACACATGACTTCTGTTGACACACTTATATACACAGACAGGCTTGTATTTTTTCTAGATTCAATCTTGCATTAATCTCACCCATGCAAACAGAGGATTTATCCTATCACTTCCCTACACTATATCTTCTTGCTGACTCAGCTCTGAGTAATCAGCCTGTCTGAATAATGACATTTGAGGCCCAGCTGTGCTTGCATAATCCAGACACCCCCCCCCCCCCCCCCCCCCTTCCTCTATGTTTTGAGCTTTCAGGGAACCAGTTTGAGCAGGATCCTCTCCTCCCGTCAACCAGGCACCGGTGTCCCAAGAGCACCGTCCAAAACAACCCATCCCCCATATCCGCAGAGATGAGAGTCAGGGCCAGAACCAAGATCCAATCATCATCCCTTATTAACTGCTTAGTGACAGTTTCACTTCCACAGTTTTGTGTTTTTTTTGTTTTTTTTGATGGTGACCTACAATGACCGATTCATTTGCTAGTCATCAATCCTTTGTAGTGGATGAAGGGCATTGTGTACACCATTTAACTCTGTCAGAGGGAGACACTATTCTCATTTATTCTACCTTGCATAGAAAAAGGTAGCACTATATCACATTCTTCCTGCATAACAACAGCAGTGCCCTTTATTCTACAGTCTGCCTGATTATCTAGCATTAGATAACTTTTATTTGAATCTGTGTAATTGCATAATGTGCTGGTGTGCATTGCAAACAAGAGCTGCTGTTCACTGTAACGTGTTAAAATGCATTGCAGTGCTTACTTTTTCTTTTTTTTCAATACATAAGCATAGGTGTGTGCACAGGGTGTGCTGGGTGTGCCTGGGCACACCCTAATCACCTTGTGCGTTGCCGTTTCCCCCTGCTTCCTTGCACCCCGTCTCCCCCTTGCAGTGCTGCCAGATTCCCTCCTCTCCTCTTCCACTGGCTGCTGCAGGGGATGTTTTAGGATGGAGAACGGGGGAAAGGGGCCGGTAAATATTTAACTTACCGGCCCCTTCCTTTTCTGTTCTTAATGAACACAGTGAGTGATCTGTAGCAATCACTCCTGGGTTCATTCTTAACTGAAGCATAATAAACTATGACCCTTGATATTTCACCAAAGCCCCTGAACAGGGCTCCTAAAAATTGTAAAAGAATAATAAAGAATAAAAAATAATATTGTAAAAAAAAAAAATTTTTTTTAAAAATAATGCAAAAAATAGTAAAAATAAAAACTACTGACACCCATCTCTGCTCTACTGACACCATCCACTGTTCTGCTAATATACACGCATGTGTGTTTGTGCTCTGGGGTGCACACGCTAATGCAATAGGCTGTGCACACCAAAGTACATAAGTCATTTTTTTATGGGCAGTAGTGCATTGCACAAGAGTGTAACATCGCCTACTTTTTTTTAGCACATATCATTACAATGTTTTGGTGTAAACTAAAGCCAAAAGACATGAGGAAAATTGCCCTGTTCTTGCATTTGGACTGCATTGGCCAGTCTAATATAGACCAAAACTGCTAGTGTGAACAAGCCCTAAAGGGGCCTATGGACATTAAAGTCCAACTCCAGCCAAAACCATTTCGTTTAGATAGCATGAGGATGGGTAATAATCTCGGTCAGGTTTTTACTGCTGTTACTGTAGCTATACTTCCTGTAAGGTAACTAGGGAAAGAAGCGAGTAAAATCTTTCCGGCACAGACAGTAAAAAAATATCTTCTTAAGCTGGCCTCAATCTCAGCCAGTTAAGCAGGGACTGGTGGAGATTCGAACCATGCATGGGCAGGCTGCTTGATCAATCAACTTGGGTACAACCAGCCTGTTGGATTTTTTCATGTGATTATTGCCAGTGGCTATAGCACCTAGCAATAATCACTTTGTGTTCTCCTGGCCAGGACAGCTCCCCCCACTGGGAGAACACGATAGCTCCACAGGAGGAATTTTCCCATCAACATGAATGGCTCCATCTATGGATGGCTTTAGAATCAGGAAGGGTAAGGACCTCTGTCAGATATTTATTGCCAATTCTGTACCTGTTGGTGAAATCTTTTTATTATTTTTGTAGTTATCAAGACAGGAAAAAATCACCCCAAGAGAGACCCAGACAGCAATGAAAACTTGACAGAGGTTTTAGCCTTTTACAACTCAAACATATGTTTTAGCTGGAGTTGGGCTTTAAAAAAATGGCCAAACCTGCTTCAGGTAATGTTAATGACCTGGGATGGATTTTTCTGAACAATCACAATTGTTTCTCCAAAGTAAGCAGATGCCCACAATGCGCCAACCTCATCTCTCCTCCATAGGTATAAACTAGTATGGATGTTCCTTTGGGTATCATAGGCCTGTGACTATAGACAGAAGAGGCAAAGAGTGGTTTCCCTGAACAGTTATCCGCAACACTTTTTTTTTACAATCATCACTAGAAATACAACCCATATCAATGTATTAGCACACTGTCACAATGTTGAAAACCAGGTTAGGCCCTGTTCACATCTATGCAACTCTATGAGCCATGTGCCAGTTTTCATTTGAATGGGCTGCTGTGCCTGTGTTTCATGCAGGAAAAAGGTTCCTGCACCATTTTTAAAACGCAGCCAGAGGGAAATCATCACTTTTGCACCATGCGATTTCCGTAACTGAAAACACGCTGGGGTTTCAGATGTGTGGGGGTGCCATTAAGAATGAATGGCAGCCCCAATGCATCTACAAAGGAGCAGCGCAGTTTAGTTGTGGGTGCAGGAACAGGTGCAATTTACCCACTGTCCTTTACCCGCAACCACTCACACAAGTGTGAACCTAGTCTTAGAAACTATTCTTTTTAATTAAAAGAGGTGAACAAAGCAGGGTAATGTTGATTTTGGCACCAAAGTTTGTGTGATGGAAATTCATCCCTTCGCTTGAAGGGAGCTTACATCAACTTTGTAAAATCATCTTTTATTTTTAAAAATGTTCAATGTCAGGGTTCAACATTCATGGCTGTCCACCGTCTAATTTTTCTGACCAATCAAAATTGTTTCTCCAGGGACAGCTGATTCGCACAACGAGCCCACCTCCCCCCTCCTCTATAGGTATAAACGAGAATGGATGTACATTTGAGTACCATAGACCTGTGCCTATAGACAGAAGAGGCAAAGAGCCTTTTCCTTTTACAGTTTTTGACCATACTTTTTTACAATCATCATTAGAGACACAACCCATATAAAAATATTTACACATTGCCACGATGTTGAAAACCAGATTAGAACCTATTCTTTGGAAAAGAGGTGGTCACAGCAGGGTGATGCTGGTTTTGGCACCAAACTTTGTATGAAATCCATCCCTTCACCTAATGGGAACTTACATCAACTTTGTAGAAAGAGTTTTTGTTAAAAAAAAAAAAAAAAAAAGTTCAACATCAGAGTTGAACATTCATAGCTGTGTAATCTCTGTAGGCAGCTATACTGAGAAAAGCAAGGTGGAGCAGTTTAGATAAAAGTAATGTACTGTATCTGCAAATATTGTGAAACAAATGTCAATGTAAAAGAAGAGACAAATAATTCCACAGTAGTGCACTAAGTAATCTAGAAATCTCCTAAATATTAGCATTGTGAAATGATCAACATAGTTACATAGTTAAATAGTCCACCCAGTTCAACCAAAACAAAAAAAAAAAAACATACAATCCCATTTACACAATCCTTCACCCACAGTTGAACAGTTGATCCAGAGGAAGGCAAAAAAACCCCAGCAAAGCATGATCCAATTTGGTACAGCAAGGGAAAAAAATTCCTTCCTGATCACCCGAGAGGCGATCGGATTTTCCCTAGATCAATTTTACCTATAAATGTTAGTACCCAGTTATATTATGTACATTAAGGAAAGAATCCAGGCCTCTTTTAAAGCAATCTACTGTGCTGGCCAGAAGCACCTCTGGAGGGAGTCTACTCCACATTTTCACAGTTCTTATTGTGAAGAAACCTTTCCGTATTTGGAGATGAAATCTTTTTTCCTCTAGATGTAAAGAGTGCCTCCTTTGTCCTCTGTGAGGACCTTAAAGTAAAAAACTCAACACCAAGTTCACTATATGGACCCCTTCTGTATTTATACATGTTGATCATATACCCCCTTAATATCCTCTTCTCAAGAGAGAATACATTCAGTTCCTCTAATCTTTGCTCATAATGAAGTTCCTCCATGCCTCTTATCAGTTTGGTTGCCCTTCTCTGCACTTTCTCCTGTTCCCCGATATCCTTTTTGAGAACTGGTGCCCAAAACTGAACTGCATATTCCAGATGAGGTCTTACTAATGATTTGAACAGGGGCAAAATTATATCTCTCTCTCTCTGGAGTCCATACCTCTCTTAACCGGTTCAATACAGGGCAATTTCACCCCCTTCCTTCCCAGGCCAATTTTTAGTTTTCAGCGCTGTCGCACTTCAAACGTCAGTTGCGCGGTCGTGCGACGTTGTACCCAAAAAAATTGACGTCCTTTTTTCCCCACAAATAGAGCTTTCTTTTGGTGGTATTTGATTGCCTCTGCGGTTTTTATTTTTTGCGCTATAAACAAAAGAAGAGCGACAATTTTGAAAAAAACACAATATTTTTTACTTTTTGCTATAATAAATATCCCAATTTTTTTTTTAAAAAACTAATTTTTTTCTCAGTTTCGGCCGATACGTATTCTTCTACATATTTTTGGTAAAAAAAAAATCGCAATAAGCGTATATTGATTGGTTTGCGCAAAAGTTATAGCGTCTACAAAATACGGGATAGATTTATGGCGTTTTTAAAAAAAAATATTTATTTATTTTTTTAGCGCCGATCGCGATTTTTTTTCGTGACTGCGACATTATGGCGGACACATCGGACACTTTTGACACATTTTTGGGACCATTCACATTTATACAGCGATCAATGCTATAAAATTGCATTGATTACTGTGTAAATGTGACAGGCAGTGAAGGGGTTAACCACTAGGGGGCGGGGAGGGGTTAATATGTTTCCTAGGGAGTGATTACTAACTGTAGGGGGAGGGGACGCACTAGGGGAGGAGACCGATCAGTGTTCCTCCGTTCTGGGAACACAGATCGCTCTCCTCAGAGCTGACAGGCTGTGGATCTGTGTGTTTACACACACAGATCCACATGCCGGTCCGGTTAACCGGCAATCGCGGGTGCCCGGCGGACATCGCGGCCGCCGGGCACACGCACCGGGTCCCGAGGAACGCGGCGGGCGCGCGCGCGCGCTCCCGGCGGCGTGCGCGCGCCCCCTAGGCGGCCGGGAATCCCAGGGCGTCATATGACGCCCACCCAGGATGGGAGATCCCATCTGTGGACGTCATATGACTATGGGCGGGTATTGAAGTGGTTAATACAAGAAAGGACTTTGCTCGCTTTGGAAACCACAGCTTGGCATTGCATGCTATTATTAAGCTTATGATCTACCAAAACCCCCAGATCCTTCTCCACTATGGATTCTCCCATCTGTACTCCCCCTAGTATGTATGATGCATGCATATTCTTTGCCCCCAAGTGCATAACTTTACATAACTTTATATTTATTAACATTAAACCTCATTTGCCACATAGTTGCCCAATTAAACAGTGCATTGAGGTCGGCTTGTAAGCTGGAGACATCCTGTACGGACGTTATTTCACTGCATAGCTTGGTGTTCTTCTGCAAACACTGAAATGATACTTTTAATCCCAGACCCTATATCATTTATAAAGTTTTTAAAAAGTAGGGGTTTCAACACTGAACATTGGGGTACACCACTGATAACCTTAGACCATTTAGAGTAAGAATCATTAATCACTTCTCTCTGAATTCTGTCTTTTAGCCAGTTTTCTATCCATTTACCAACTGATCTTTCCAAGCTTTAATGTGTAAGGTAGACTTTACCTTACACATTAGCCGTAAGTGGGGAACTGTGTCAAACGCTTTTGCAAAATCCAAGTATACCACGTCCACAGCCACCCCTTTCTCCAAGGTTTTACTTACCTCCTCATAAAAAGAAATCAGGTTTGTTTGACAACTTCTGTCTTTCATGAATCCATGCTGTCTGTTGCGTAAAATATTTTTTTTTTAGCAAGAACTCATCTATGTGGTCTTTTATTAAAAACTCTCCAATATCTTCCCAACTATAGAAGTTAAACTAACAGGTCTATAGTTACTTGGTAAAGACTGTGATCCCTTTTTTAAATATAGGCACCACATTGGCTCTACGCCAATCCAATGGTACCATTTCAGTCATTAACGATTCCCTAAAAATTAGAAACAATGTCTTTGAAATGACAGAGCTCAATACTTTTAGGATCCTTGGGTGGATGCTATCTGGTCCAGGTGCTTTATCCACCTTTATTCTGTCTAAATATTTCTGGACCATATCACTTTTGAGCCATTGTGGATCATTTGGGGCTGTGTCAATACCATCCCTATTATGGACATGAGCTCCCCCATGCTCCTTTGTATACACAGAGCTGAACATAAAACACCCATACATAATAAAAATTGTCCATATAGCATATCCAAAAAATGTATGCTCCAACATATGCAAATCAATATGGTAATACAGTCCAACTTAAAGTGGAAATAAACCCCCCTATCGTTTTCAGCCAAGGAAGCTGCCATCTTGGCCTCTGTTTAACTACCTCAATACAGGGCACTTACACCCCTTTCCTGCCCAGGCCATTTTTTCAGCTTTCAGCACTGTCACACTTTGAATGACAATTGCGCAGCCATGCTACACTGTAACCATGTGAAATTGTTATAATTTTATTCACACAAATAGAGCTTTCTTTTGGTGGTATTTAATCACTCACTGGGTTTTTTATTTTTCATTAAAAAAAAATTTTGAAAAAAAAAAAAAGATTTTTCTTAGTTTCTGTCAGTAAATTTTGTAAATAAGTAATTTTTCTCCTTCACTGATGGGTGCTGATGAGGCGGCACTGATGGGCGCTGATGAGGTGGCACTGATGAGGTGGCACTTATGGGCACTGATGAGGCAGCACTTATGGGCACTGATTAGGTGGCACTGATGAGGAGGCACGAATATGCCACACTTATGGGCACTGATAGGTGGCACGGATATGTGGCACTGATGGGTGGCACTGGTGGGCACTGGGTACAGATAGGCGGCACTGTTGGCACAGATAGGCGGCACTGGTGGGCACAGATAGGCGGCACTGATGGATGGCATTGATGGGCAGCAGTGATGAGCATTGATGAACAGCAGTGATGGACATTGATGGGCAGCACTAATAGCCAGCACTGACTGGCATCACTAATGGCCACTGATTGCTGGCACTTGTGGGCACTGATTGCTGGCACTTGTGGGCACAGATTGGTGGCAATTGTGGGCACTGATCGCTGGAAGTACTGGGCAATCATTGCTGGCACTGGTGGGCACTTAATTGTAATCAGGGCACTGATGACTCTCCACTTCCTGTGACGAAACACATCAGGGCGTGGCTACACGGCAACGCTGAGACGGTGACTCCATGTGTACGAAGGAAGCTATGAGGAGATCGCAAAACTGGGTCACCTAGCATGGTTAACAAGGTGAGTTTGAATCTTTTATGATGTAAGTGCATTACTTTTAATAAACCGATTACCTTAAGGAGTTTTTACAATATTGGAGGCTCTGTCTATCCCCACATGTGGAGAGTGTCCTTATTGATCTGAATGAAGATTGGCGTGTATAAGCGGCTCTTCAATAACATTTAATAAGGCGATATTTGCCAGACACGAGAGTGAATGGCAACAGCATCTGGTGAGCTTTATTCTTAAGGGAGTGGAATTGGCACACAACAATTTGGTCGAAGATTTTGGTGGATCAATGAGATTTTGTTTCACTATTTTTTCATCAATTTAAGTTGGACTGTATTTACAATATTGATTTGCATATGTTGGAGCATATATTTTTTGGATATGCTATATGAACACTTTTTATTATATATGGGTGTTTTATGTTGATCATTTCACAATGCTAATATTTAGGAGATTTCTAGATTAATTAGAGCACTACTGTGGAATTATTTGTCTCTTTTTTACATTGACATTTGTTTCACCTCATTTGCATGTTTATTGAATATTAAGTGGCAGCACAAACAAGTGTTTTTCATTAGCGCAGTGCGCACACATATAGATGTACTCCATCTGTATATCAGCTTCTTGGCAATATAGTTTTAATACATTTACATATGGAAATTGTGCTTTGTCTGCTTCTTAATACCTGTTAAGCATATGCTGTAGTCTCCTGAAGTACAGTATCTTTGAATTACTTACATATCTGTGCACCATTATAAATGTAATAATGTTGTAAAATGTACAGAAACACCACATTTTATATACCACTTTGGTACTGCTGAGCATCTCAACAAAATCCTGAATGCATACTTCAATATCCTTCCTTGTAATTACTAAGTAGAAGTCTGCTGTATGCAAAGAAATACATGTCAAAAATGTATCTAAAAAAGTTTCAAAGCACCATTAGGGCCCATGTAGGTGGCAGCTCTTCTAAACGCCGGATTCTCTATCAAAAGATGGTGCTGCTCATACACATGCCTTCGTTTACGTAATGCGGAGGTTGATCTGCATTGTGTGTAATTTAAATATATCTCTATAGGACCTGCTGCGGCCAAATAAATGGTAAAATGCAGCCTCTCAACTGTCATATACACTACTTAATTGGAGTCAATGGGAATATAGTGATTCACACTGATTTCAATAAAGTAGTGTAGATGATTGTGGTGATTACTGTCAATGGGCTGCTGTACAAGCAAGAAACGTGCAAGAAAACTCCCTGTCTTTTCTTTAACCGCTTGAAGACCTTCTCACGCCAATATACGTCGGCAGAAGGGCACGTACAGGCATATTAACGTACCTGTACGTTGCCCTTCAAGAAGCGGTTTGCAGGTGGGCGCACCCGCCGCGACCTCCGTTAGTTTGATCGCGGGTCTCGCGAACTCGATATCCGCGGGGATACCCGCGATCATCTCACGGAGAGGAATAACAGGGAAATGCCCGTTCTGCCTAGTGACAGGACACTGATCACCGCTCCTAAGCTAATCCGGAGCGGTGGGAAGTGTTTTTTCACTTAGCACACAGTCAGATTCTTTATATATTTTCTTATGATGATTGTGACCTTGCATATGACAAGAATTCTTAAGTTTAGTGATTTTTTTTAAATCAGCACCAGGGATAGTACTTTCAATGAATGAAAAGTGTCCCTTGTGCTGGTGGCTGTTGTGTTGCTTGAAATCTTGCATTCTTTGTCCCCTGGATACCCCTGCAGCACCGGAATATCACAGCTGCAGTGGTATCCAAGGGGCAGAGGATGAAAGATTTCAAGCAACACAGAAAAGAAAAATAAATTAGCGAAATCTAAGCTTTAAGCTGGTAGTTACCTGCAACAAAATAACTGCCTGGAAGTATGAGAATGCAACAAATGTATGCTTACAGTACTCCTGAGAACCCTCTGACAGTAATTAAAGTAATGGCAACATCATTATGGTATGAAGCAAGAGATAGTTATGCAGTCTCCAAATTTTTATAAAAAGCTTTCCTACTACTATATACTGTATAGCTCAGTGGTTAAAGCAGACCTAAACTGTATCTGACCACCACAAACTGAAAATGCTATTTAATTCATTTTTAATATTCAAAGCAAACTCACCCATCCATCCATGTCTCCATGCTTTATTTTGTTTAGAAATCATTTTGAAAAACACCTCCCTAGCATTTCTAGCTGTGGCCATCTTGAGTAAGGGCAGGTGATTCATGTAGTATTTACTTCCTGGAATCCCTTTGCCCTTAGCTCAAGCATGCTTAACCCGCCCATGCAACTGGCCGAGAACCATGTATGGGCAGGCTGAATGTACCCAAGTTGATCAATCGATCAACTTAGGTACAACCAGCCTGCCGGATTTCACATGCGATTATTGCTAGCGGCTGTTATAGCCGCTAGCAATAATCACTGTGTGAGAACACAATAGCTCCATGAGAGGTATTCCCCTGTCAACACCGTCTGTGTTGATGGGAGAATCAAGCAAATTTCTTTCCTGCAACTCATAGCTGCAGGAAATTTAATTTGCTCCCTCTATGGCTGGCTTTAGCTGAGAAAGCCCCTCCACCCCTCCTTCAGATGAATGAAAAAATAAATAAAGACTACTGTGATGCTTTAGCGATGAAGGGCTGATTCACATGACTGTGTTTTACATTAAGTAATGTATGCAATGCAGTATATACTGTATATTCTCCAGAATTACAGATAAGGTTCAGGAAATATCACACAAGAATAAAATATCTTTGAATGACATACCACTTAAAATTGGTAATACAATATATGTTACTCACACAAACAGACAGCTGCTAGGAGGCGAAGTCCAGACTCGGGGGCAAAACATGTTGGGAAAAGAGGTTGTAGTACATAGTTGGAAAATGTCAGTGCAATGACTGCTTGATTTGTAGGATAAATCACTAACACAGCAATCCAAAGCCGGAGGAACCTGAAAAGAAATAGACAAACTGTGATATATCCACCAGCACCATCTCAGTACAATGTAATGTTTAGGTTCCCCATTATTATCAGATTCAACACCTACCCTGCAAGTCCTCCAAAGATATCTTTAACATAAGAATAGTCTCCTCCAGACTTTGGAATGGTGACTCCAAGCTCTGCATAACATAGAGCTCCTACTGCCGTGATAATGCCTGTAACAATCCAGACAATAAGGGCCATTCCCACTGAACCAGCATTTTCCAGTACTCCCTTAGGTGAAACAAATATACCAGAGCCAATGATATTACCTGCAAAAGAAGAAACAATTCATTTGTTGCTTGTTGTATCAAGTACAGCTCAGATACAAATAAATGAGTAACACATGGTTATATTTCAGAAAGCAGTTTAAGATATAATGTGTGGTTGCGGTTTTCAATCCTGAAACTCGTGCTAAAACTAATTCATCAGTGGGACAAATGCCCCTTACATTGGTGTTCAGTGAGAAGAGTGCCCCCTTACATTGATGGTCAGCAGGAAGAGTGTCCTCCTTTCATTGGTGTTCAAAGGCAGAATGCCACTTGGACTGCCAGTCTTAAGCTGGCCATATATTTCCTTTCCTTCCACCATGGGTGGAAGGAAAGGAAATCGCTTGATTCCCCTGTCAACCCAGTCAGTGTTAATGGGGGAAACCCTCCCATGGATGCCCATACATGGTTCAAATCTTGGCCGGTCCCTGCTGAATCAACCAAGATTCAAACCATCTATGGCTGGCTTTAGTGTGGAGTAGGTGCAGTATCTCTGTGTTGACTAGGCTCAATCTTTGAATAAGGCCAGTAGACCTGTGTTAACTAAACTAAACTTGATATATTGTAAGGGCCAATAGGCCTGTTTTGACTATACTCGATTAAAAGCAGAACTATAGGCAAAAAGGCCATCTATGTCCCACTGGGGAGATTTGCTTTCACCACCTGTCCCATAGCCAAAACAGTAGGTGAGAGGAAATCCCTGCAAATTAAAGTGAATCCCCTCCTACCCCCCCCCCCCCCCCCCCAGGTCACCACTAGGGTTCCCCAGGAAGATTTTCTTTTACATTCACTTTGAATGATAATGGTACACAGAACAAATAGAGAGAATTTCCGTAATGGGGACACAGACACCAATCAAAACCAAATAGGTGTTGTAATACCTCTCCACTCTATTCAAAACAAAAAAAAAGTTGTGCCCTTAATTGTACTTTAAAGCCAGGAGGCCAGACTTGATTTACAATTAAGCAAAGCAGGACTATAATAAGAAAGCATAAGTGAAGACGTTGGCTGTACACAAGCTAATCACTATATTTATGCCAGAGTGTTTTTTATTTCAAAAGTTGAACTAAATAATGCATTAAACAGTAGCAGGAGAGCAGACTGCATACAACCATAACTTGTTCAATGTCTTACCATTTCTATTTGTCATGCTAATCCTTGTCTAAAATGTATTGCTCAGTTAGTAAATTGGAGCAGCTGTTCACAACTTAAAGCAAAACTTCACCCTAAAAGGGAGTTCCGCTTTATTACCTCCTTCCCCCCATCTCTCCCACTTTTGGAGGATTTTTTTTGGGGGGGAATGGGTACTTAGGTTTAGCAGGTACCCGCTCCCACTTCCATTCCTAGTGGACCTGTGACGTGTCCCACAACCTTCTGGGACACGTCACAGGTCCAAAAAAGCTGTGGGTCAATTTCCAAAGTGCAGAGCAACTCGCACATGTGCAGTGGGAAGGAGGCTGTGAAGCCACAAGGAGCCAAAGCTGGCTTCCCTTATTAAAATGCTGGTGCCAAGAACCCAAAAACACTGGCAAAGAAACGGCCCAGGTGTGGGGGGCACTGCTGACTTTAATTTTTGTAGCTGCTAACTTTTATTTATTTATTTTTGTTAAGACTGAAGAACTGCTTCATCTACTGATTAAATAAAAAATGAAGGACAAACTGTAATAATCAAAAATCCACATCTTTACTGAAACAATACTTTTACAAGATAGATTCTGGTCCGTTGCTCTGGGCACTGCCTTTTGCTCCATGCTCCTTGTTCTGTTTTATTGACTAAGCCCATAAATATAAACTGGGAATTCCAGTTAAATGCATTCCATGCATGGAGTCAGGAGTCAAAGGTGTAAATCTTTTTCAAAGCTTGAAGTTGACGATCCTTCAACACAATCCCATTTCTAGTTGACTAAGGATTTGGGGTCTTTCTATACATGCCAGAACACAAGCAGTGTTGTGCTTGGAGAATAGTGTGGTCCTCAATTTAAAAATGTGCTTTGCAGGCCAAGAAACAGAAGGGAGATTTTATACACTGTCTCGTTGCATCCTCCACTAATTATTGTGTGAATTTTGTCAATTAAATGCAATTACAGGCATACCCCACTTTTAAGTACACAAAGGGGTTTATTTACTAAAGCTGGAAAGTGCAAAATCAGGCTCACTTCTGCAAAGAAACCAATGAGCATCCAAGTATTATTACCAAAGCTTAACTGAACAAGCTGGGGTTAGAAGCTAATTGGTTTCTATGCAGAAGTGAGTCTGATTTTGCACTTTCCAGCTTTAGTAAATAAACCCCATTGTGTACTTAAAAGTGGGGTATGCCTGTATTGTCAATAATAATACTGTACAAAACAATTTTTACGCTAGTTTATCAAAAGCTTTCATAATTTAGAAGTGCCAGGCTATTCATGATAGAAAAACTGACCCGAAAAAATGACAAATTTACTTTCAAAACCAGTCCCACAGTTTTTTTTTTTTTTAACATAGAAGTTTAATTTAAATTTTCACAACAGAAACAATTCACTTCGTATTAGATTTAAGTACAGATGGCATGCATAGAACCGTTACATGATTTGGTATGAGTGAGATTCTATTATCACAATACTTATCTATTTTAGAAGAAGATATTAATACTCATATTAAGGATATCAATACATGGCGTAGGTGTAAGGGATCTCACCTTCCATCTCAGAATATTCTAGCCTATACATATATAGTTTGGAGACTCAGTCCCACAGTTTGATCATTCACGCACCAAGGACAGTGTGATTTCTGCATAGTCGGTTGTGTTGAACAACAAGTCTTGCTTTCTCAAAGCTCCATTCACATTGGTGACTGCAGAAGTGTTTATCCTCTGCCAACTACCTCCTAGTTCAATGTGGCTCATGTAGGTTAAGGACTTGAATGGCTCCCACGCACACGTGTGTGGTCTACGGTGGTGTATCATGGCAGAATGTTCCTATGGGCCCACCAGGAAAGAAGTTTGAAAGCAGACTGAATGTTGCCCCAACAATATTGGGGCTAAATACCGGTAATTTTCTGCATCCAGAGCCCATGACCGTGTCGCCTAAAGGGAATCTGTCATCTAGAAATGAAGATACAGCAGTTCACTAATAAGATAAAAAAAATGTCCCTGCCAAGGCTATCACTATCCAGATAAATTAAAGATCCGCAGTGTCCAGGCACAGAACAGCATCAAGCTCTCTCAACTCTGTGCCAATTACTGCTGACAAAGATTTAATTCACTGTAATGAAAGGTGCCAAAAGAGCTGATTTGGCAACAGTAGCTTTACCGAATAGCAGATTGCTACACTGATTCATTCAACACTGATTGCTTCATATGTAGCTAACTTGCTTTAAAACAACCTTCATGAGTGAAACAAGGAAGATACTCTTGCTGATATGTAAATCGGCAAATGCTAGTTTTCTAATGCCCCGTACACACGGTCGGACTTTGTTCGGACATTCCGACAACAAAATCCTAGGATTTTTTCCGACGGATGTTGGCTCAAACTTGTCTTGCATACACACGGTCACACAAAGTTGTCAGAAAATCCGATCGTTCTGAACGCGGTGACGTAAAACACGTACGTCGGGACTATAAACGGGGCAGTGGCCAATAGCTTTCATCTCTTTATTTATTCTGAGCATGCGTGGCACTTTGTCCGTCGGATTTGTGTACACACGATCGGAATTTCCGACAACGGATTTTGTTGTCGGAAAATTTTATAACCTGCTCTCAAACTTTGTGTGTCGGAAAATCCGATGGAAAATGTGTGATGGAGCCCACACACGGTCGGAATTTCCGACAACAAGGTCCTATCACACATTTTCCGTCGGAAAATCCGACCGTGTGTACGGGGCATTACTGGTATCCTGACCCACTTACTTGGATCACTGACCTAGAAATAGTATGCACAGAAGGTCTTTTGGCTTTACTGTGATTTTCCTGATCTGAATAATTGTCTCAGTTCAGTGTCTCAGAAAGTATTGAAGCCAAAGAGTCAGCATAACAGCCATTCATCTAGCATTTTTAAAGGTAGTCAACCATGGCAGCCCACCGGTGAGCTGGGCTGGATCTGTTTGGACCATCTAGTGTTGTTCCTGTTTATGAATTGTCTTTGTGATTCCTTGCCTATGGAAATCTATGGCAGGGCAAAAGAAAAATGTACCTTTTTCTTAGCTGTCTGTTTGCAATGAACAACTGGACAAATAAAATACCCTTTGTCTGACCGCTGCTTAGCATGACCATCAAAAGTCACTGAATGTCATGACTCTACAAATATAATTTGTGAATTGCTAGGCAAGATTTTCCAAATGCTATACCGAAGTTATCTTGGCACTGAAACAACCTGACAGGAAAAAGTTCAAGAATAATGAAAAGGATTTCTCAGTGCTGGGAGAGAGTACTGAATCCTATTACAGGTTCAGCGTGTTATAGGATCTAAACCCAGACAGTCTTGTGATCAGAATTAACTGCCTCACGGCTCTGGATATCATGAGACTGAACCTTTCCACCTGAGGACAGGATTAGGCTTTAAGCACATGCCATGCAAAGCAAGCCATTGAAATGCCCTCACCCTCATTTCAAAATGCACTTTATGCATTCATAAAGCTAAAGATTAAATGGTAAAATAGGCAAAAAAGATGGAATTATCCCTTATTTTTTTTCAGCTAAAAAGTAGGCAGTCAACATCTGTGAACCAAAAAGCGTGGCATAAATTTTAGGTAAGTGCAACACATTTCCTATAAAATTCCATGCCACATGAAGTCCAACGAGACATACAGACTGACATCCAATTAGAAAGACAAAAGGATGGATAGCTTAACAGACTGATATAGTGTAGTGTTAATTTACACTTAGGATTAAGATTTTCCCAGGCTGTGTTACCACTGTGCTACAGATATTTTAAAACTTTTTAGTCAAGGCAAGTCTCATGATCTGCCACTGGCCACCACTGACGGACCTTGTACCAAAAAAACTTGCAGATTGGAAAGCTACACACTAGGGGCTTGTGTTGATGGGCTTTTGTTCCTTTCTAGTGGGTTTTGGATTTCCATGCAAGTCTATTGAAAAAAACTTACTTAAAGCAGGTCAAATGCAGTTAACATGGAGGTCAACTGCACCTGCCAATTAATTTTAAACAATCTCAGAACCATCTCAAACTGGTGCTATCCACACAAGCCCTAAAGCTGCCTGTCTAGTAGATACCTCTAGTGTAATCAGTCAGCTGGTGTATGAGCACACATCAAGAAAAACAAAAATTGGCCTGGTCACCAAATTTTAATGGGTGCTATGCTTAGATGTGGATGACTTAATAAAACAAGATTTTATCATTTTAGATATAGGTTTAGATTTTCCCTCATTTCTTGTCCTGTCAACAGGGCTCAGTAGCGCAAGATATAAAAATTTTTTTTTTTCCAATGACGTTGCATACAGCAATACAAACCTGACATAAATACTAACTAACCCCATTTAAACTGGGAAAAAACATTTTTGGCTGGAGTTAGATGTCCAAACATTCTTACGATGAATGGATTAAAATGTATAAATGTGCTAGTCTGGCTTAATGCCTAATAGATCACCCCATGCATGTATTATAGCATGCACTATGCATACATGTATGCATATTTGAGTTTTGAAAACATCAATAGGTAAAGGTTTCTGCGCTCAGAATGTGGGATAATGATCAGACATGCATATCTCTTGTGCGATTACGCAAATAGTAAACAAGTGAAAAGTATTTTACACATGGTGTGTCAAAAAATACATCCGTATCTCTTATGCAAAAATGCAAATAATAAGCAAGTGATGAATATTTTACACATCGTGTGTCAAAAAATCAGGGCTTGCACCCTTCCACTCTAATGATCCCTCCTTCCTGAAGATGCCAAGCATGGTGAAACGTACGTTGGAGCGGTGGTTCGTCATTTCCGGGTCCCCGATGTGACTACCCTCCCAGGCCCATCATCGAGAGCGAGGCGTGTATCGCACTCCAGCGCCAGTTTAACAGGCTCTATCCGCACATGCTGTAGACACCTAGTGTCAGGTTAGGCACTGATACATGTGAGTGCAACTTTTATCTACCTATTTTTAAACCTTAAATAAAAACATACTACACTATTAAGTCCTTCTGTGTGTCTCTGGTGGAGGTTATCCCTACATCTCCAGCCTTATCCTGAGGGATCATTAGAGTGGAGGGGTGCAAGCCCAGGAACCAATCTGGTTTTCCAAGCGTGCATTTTGACCTTCTGTAAAAAGGGGTCAAACACCTCTGGTGAGTTGCCATCTACCTCATGAGCCTTTGAAGACACATCTATCTAGAAGCACTTTTATATATTTTTTTTTATATATTTTTAGTGTTGGGTATTGTCACACTGAACTTTAAGTTTTTGCATTTTTATTAATATTAATATCCTCATTTTCTTCATACACTATGTGTAAAATATTCATACATCAGATACACGTGTCTGATCACTATCCCACATTGTGAGCGTCAACACCTTTACCTATTGTTTTCAATTTAGAAATGATTCCATTGCCTTTTAAAGGACGCACACAGCTTTTTCATTAATATTAAGGGCGCCATCACCAGTCACTATGCTAATATTTAAGTTTTGGAGAAAGAACATTGGGACAAGCTGCTTTTTTCTTGTAGGGTGTGTGTTTTTTTCTGTAGCATGAAGTGAACAGGGGCATTTCTTATTGCAGGGGACTTAAGGTACATTGTGCTATTACATTCCTCCCAGGGAATGTTTTTTTTTTTTTTTATTACTGATGAAATGCAATAACAGCTAAAAGATTATCACATCTGATAACAGTTTAATAAAATACACTGATCTGCAATAAAATAGGTAATCCTTACAATGCTAGCATAGCAGCATTCTCAGAAGTATTGGGACTAGTATTCCACCACCACCCACACTTATAGTACCAGAAGTGTTCCATGGAAAGGATTAGCCTCACTCAGCATTTACAGCCGATGACTTTGCCCCTAGTATTAAGGGGTTGTATTCAAGACTTGCTTGACATTGCATTTTGTCAACCTTTGGTCTGTCTATATCTATCAATAATAAAGTATATTATACCTGGATAGGGTGATGGCTGAAAGTCTCCTGTATGTAATTAGGTCAATTATAATGTTATCAGGCCCAAGAAGATCATGCAATGTGCATTAACTTTTGACTTTTGACTGCGTGATCATTCATTTAATATGCCTGTTTACCATCATTTGCGATTATTACAGTTAGAATGTGGGCAATATGCACCAGATCATTTTGTGCAACTCAAAACTGTAAAAAGTTGCAGAGAGCAATGACAATATGCACTGTGCTATGACTGTGAATGCGTGCATGATCGTGACTTAAAGTGGAGGTCCACCCACTTTTACAACTCTTCAGCATCCCTCACTAAACTGTGCACTGTAAACGAATTGGATATTTTTTTTATTTTTTTTCTCAGCACTTACTGTATATCTGCTGTATTCATTTTTCACTTCCTACTCCCTGGCCGCGGCCCATCGCATCATTTCCTGTTTGCAATGCCTTCTGGGAAGGGGTGGCAACTTCCTCTGAAACTGCCGTTGCTATGGAAACCTGACCTGAAACCTATTACACTGCTTGTGCTGCACTGAGCAGATGCGAGATCTGCAAGGATGAGATCCAGGAAGAAATACAGTCTGGCTTCAGATGCCCAGACTTAAGATGGCCACGGCCTGCTGTAAGTTTATAAAATAACAAACTACTGCTATAAACTAATAAAACAGACCTTAGTTTACAGACTAACTTTACTAGAATACATTAAGCTTGTGTATTATAGGGGTATTTTTATTTAAAAAGTATAATTTCGGACGGAACACCACTTTAAAATAGCTCATATGCTTTACAAAATAAAAAGCAATGTGTTCAGAACACACAACTGCAGCACATTAATATTCATGAAATGTGTAGTGCAATGATTAGGTATACAGATAATACAAGCAGTGTGCAAACAATGAGAAAAAAACTTGAATAGTACACAGGTAATAGGAGTGATGCTTCAGGGGTAATATTGACTGCGGCTGTCATATTAGGAAACCAATCAATATAATTTCATCTTAATTATAAGATCACTGCAATCTTTTAGCTTTATACCACAATTGGCAGAATTCTTTATATACATCCAGCTTCATAAAATAAATTATTAGAGTATCTTTAACCACTTCAGCCCCGGAAGGATTTACCCCCTTCCTGACCAGAGCATTTTTTGCGAATTCGGCACTGCGTCACTTTAGCTGACAATTTCGCAGTCGTGCGACCTTGTACCCAAACAAAATTGACGTCCTTTTTTTCCCCACAAATAGAGCTTTCTTTTGGTGGTATTTGATCACCTCTGCAGTTTTTATTTTTTGCTCTATAAACAAAATTTGGAATTTTGAAAAAAAAGCAATATTTTTTTACTTTTTGCTATAATAAATATCCCCCCAAAAATATATACAAAAACACATCTTTTCCTCAGTTTAGGCCGATATGTATTCTACATATTTTTGGTAAAAAAAAAAAAATCGGAATAAGCGTATATTGATTGGTTTGCGCAAAAGTTATAACGTCAACAAAATAGGGGATAGATTTATGGCATTTTTATTATGAATTTTTTTTTACTAGTAATGGCGACGAGCTGCGATTTTTATCGGGACTGCGACATTATGGCGGACACATCAGACACTTTTGACACTATTTTGGGACCACTGTCATTTATACAGCGATCAGTGCAAAATAGCCACTGATTACTGAATAAATGACACTGGCAGGGAAGGCGTTAAACACTAGGGGGCGATCAAAGGGTTAAGTGTGTCCTAGGGACTAATTCTAACTGTGGGGGGGATGGGCTACCACTGACATGACAGCGATCACTGCTCCTGATGACAGGGAGCAGTAGATCCCTGTCATGTCACTAGACAGAATAGGGAAAAGCCTTGTTTACATAGGCATCTCCCCGTTCTGCCTCTCTGTCTCATGATCGCGGGCCGCCGGCAAACATAGAGTTCGCGGGGCACGCTCCTGCGGCAAATTCAAAGGGGCGCACAGGTACGCCCATTTGCCTGTACGAGCCATTCTGCCGACGTATATGTGTGTGCGGCGGTCGGCAAGCGGTTAACTGACCAATTAGAAATCAGATTAGTCTAAAGCCTAGTGCACACGAAGAGATTATCGGACAAATTGTTTTTTTTGTTTTTTTTTTTACATGCTAATCTGCATATCGAAAACGAATAGGTTACTAAAGTACGAAAATTCTCGTATGACAGAATAAAAATTTGGAAGTGATGTAATGTGTTGTAGTGTATTTGTATTGTATTTTCGGACAAAAACTGAACTGGTTAAACGAAAATCGTACAATCTGGCATTGTAAGAGAACATTTTTTAGTGTTTGTCCCGTGTGAAAACTTTGGACGACAGCTATGTACTAACGATCAGATTTTCGTACAATCGCTTCGAAAGCGGTATTTTTTATCTAATATTCTAATCGTGTGTACGGGGCTTTATGTGCAGTTTCCCTGTGCATAGTCATACGGCTGCGGGACTATGAGTTATGCAGTATACACAATATCATATGCTGACAAATCTCACCTCTAATAACCCTTTACTAATGAATCACAATACTAGAGCTGGCAATATACTGAGCGGTGTGCACTTGTTCAAGAACAGTCCCTGAGGCTTTCAAATTGTAAAATCAGTATGCATACATAACCAGGCACAACTACAGCGTGCTGCATGGGGATAGATACTAACATCACAAAATACAAAGGCAAGACCTAACCAAAGCGCTCTGTCATCCACAAATCTGCCTACGTCTACCATCGTCAGTGGTCTCTATTAATAGAACGTCACACGTCACCCTCTCATCTATTATTCAGAGAAAAAACGAGGAGAATAGGGCTATAAGGATGTTGCAATCTATTGGGCACATGGTATAAGGGGATAAGGACAAGTGGAGGATTGGGGGAAGGGAGTCGGAGAATGTAAAACAGGAGTGCAATATGCCTTGTGATGTTTTTCATGAGAGCAAACATCAAGTGTGCTATGTGAAAAGAGTCCAACAATGCCTTCCCTACTTTTACATTTAGCTTTAAGGGACAATTTATACCTATGCACTTAAAACACATTTGTATTTATAATGTTTTCTAAGCTCAGTTTATAATGCATTGCTGTGTTTTTACATGTTTTGTGTGCCTTTTACTACCCTGTTTCCCCGAAAATAAGACCTAGCGTGATTGTCGGTGATGGCTGCAATATAAGCCCTACCCCCCAAATAAGCCCTACCCTGTTTCCCCGAAAATAAGCCCTACCCTGAAAATAAGACCTACAAGGACTTTAACTAGGGCTTATTTGGGGGGTAGGGCTTATATTGCAGCCATCACCGACAATCATGCTAGGTCTTATTTTCGGGGAAACAGGGTATGTCTGTTTTTACATATCCCAACATTCATTTACATAGTTACATTGTTAGTCAGGTTGAAAAAAAGACACAAGTCCATCTACTTCAACCAAAAAAATAAAATAAAAATACAATCCCATATACACAATCCTTCACCCACAGTTGATCCAGAGGAAGGCGGAAAACCCCAGCAAAGCATGGTCCAATTTGCTACAGCAGGGGAAAAAATTCCTTCCTGATCCCCCGATAGGCAGTCGGATATTCCCTGGATCAACTTTACCTATAAATGTTAGTACCCAGTTATATTATGTACATTTAGGAAAGTATCCAGGCTTTTTTTAAAGCAATCTACTGAACTGGCCAGAACCACCTCTGGAGGGAGTCTATTCCACATTTTCACAGCTCTTACTGTGAAGAAACCTTTCCGTATTTGGAGATTACATTTTTTTTTCTTTAGACGTAAAAAGTGCCCCTTTGTCCTCTGTGATGACCTTAAAGTGAATAAACCAACACCCAAGGGAGTTATTTACGAAAGGCAAATCTACTTTGCACTGCAAGTGCACTTGAAAGTGCACTGAAAGAAGTGCAGTCGCTGTAGATCTTAGGGGTAGATCTGAAATGAGTGGAAGCTCTGCTGATTTTATCATCCAATCATGTGCAAGCTAAAATACTGTTTTTTATTTTCCTTGCATGTCCGCCTCAGATCTACAGCGACTTTACTTCCAAGTGCACTTTTAGTGCACTTTCAAGTGCAATTGCAGTGCAAAGTGGATTTTCCTTTAGTAAATAACCCCCCAAGTTCACTATATGGACCACTTATGTATTTGTACATGTTGATCATATCTCCCCTTAATCTCCTCTTCTATGAAAGTTATGGTTCCTGGAACCTAGCTGGAAGTAGTAGCCACACCAAGCAGAAACTACAGCAGTAACATTTTAACAAATATATATTTTTTTCATATATATATGAAATGTTGCAAATCCATATTCAGTGTTCTCCATATGAGCCATCTGGCGGAGCTCTATACTCCTATTTATATGTTAGCTATGTATCTGTCTCCGCTTTGCACAAAGAAGACCATTGTTTATTTTTACACAATTGTGCTGATTTACGAAAATCAGAAAGCCTTTTATTTTGTAAAGGGAATAAGGTGAAGTTAAGTAAAAAATTACTTTGAAAATCATACCTAGTAGTAATATGCAAAGGAAAAATAATGTTTTTTTACCTACATGTGATTGTACAATTGAAGTTTTAGTAAATCTCCGGGGGGGGGGGGGGGGTTTACTAAAACTTGTGCACACAGAATCTGGTGCAGCTGTGCATAGTAATCAATCAGGTTCTAACATCAACTTGTTCAATTAAAGCGGAGCTCCACCCAAAAGGGGAAGCTTCGCTTGTTTGCGCCCTCCACTGACATATTTGGCACTTTTTGGGAGGGAGGGGGAGTGAGTACCTGGTTTTGAAAGGTATCCGCTACCACTTCAGGGTAAGATCGCCGATCTATGACATATCCGCTGGACAGAAGGGGAATGGATCTTCATCTGTCTCATTTTGGTAGATCGGATTGGATGTAGGCAGGTGTAAATGGACACATGTCCATTAACAACTGCTGCTCCATGGAGGAGAATGGAGGTTCTGATCGGGTCCAACTGAAAAACGGGCAGGTGGAGCCCAATCAAACATCTGCGTGAATGGGGCCTAAAACCTAGAAGTTTATTGGTTACTATGCACAGCTGCACCAGATTCTGTATGCACTAGTTTTAGTAAATCTCCCCCATAGATGTGACCATCATCACCGAAGACTGAGGTATTTTAAAGGAAGCCTGTGCTAAGAGAGATATACAGCATAATCTGCCACTGCCATATTCCTTATAAAAAATACTACTTGGTCTGGTTAATCCAATTTAAAACCACTAGCCCTAAAAAAGCATGCAGATCAGTAACAATCTGAAGTCAGAATGAGCCAGGAAATTCGCATTTTCAGATCTCATTTCTCCCAGTCCAGGTTTTCCTTAGGAATTTTCATTAATAAACATACTCATCTAGCTGATTTATGGATATATGCATACTTATTCACACCTTGTTTTACTGCGTGTGAGTTCAGTGAAATCAATCATATCATCTAATGAACTCTGTACACCACATCACTACTCCAGTACACTACGTGCTGTTCACGTGGCAGGCCGGCTTGTTCCCTGCTCAGCCATTCATAAAAGCAGAGTCAGCAATACAGTGAAAACGTTTTGGTCCTGCGACTTCCTTCCCCTGTCTTTCCACCTTCTGCATCCACTGATAAGGAGCACAAGAGGGTATGGTAGGGTGGGTGCTTGTCATAGAGAATCCCTAGAAATAGGCGTCTTCGTCTTTCTAATAACACTTTTGGCCCGTCGCACAAAAACAGTCTTGATGAAGAGGTTTAATTCTCAAAGAGGGTTATTTACTAAAGGCAAATCCACTTTGCACTACAAGTGAAAACTACAAGTGCAAAGTGCACTTGAAATTGCACTGAAAGTGCACTTGGAAGTGCAGTCATTGTAGATCTGAGGGGGACATGCAAGGAAAATAAAAAACAGCATTTTAGCTTGCATATGATTGGATAATAAAATCAGCAGAGCTTCCCCTCATGTCAGATCTACCCCTCAGATTTACAGCGACTGCACTTCCAAGTGCACTTTCAAGTGGACTTTGCACTTGTAGTTTGCACTTGTAGTGCAAAGTGGATTTGCCTTTCGTAAATAACCCCCATAGTGTTAAAACCGAAGCCCATTATGGCCAATCAGAATTCAATGTGCCAACATCAAACCACTACAAGTTGGAATCTGATCAGTGGCTATGGATTACTCTAAATTGAATAGGGCCAAAAGTTGATATTGTCATGCATACATTTGTAGCCTTCTTTAAAGAATAGATGAGATTTGAAAGCTAGTATGATGCAGTAGACAACAAGGACATTTTCCATCAGCATATCTTAAACATGTGGCAAGAACACGTTATGCAGATATACAGCAGTTTACACCGGAGACCAGTGATGGCAATTAGGAATTAAAGCAATGGACTAAACACACGACTTTCCCACCGGGAAACTGCTAACAAGAAGAGCTGTCTGTGCCTTTATCATTAATATGTGGAAGAACACAAGACTTCCACCTTTGTAAGCTAGAGGAAGGGCCCATAAAAATGGGTTTTGTTTTTCTGCGTTTGATGTGCATTTGAAGTGCCTATTAATCGCATGTCTGCATATTTCCATTAACCTTTTCATTTTGTAGTGCAGATGACCATGCTGGGACTATATTTGACCTGCTTTGTGATTCTTTGGACACAGCAGGTCCTTGGATTTGCAGGCAAAGCAGGTCAAACACAGCCCCTTCTGAATTTGAATGCACAATGCAGGATTCTAAAACAAATCCCACCAACAGGAGCTCTGAGTAAGCTCTGAAAACCAGTGTCTTTACACCTGAAAGTTTCACAGAGATGTTTGTCATGGTATGTCCACATGGATTTTTTAGGAGCTGTAATGAAATGGATCATTGAGTCCAGGAACAATGTCCTCATTCTGCCCCGCATGCCCGTGACAATGTCTGACACTGCTAATGATAGCGGAAAGCAGGTTAGAAATAACTGTAAGAAGAGAAGCAAATTCTACATGCGTTGTACACAAACATATGCTAACAAACTGCAAACTATTTTTTTTCCTGTATACTATATACTGTGTATGTCTTATGCCCTGTACACACGATCGGACATTGATCGGACATTCCAACAACAAAATCCATGGATTTTTTCCGACGGATGTTGGCTCAAACTTGTCTTGCATACACACGGTCACACAAAGTTGTCGGAAAATCCGATCATTCTGAACGCGGTGACGTAAAACACGTACGTCGGGACTATAAACGGGGCAGTAGCCAATAGCTTTCGCCTTTTATTTATTCTGAGCATGCGTTGCACTTTGTGCGTCGGATTTGTGTACACGCGATCGGATTTTGTTGTTGGAAATTCCGACAGAAAAAGTCCGATGGAGCCTACACGCGGTCGGAATTTCCGACAACACAATCCAATCGGACTTTTTCCGTCGGAAAATCCGACCGTGTGTACAGGGCATAAGTGTGACACAGTGGGGGTTATTTACGAAAGGCAAATTCACTTTGCATTGCAAGTGCACTTGGAAGTGCAGTTGCTCTAAATCAAAGGGGTAGATCTGAAATGAGGGGAAGCTCTGCTGATTTTATCATCCAATCATGTGCAAGCTAAAATGCAGTTTTTTATTTTCCTTGCATGTCCCCCTCAGATCTACAGCGACTTTACTTCCAAGTGCACTTTCAGTGCAAAGTGGATTTGGCTTTAGTAAATAACCCCCAGTGTGTTAGTCAGGTCTATGCCATTTCTGTGCGACAAACAATGCACCTTGTGTTTAGATCTCCATTGTACAGCAGACAATGGTCCATCCTGTAGCTGACTGTAGTAATTTGAATCTTGAAGCCCTCTCGTTTTGGAGTACACTACAAAGAAAAGTGCTCTGACCCAGTTGGGATAGGAGATACAGTTTACAGTTTGATATCTCCTGCACCCACAGTCTCACGCATTTAATTCACATAGATGAGTTCATTACTTTATCACAGGATCATTTTCACTAAAATGTTCAGTTTATATTTTCACTATAAACATTATTTTATTAGTTTGGTTATAAAAAAAATGGTAGAACTACTGATACAGATCATATTAACATGGTTGTAAGCCTCAGTCATGAAATATGAACAAAGCATATCCCTCTATAGTGTGTATTTGTCTCAATCCAGAGTACTAATGCTCCATACACACAGTCGGATTTTCCAAAGAAAAATGTTCGATGGGAGCTTTTTGTCGTAAATTCCGGCCGTGTGTAGGCTCCATCGGACATTTTCCATCGGAATTTCCGTCACACAAAATTTGAGATCTGGATCTCAAATTTTGGACAACAAAATCCGTTGTCGTAAATTCCGATCATGTGTACACAATTCCGACGCACAAAGTTCCACGCATGCTCAGAATCAAGCAGAAGAGCCGCACTGGCTATTGAACTTTTCTCAGCTCGTCGTATGTGTTGTACGTCACCGCGTTCTTGACGTTCTGAATTTCCAACAAGATTTGTGTGACTGTGTGTATGCAAGACAAGTTTGAGCCAACATCCGTCGGAAAAAATCCATGGATTTTGTTGTCGGAATGTCTGATCGTTTGTACGGGGCATAAGTGTCATTTCTGTCTGCTGTCTTGTTCATCTGCTATCTGCATGAGTCATGACCAGTTTTCCTGACACCAAGAGAAAAATGGTGACAGGGGAGGGAGCTCCAGCTGGTTGACAGCCTCAGCTCTTTTCCTGTGAGCTGTGTGAAGGGGGTGTGTCTCTTCCCTTCAATCAGCTCTCAGAGCTCTCCTCACTGATGTAACTTCAGCTCTCCGCCCCCTGCTTTTCAGAGCTGAGGGCAGTGTAAAACTTATAAAAGTTTGCCGGGATTTTATCACTGCTTGTGAGAATAGAACCAGATGAGCACAGTGGCTTAGTGGTTGGCACGTCTGCCTTGCAGCATTGGTGTTTCTGGTTTGAATTCTGATTGGGACACTATATGCATAGAGTTTGCATGTTTAAATTACAATTGCGCGGCCCATTGAGGTGGCACCAATGAGGTGGCACCGATGGGCACTGGTAGGCGGCACTGATATGCAGCATTGATGGGCATTGATAGGCGGCACTGATGGGCACTCATGGGTGGCACTGGTGGGCACTAATGGGCACTGATAGGCGACACTGATGGGCACTGAAAGGCTGCACTGATGGGTACTTATGGGTAGCACTGATAGGAGGCACTGCTAGATGGCATTGTTAGGCATCACTGATGGCACTGGCAGGCATTGGGGATGGGCACTGATTGGCAGCTGCCTGGGCACTGATTGGCATTTTCCTAGTGGTCTAGGGTGGCATACCTGGTGGTCCAGTGTGGTGGCCATCCCTGGTGATCTAGCGGCATTATGGTGGTCCTGGGCGGGCATCCGAGTGGGGGCTGCGCTGATAAACAATCAGCACAGACCCCCCCCCCCCTCGTCAGGAGAGCAGACGATCGGCTCTCCTCTATCGAGTGAGGAAAAGCCAATCAACGGCTCTTCCTGTTTACATCGTGATCAGCCGTTTTGGACACAGCTGATCACGTGGTAAAGAGCCTCCGTCAGAGGCTCTTTACCGAGATCAGTGTAGCGATCGCCACAATGCGCGCCCCCACAGGCACGCGAGAGTGGTCGTTCTGGAGGGCTGTCATATGACGTCCACCCAGAACGAGAGCCGCACCGCCCAGCTGTCATTTGACGGCTGGTGGGCGGGAATTGCTTAATTGGCTCCTGTCTAAATTAGCCCTAGTATGCGTTTGTTTGAAAATTAACAGCACTTTTTTGTACCTGTAATAAATACAGAGCTTTCATTGTCCATGTGAAAGGCAGGATTCCATGGAAATGGGGGCAATGTTAATGGGACCTAAATGTAACCACTTCTTAAAGTGAATTTGTGCTTTGCCCATGTAGGGCAACATAATAGCTTTACTTTCATGGCAGCTTTACCTACAGCCTGTGCTCTTCCTCTTTGATTTGGAGAATACACAGGGCTGAAAACTCTTTGGATACCTCATTGTAAAAGCACTGGGTGCCTAAACAGCCAATCACCGCATTGTCACGAAAGGTAGGAGAGTGAGTCACATGCTCCCCATAAAGTGAGGTACTTTATGTATTTTATGCAAGTATAAGCTTTTGTGGAGCCACAAATAAAGTGAACATGTTGCTTTGCCCTGCATGGACAAAGAAAAGGTTGGTGTCATGCATTTATTTCAACGTACATTTACATTAAATTGCACTAATATTTGACAAATTTATTTTGTTAGAGATAAAGGAAATTAGGACATGTGAGAAGTTTGAGTAGAATGTTCATAAAGCTATTATTTCTTTTACAACACTGGACAACAATAGAGTGAGGGGCCATCCTCAAGATAAACCCAGTACATTCATTACTGACAAAGCTGGTGGTGGTAGGAAACATGGCCCCAGCTACTTATATTGAAAAACGTATGGCACAGTGCCTAAACAAAGGTATGTATATAAAATGTCTATTCATGTTCCTAAGTTTCCCATTACAAAGTTAGATAATCAGGAAGCAACTTTTTAAAGCCTTTTAAATAAAGTCACTTGACCTATAAGAGTGTTCAGAAGCAGCTGAGATGGAGATAGGATATGACAACTCACCCACAATAATGCCACATGCGCTCACTAGCCCAATCTCCTTCTTTAGGGCCACTCCTCCTCCTCCTCCTCCTCCGGAGCTTGATCCAGAGCCAGTATCCTGTCCATGCTCCTCCGGGAGCTTCTCAGAACTGGTTCGCAATCGGGCACCTTCCGCCATCCTTTTTAGCCAAAGTGACTATCGAATACCAAAAGGCAAGAGATCTTTAACCACCTGACCTGAGTATGAGAAAGAATAAAATTGATCACCATTTAAAAAAAAATAATAATTAGACAGCCTTTTTTTTTTTTTTTTTAACTTTTTTACCCCCAAGGAACCCTTGAAATAATTTTCAGGTCTAGGAGGACCTTTGCTAAAACGAATTAATCAAGGGACAGTGGGGAAAATGCCCCTTACATTGGTTGTCAGTGAGAATAGTGCCCCCTTACCTTGATGGTCAGCAGGACAAGTGCCCCCCTTACATTGGTGGTCAATAGTAAGAATGCCACTTTTACAGATAGCTATAAAAGATCATTGGGGTCATGCTGCTGGCTGCAAGTGGTTGTTGGCCCCTACAACTTTGCAGGCACCATTACATTGGGGGTCAATCAGCCAGAACTCTAGGAACCCCTAGCAATCTCTGGAGGAGCCATGGAGCCCTGATTGAGAATAGTTGGTCAAAACCGCACTTGTTTTGAGCTTTTGACTAGCTATCAATACCAACATCAGGTCCCATGTGAGGAATAAATAGGATGCAATACTTGATAAAAATTAAGTGGAATAAGTGAAAGCAGACAAAACAAACACACCAAATAAAAAGTGTGTGGAATGTGTATTTTGTTTCCCAAAGTATAAAAAAATAACACCTTTATAGGGAAATTAAAGTATATTTTTGGTAAGGCTGCTTTCACACTGATCCGTTTTTCTTCCGCTTCTGCATTATAAAAGCGGAGGAAAAATGCATGATAATGAAATCCTGTAGAACTCCGCACACTGATCAGTTGCGGGTCTGCTGCATTTTGTAAAATCCCAATTGGTCCACCCCTGTGAAAGGGGCCTTAGGGTACTTTCACACTGCTCTGCATCAAAACTGCATAAAAAAACGCACCTCCTCATGGAAATGAATGAAAACGCATCAAAAATGCATCTAAAACACATCACACGTTGCTTTTAATTTAACGCAATGCACCAAAACGTGGAAAAAAAAGCAGCAAAATTGCAGATTCATTTTTCTTGCAGTTTTGATGCAGAGCAATGTGAAAGTACCCTAAGGTCCCTTTCACAGGGGTGGACCGACTTAAAGTTGCCTCCAGGACAGGCGACTTTGGCTGTGGCCAATCACAGAATAATCAGCTCTGTGGGAGGGAGGGGGTTGCCTGGGTAAACGTGGGAAATACCTGTGTAAATTATTTTCTTTTTTCTGTAAAGTTGCTTCAATATAGATGAAGATCCGACTTGGAGGCGACTTCCATTGAAATCTATGGGTACAGGTTGCCTAGAAGTCGCCTTGAAGTAGTACAGGAACCTTTTCTGAAGTCGGAGCAACTTCAGTAGTGTACATTAACCTCCCTGGCGGTATGATTCTTTCTGATTTTAGGTGCTGAAAGCGGTACAATTATTTTGCAATGAAATTTGGCGTTTTATATTGTAGGTATTTAATTATTAACAATAACACACTTAAATCTGTCCAAACAAGAGTCTAGTAGATATCCCGGGTATGATAAAGTTTGAAACACAAAAACATAAATTATAATATAATAAAAAAAAAATAATAATTAAAAAAAATAAAAATAAATAGTAATAAAATAAATTTCCACACGATTCACTATCGCTCAATTCTGCAAGTGTTCTAATTTACTATCGCAGTTTTCTAGCTGGTCTAAAGCCATTTTTGACGTAAAGGGACACTTTTTGGTTGCTATGGACAATCTCCAGTTTCCAGGCAGAAAGAACAGTATATAGAATATAAAACTGCATGCAGGGCATAGGACAAAGCACTGGGGACAAATGGGATGTGAAATGATTTCATACAGTACTGTAATCTGTAAGATTACAGTACTGTATGTGTTATGATTTTTACATTTTTTTGAATTTGCCGCCAGGCTCCGCCCCCGTGCGTCGCGACGCTCGCAGGGAACGGAGCCTGGCACGGAGAGGCTTCGGGGGAGGACGGAGCCCTCGGACAGTGCGGGGGACATCGCAGGATCCCGGGGACAAGGTAAGTAAGGAGGCACCAGGATCCTGCGATGTAATCCCGAGTGTGGCTCGGGGTTACCGCTAATGGTCCTGAAATGTAACCCCGAGCCACACTCGGGAAAACCGCCAGGGAGGCTACGACGGCTCTCATTCACTTCAATGGAATTTCTTATGTCCAGCGACTTGGGGCAACTTGAGGTCTGACAAGTCGGATCCCAAGTCGTTGTAGTGTGAACCAACACTTAGTCCACCTTTTTAAGTTGTAACATTTGTGTTAACCTGAAACTTTTGATGTGATGTTAACATTGTATATACTTTTGCTTCACAGTTTCAGATGTGTATGGCTTGTAATATGTGTGGATTTTCCCTGTTGTTCATGTACATATACCATTTCAGACTGGACAGAGAAATAATGTTTTAAAACATGAACAAACTCTGATAAGGTTATCTAGAGTAAACAATTATATTCACATTTACACATATATCTAAAAAAGCATTTGAAGAGACTACAGATCCTTTAAGAGTATTTCTTTCCTAGTAACTTGTATCTATTTCATCTTCCAGCAGCTGGGACTTCCATTATGTTATTGTTTGCTTTTTGTGCTCCATTGATAGGCTTCAGGCACTGTGCACTAACAATACACAATGCTATCAGCCAGTTAATACAAGTGATAATACTTTTGTTTTGTAAGAGTGACAAGCTGTTGGAGAAAAGTTAGACATTTTATTTGCCAGAAACATTATGTGCCAGCCTTTGTCAACCTTTAAAATGTCTTCCTCTGGATCAACTGTAGGTGAAGGATTGTGTATATGGGATTGTATTTTTTATTTTATTTTTGTTGTATATGGGATTGTATTTTTTATTTTATTTTTGTTGTATATGGGATTGTATTTTTTATGTTATTGTTGTTGTATATGGGATTGTATTTTTTATTTTATTTTTGTTGTATATGGGATTGTATTTTTTATGTTATTGTTGTTGTATATGGGATTGTATTTTTTATTTTATTTTTGTTGTTTATGGGATTGTATTTTTTATTTTATTTTTGTTGTTGTATATGGGATTGTATTTTTTATTTTATTTTTGTTGTTTATGGGATTGTATTTTTTATTTTATTTGTGGTTGAACTAGATAGACTTGTGTCCTTTTTAAACCTGACTAACTATGTAACTATGTAAAGGAAAAAAGTTTTCAAATCTCTGGGAACCCCTGCTTAAATTATAAATTATTAGCTCTACAACTCATAGTGCAATTTACATACTCAGTTATAGCTACATTCATAAATCTTTGAATAAAGAATGTACCTGTATTTAACACCCAAAGCAGATCCTTTCAATTCTCAGTAAAAAGGACAAGAAAAAAAAAAGGCTGTGAACATTGTAAGGTCCTCTCAGTAGAGAAGGTCCTTCTTTTATTTTGGTGGTCAGTAAAAAAGTACCCCCTATTATTATTATACAGGATTTATATAGTGCAAACAGTTTGCGCAGCGCTTTACAACATGAGGGCAGACAGTACAATTACAATACAAATCAATACAGGAGGGATCAGAGGGCCCTGCTCATTAGAGCTTACAATATAGGAGTGAGGGAACCTATATTGATGGTTGGTGGAGAAGGGCCTTTTTTTTAATGGGCAGTGGGACAAGGGACCACATTGTTGGACATTTGTAGAAAGAAGATGTCCTTCACATTGGTGATTACCTCCGTGGTTAGTCAAGGAACTCCTTAAGCCCCGTATACACGATCAGAATATCGTACAAAAAATATTGCATTCGAATCGACCGTGCGATAATCTGATCCTTAGTACACAGCTTTCATCCGAAATTTGCCGAAGGGACAAACATTTTTTTTTGTATGATACCAGATCGTATGATTTTTGTTTAATCAATTCAGCCCCGGACCATTTGGCTGGCCAAAGACCAGAGCACTTTTTTGCGATTCGGCACTGCGTCGCTTTAACTGACAATTGCACAGTTGTGCGGCGTGGCTCCCAAACAAAATTGACGTCCTTTTTTACCCCACAAATAGAGCTTTCTTTTGGTGGTATTTGATCGCCTCTGCTGTTTTTATTTTTTGCGCTATAAACAAAACAATTTTGAAAAAAAATTCAATATTTTTTACTTTTTGCTATAATAAACATCCCCCAAAAATATATAAAAAAAACATTTTTTTCCTCAGTTTAGGCCGATGTGTATTCTTCTACATATTTTTGGTAAAAAAAGAGCGTCTACAAAATAGGGGATAGATGTATGGCTTTTTTATTATTAATTTTTTTTTTCTAGTAATGGCGGCGATCTGCAATTTTTATCGGGACTGCGACATTATGGCGGACACGTCGAACAATTTTGACACATTTTTGGGACCGTTGACATTTTTACAGCGATCAATGCTATAAAATTGCATTGATTACTGTAAAAATGTCACTGGCAGTGAAGGGGTTAAGCACTAGGGGGCAGTGAAGGGGTTAAGTGTGTCCTAGTGTGTGTTCTAACTGAAGGCGGGATGGGACTGTGCAGGGGAGATGACAGATCGTTATTCATACTCTGTATGAACAGACGATCTGTCTTTTCTCCCCTCAGAGAACCGGAAACTGTGGGTTTACACACACAGATCCTGGTTCTCAGTGTGCCCCGAACGAGCGCGGGAGCCGGGCACTCGCATCGGCTCCGTGGACGAGCAAGGGGTGCCCCCTAGTGGCCGTCTATGTTACCGACGTAACATGATGGCGATTCATGCATACTGAGGCGGCTGGTAAGCATGCGGTTAATCTGTACAGTTTTCGCCCAAAAATACGATACAAATACATTACATCACGTAAGAGAATTTTCATACTTTAGTAACCTATTCGTTTTTCGATATGAGACTAGCATGCAAAAATAAAAAACGGATGACCATTCATCCGATGATCTCATCGTGTGTACTAGGCTTTAGTAGCTCCTGGTTGAGAAAGGCTGACATGGACCATAAGATATCTGGGACTATGCCAGACAATAATTGAATGCTGAACCACAAAAAGATAAGTGCTCCAGATAGGGCTGCTGCAGCCTGTTATACACTAAACTTTGTATATGTGAGTGAGAGAAACAGTATCAATTCTTGAAAGGGCACCTTTAGAGAGCATTTACTAAAACTGTCTACTAAAAGATGATCTATATATATATATATATATATATATATATATATATATATATATATATATATATACACATCAGGAGGGTTACCCTCTTCTCTTGATATCCTTGTTCAATCAAGGCACCGTCAGGGTGGACTCCCAAACTTCCACCATAAAGGATAGGAAAAACACGTGGAACGATGCTTTGATGCAAAAAGTGTCCTTTTACTGAAAATTATTCCATTACATGATTCAAAATACAAGCAAGCCACTGTACAGTTCCGAGCGCAAGTCGCATAATATCTCCAGGCGGGCCCTGTCACCGGATGAGGTAGGACTTATTAACCGTGGTTTATCTTATTGCCCTAAGAGTCATCTAGATCCATTTCAGTTAGATCAAGATCTGTATCGCCTATTCCGTAATATTAGATGGAAGGTCCATTTTCTTCACAAACCATTTGTCCATAATGACATACCTGAAGGGAGGTTAAGTAATAAAAGTCTGGGACTGGTGATGAAATCTAAATCCGTCCCCCCCACTACTTACGTACCTGTTGAGATGTTTGTACAGGAGGTCACCCGAGATGTGAAATGTTTATTACAACAAGTGGACTTTAAAGACCATGTACCCAACAACTTGTCCCCTCATGAAAGAATAACGTTGCGAGAACTAACCAAACGGAATGATGTTATTTGTAAACCTGCTGATAAAGGGGGTTCGGTAGTCATTATGGACCCCCAGGCGTATGAGAATGAGATCAAGCGACAATTGGATGATACAGTGTATAAACCTCTACAATCGGATCCCACATGGAGTATTAGAAAGATCTTGGAGAGTATTGTAAAACCAGCATTTAAAGAAGGGTTAATTTCACACGATCTGTATGAGTTTTTGTTACCAACACATACCCGTATCCCGGTCTTGTACATACTCCCCAAGATCCATAAGGACAAACATTCCCCACCGGGACGCCCGATTGTATCGGGGAGGGATTCGATTTTTGTACCAACGGCCAAATTATTGGATAGAGTGCTATCACCTTTGGTGAAAACCACCCCATCCTACATCAAGGACTCTGGTGACTTTATGACCAAAATTAGGGACCTACCACAAATTCAAGATGAATGTATCCTTGTCACTTGGGATGTAACAAGTCTATACACATCAATTCCTCATGTGGCCGGCATTGAAGCAGCGTTGAGCCTAATCAAGAACTGTCATGAGTACTCAGAAGCTCAGATTGCCTTTTTTGAAAAGCTATTTAAGTTGATCTTATATAATAACTATTTTCTTTTCAGGGATCGGTACTATGTGCAACTGACGGGGGTTGCCATGGGTTCCAATGTTGCCCCGCCATATGCTTGTTCATTTATGCATGATTTTGAGCAGAAACATATTTTTGTCAATGATATTTTTCGGGAACATTGCACCACTTGGTGGCGCTATATAGATGACATTTTTGCCATATGGCGGGGCAACATTGAATCACTCAAAACCTTTGATGAGGTGATTAACAGTATTTCACCAAATATTCAGTTCAAAATCCATATCGGCGGGGATTCAGTCCCCTTTCTAGATATACGGGCATACACAAAACAAGGACGGATTGAAACTGATATATACACTAAACCCACAGACAGGAAACAGTTACTAAGATATGACAGCTACCATCCCCCCCACGTCTTTAGTTCTATCATTAGAAGCCAACTTCTCAGAGTGACGCGGATTGTGAGTGATACCACAATAAGAGATAAGAGACTAGATGAAATGTGCTGTAAATTTAAGGAGCGGGGCTATCCAGAAGGTCTAATCAGACAGGAATTAAATAAAATTTTGAACCCTATTAAGATCTCCAATAAGAAGAGATACTCATCTGACAAACCTAGGATTCCATTTGTCTTTCAATTCAACAGTTATAGTGATAGGATCTTTAATGTATTGAGAAAACATTGGACGATACTGAAACGATCATATCCTCAGATAGAGGAGTTTCAATTAACTCCCATGAAAGCGTATCGGCGCAATAAAACCTTGCGCGATCTTTTGGTACGATCTGAATTCAAACCTGAGAGGCAGGAGGAGAAAAGAATTACTTTTCTCGGTAGTAAAAGGAAGGGCTGTTACCCCTGTCTTAATTGCATCCAATGTAACCTAATGATTAAGGGCAATAATTTCTGTCATCCTAGAACTAATAACAAAATAATAATTAATGGCTTTTACACCTGTCAGTCATCATATGTGATTTACATTCTCACATGCCCTTGTAATCTCCTCTATGTGGGGGAAACGACCCAAAAAATTAAAGACCGTATCGCACAACATCGTAGTACAATTAGACATCCCCAATCAGGTCTTCCTGTATCGCGTCACTTTTTAGAAATGGGACACAAAGACACCGATCTACGATTTATGGTGCTAGAAGAGATTCCTCATGATAAAAGAGGGGGTGATAGGATTTTGAAATTGAAAAGACGTGAAGTTTGGTGGATTAATAAATTACAGTCCTTGCATCCTGATGGTATGAACAGGGATTATGATTTATATTTATTTGTGTAGAAGTTTTTGGTACGAGATTGAAAAGAAGTTACGATTATATTTTGAATATATTGTATTTTCTTTAGATCGATCACAAAGAGCTCCCGTTGGGAATACTAGATAGCAGAATATCAACTGGAGTCTATGAAGAAATTTGAGACATGAACAAGAATATTAACACATGTATATTTGCGATAAATATTTGGAAAGACCTAATTAATTAAGTGAGAGAATCTAGTCAGTTCATAATGATATGCTGATGATACATGATACATAATAGTATGAATCTGTTGTAAATATTTCTTTATTAGGAAATCTAGGATGGTTTACTGGAATTAGATTTATGCAGTAGGGTTAAATGCTTGAATGTTTATAGGTGGTTTGTGTAGGATAATTAGTTAAGTGAACACAGGTGTGTACTGGACTGGGTGTTGATAAGAGAACATAGTGTGGTTTGGCTTTTCACACACAGCCAGAAAAGCCTGACGAAGAGCGACTTGCGCTCGGAACTGTACAGTGGCTTGCTTGTATTTTGAATCATGTAATGGAATAATTTTCAGTAAAAGGACACTTTTTGCATCAAAGCATCGTTCCACGTGTTTTTCCTATATATATATATTTAAATATAAATATAAATAAATAAGAAGGCCAGTATGGTGGCCTGAATTTATGGGAGGAGTCCGGGGAGTATTTAAGCAGACCACTCACCTGTGGTCTTTGTTGGTTTCAATACACTATACCCTCTCTCCCTTTCGCCTTATTCATGGCACTCCTCAGCATATTTCTCTCAAAATGATTATTTTTATTATTATTTCAGGTACTTATATAGCACCGTCAATTTACACAGCGCTTTACATATATATATATATATATTACATTTACATCAGTCCCTACCCTCAAGGAGCTTACCTTACAATCTAAGTTCCCTAACTCACATTCATACATACTGTGGTCAAATTAGACAGGATCCAATTAAAGTACCAACATGTCTTTGGGGTGTGGGAGGAAACCGGAGTACCCGGAGGAAACCCACGCAGACACAGGGAGAACATGCAAACTCCAGGCAGGTAGTGTTCTGCTTGGGATTCAAACCAGTGAACCTTTCTAGGCGAAAGTGCTAACCACTACACCACTGTGCTGCACAATCATCCATTACTTAGCCTTTCTTGGCATATCGACTAGCAGACCAGGGCACACCTCAGGTCTATGTTATGTTGTAAGTCTTGTTGCGTGTTTATGTGGTTCATATTTGTCTCGGTTGAAGGGCTTCAACTATATATATCCAAAAAAGGCATTGACGTGTTTTAATTACCAATCCTAGTGGATATCATTCACACAATAGACTCTTTATTATTATGTTATTATTTTTAGCCTTACCCTTACCCCTATGCATGCCAGCTCTAGATGCAAAAAGCAGGTATTTGGGACAAAGCCTCAGTCTATCTATATATATATATATATATATATATATACACATACACATACATATATACATACAGGCATACTCCACTTTTAGGTACACAATGGGGTTTATTTACTAAAGCTGGAAAGTGCAAAATCAGGCTCACTTCTGCATAGAAACCAATGAGCATCCAAGTATTATTACCAAAGCTTAACTGAACAAGCTGGGGTTAGAAGCTCATTGGTTTCTATGCAGAAGTGAGCCTGATTTTGCACGTTCCAGTTTTAGTAAATAAACCCCATTGTGTACTTAAAAGTGGAGTATGCCTGTACATATACATATATATATATACATATATATATATATATATATATATATATATACATATATATGTACAGGCATACTCCACTTTTAAGTACATTAAACCTACATTAAACCTAAAAAAAAAATAGGTTTTTGGCTGCATTTGCTAAAAAGCGTATATATATACATATATATATATGCTTTTTAGCATATGCAGCCAAAAACCTAAATTTTTTTTATTAAAACATATTTATATTTTATTATCTGGTCTAAGCATGTATATCTAGATTGTAAGCTCTAACGAGCAAGGCCCTCTGATCCCTTCTGTATTGATTTGTATTGTAAGTGTACTGTCTGCCCTCATGTTGTAAAGCGCTGCGCAAACTGTTGGCGCTATATAAATCCTGTATAATAATAATAATAATAATATACTCTCTTTCTTTTGTCCTCTTTTGTACCCTTTTCCCTTTGTGTGTGCCAACTCTAAACATAAAAAGCAGGTATTTGGGACAAAGCCTAAATTAACATTTATTAACAGTGTTTTTCTTTTAAACATATGCAGCCCAAGTCCAGCAGATCAGCAATCTAACACAAATCAGATTGCTGGAAACCCTCAATATAACCCCCATTTCAGCATTTGATCTAAGACAGACATTAAACTGGGTAGCTGTGATCTAGCGCTTATGTCTATAAATAAGCGAGTCATGTTGGGATATATGGGTTGTTCATGCATTCAGCTGTAACATAAATGACAGATAAGCTGAATCTGCTACAATAACAATGAGTTTCCTTGTGTGATTTGTGAAGATGGGAGCTGTATCCATGGTACCCATAGTGGACTGTCTCTTGTTTATTTCCTCAAAGTTGTAGAAGAAAAGATCGCTAATTGTCCTACATTGGGGATTGTATGAGTGTGGCTTGTCATCCTATGACAGCTCTATTACATGTTGTGACAGATCAGATGTGGATGAAATATGAATAACGCCATCATCAGTGTTGGCTCACTACACAGCAATCCAAGTATTAAGACATATCCAGCTTTCCGATCACACCAAGAAAACCCACAAAAACAACCCCCCAGCATAGCAGATCGCTCACCAGATTCTGGTCTCCGCCGGTTCCTTCAGTGTGTCCTGCGCATTGTCTTCCCGATCGGATCTTGTGAGCCGCTCTTTGATGTCAGGGATGTGTCATCGTAGGCGATCTAATATTCGGGACCGTGTGTGTGTGTTTATGTGCGGGTCCACTGGGATCGGTCACCATGTATGTGTGCTGTCATAGGCGAGGAGGACTGTGCCTCCAGTGCACACCGTCACCTGCACCGTGCGTCCTCCTCTCCTCTCCCAGCTCTTTACTAAGCTCGCTTCCTGGCAGCCCTTTTATACTCGAGAAGGCTCCTCCCCCTACTCAGTCTACACCATCACCCACAGGTGCTGCCCACCACATGTTCCTCTTCAGGGGTGCCATGTATTACCCACACACACAGTGTTATGTAGAAGTGGGTTGGCTGAGAAGGACCACCTAACATCCATTTTTCATAGTGACAGGTATATGAGAAAACACAATCAGTAGATTGTCCAGTACAGTATTTGTACTTTCCACAGATTTTGAAAAAAATAATATATATACATACATATATATATATATATATATATATATATATATATATATATATACACACACACACACACACACACACACACACACACACATATATATATATATACATACATATATATATATACATATATATACATATATATATATATATATATATATATATACAGTGGCGGAACTTTCAGGATCGCAGCAGTCGCACTTGCAACTGGGCCCTGGCGTTCTGCCGCTGGGGGGGGGCCCAAGACCCGGCATCTCCCCCTGCACCTCTGGCTGTCAGTTTGGGATGCAGTGGGGGGAGGTGGGAGGGGGCAATCGGCAGCTCTATTGTGCCCACGGGATCTCCCCTGGGGCTTGTAGTTCTCCTCCCGAGTGTATACAGTGGAGAGGGGAGGAGCCTCTGGCCCAAGCATGTATCAGTTTCACTCTTCAGTGTACAAGTGAGTCATTCTGCTTGTACACCGTTACTGATACATGCTGGGGTCAGAGGCCCTTCCCCCTGGGGGGATCCCGCGGTCCACGAGCACCAAAGAGCTGCCGATCGCACCCTCCCACCTCCCCCCAGAGATGTGCTGGGGGTTGGGGGTGCACATATAGCGGAGACAGGTACAGGAAAACCTCTGGTAGGGGGGGCAGCTGTTTGAAGACCCTGATATAAGGGGGGCTCTCTGGGGACCCTGATGTAAGGGCTCTTTGGGGACCCTGATGTAGGGGGGTTCTTTGGGGACCCTGATGTAAAGGGGGCTCTCTGGGGACCCTGATGTAAAAGGGGCTCTCTGGGGACACTGATGTAAGGGGGGGAGCCTCTGGGGACCTTCATGTAAGGGGGGCTCTCGGGGGACCTTGATGCAAGGGGGCTCTCTGGGGACCCTGATGTAAGGGGGGCTCTCTGGGGACCCTGATATAAGTGGGGGCTCTTTGGGGACCCTGATGTAAAAGGAAGGCTCTCTCTGGACCCTGATGTAAAGAGGGGCTCTGGGGACCCTGGTGTAAGAGGGGGCTCTCTGGGGACCCTTATGTAATGAGGGGGCTCTAGGGGCCCTGGTGTAAGGGGGAGGCTCTTTGGGGACCCTGATGTAAGTAGAGAGGCTCTCTGGGGACCCTGATGTAAGGGGGGCTCACTGGGGACCCTGATGTAAGGGGAAGCTCTCTGGGGACCCTGATGTAAGGGGAAGCTCTCTGGGGACCCTGATGCAATGAGGGGGGCTCTGGGGACCCTGATGTAAGTGGGGGATCTCTGGGGACCCTGATGTAAGGGCAGATCCACACTCAGATATGTATTGATTTTTTTATATGTATAAATACATACACACACACATGTATATTATATACAAGTGTATGCCCGCTCAAGCGTATGACCTTCTTTACTTCACTACTATGGGCTCTAGCCTGAAATCTTTTGTAGACCTAGCAACGCCCCTGGTGGGGGCCCTTTATGGTTTCTTGCACTGAAGATTCTAGTTACGCCTCTGTATATATATAGTCTCACTGACCACTTTATTAGGTACACCTTGCTTGTACCAGCTTGGACCCCCTTTTGCCATCAGAACTGCCTTAATTCTTTGTGGCATACAGTGGGGAAAATAATTATTTGATCCCCTGCAGATTTTGTAAGTTTGCTTATTTACAAAGAATATAAGATTCTATAGCTGCTACCATAGGTGTATTTAAATGATAGAGACAGAATATCAACCAAAAATCCAAAAAAAAACCACAAATGTTATAAATGGAGTTGCAATTCAGTGAGTAAAATAAGTATTTTGTCCCCAAGCAAAATGAAGGGTCCATAATTGTTATCATCGGTGTATTTTAAATAATAGAGACAAAGTAACATCCAAAAATACAGAAAAAAAGCACATGATACAAATGTTATAAATGGGGTTCCAATTCGGTGAGTAAAATAAGTATTTGATTCGCAAGCAAAACATGACTTAGTACTTGGTGGAGAAACCCTTGTTGGCAAGCACAGAGGTAAGAAGTTTTTCTTGTACAGTTGGTTACCAGGTTTGCACACATCTCAGGAGGGATTTTGGTCCATTCTTCTTTACAGATCTTCTCTAAATCCTTAAGGTTTCTTGGTTGTCACTTTGCAACTCGAAGTTTCAGCTCCCTCCATAAATTTTCTATAGGATTAAGGTCTGGAGATGGTTCAGGCCACTCCAGGACCTTAATGAGCTTTTTCTTGAGTCACTTCTTTCTTGCTTTGGCAGTATGTTTTGGGTCATTATCATGCTGGAAGACCCAATCCACAACCCATCTTCAGTGTTCTGGTTGAGGGAAGAAGGTTCTCATCCAAGATTTTACAATGCATGGCCCCGTCCATTGGCCCCTCAATGTGGCAAAGTTGGCCTGTACCTTTAGCAGAGACAGCCCCAAAGCATAATGTATCCACCTCTGTGCTGAACTGTAGGGATGGTGTTCTTATGCCGCGTACACACGGTCGGACTTTTCGTCTACAAAAGTCCAACGGACGCTGACGGACTAAAGCTGGCTGGTAATCCGATCGTGTGTGGGCTTCTCCGGACTTTCAACTGACTTTTTTAGCTTCAAATCCGACGTACTTTAGATTTGAAACATGCTTCAAATCTTTCCGACGGACTCGAGTCCGGTCGAAAAATCCGCTCGTCTGTATGCTAGTCCGACGGACAAAAACCCACGCTAGGGCAGCTATTGGCTACTGGCTATGAACTTCCTTATTTTAGTCCGGTGTACGTCATCACGTAAGAATTCGACGGACTTTTGTGTGATCGTGTGTAGGCAAGTCTGTTCGTTAGAAAGTCCACCGCAAGTCCGTCGAAAGTCCGCCAAAGGTCCGTCGAAAGTCTGTCAGACAGGCTGTCGGACTTTTGTAGCTGAAAAGTCCGACCGTGTGTACGCGGCATTAGGGTCATAGTCAGCATTTTTCTTCCTCCAAACACGGCGAGTCGAGTTAATGCCAAAGAGCTTGATCTGACCACAGCACTTTCTCCCAATCCTTCTCTGAATCATTTAGATGCTCACTGGTAGCTTTAGTACATGTGCCTTCTTGAGGAGGGGGACCTTGGCGGCGTATTGTGTGACCAATGTTTTTTTTGGTGACTGTAATTCCAACTGCCTTTCTGTCATTTACAAGCTCTTCTCGTGTAGTTCTGAGCTGATCCCTCATTTTTCTCATGATCATCCTTACCCCATGACGCGAAATCCTGCATGGAGGTCAAGACAGAGGGCAATTGATGGTTATTTTGTATTTCTTCCATTGGGGAAAAATCTCTCCAACAGTTGTCTCTCTCCAACAGTTGTCTCCTTCTCGCCAAACTTCTTGCAGGTCTACAGTCTTGTCCCTGATGTCGTTTGACAGCTCTTTGGTCTTGCCCATGATGGTGGGTTTGAATGGAAGAAAGAGATTCTGTGGACAGGTGTCTTTTATACACATAATGAGTTGTCATTAGGAGCACCTTCTTAAATTGACAGGACTATTCTGTGTGCCACATGACCACATACTGTATCCAGTCTGTGGGAGCCAGAATTATTGTTGATTGGTAGGGGATCAAATACCGTACTTATTTTACTCACTGAACTACAACTCAATTTATAAAATTTGTATCATGTGTTTTTTTTTTGGTTGATATTCTGTCTCTATCATTTAACCTCCCTGGCGGTATGATTATTTAAGATTTTTGATGCTCAAAGTGGTACAATTGTTTCACATAGAAATTTGGCATTTTATATTGTAGGCCTGTAATTCTTAGGAAAGACACACTTAAATCTGTCCAAACAAGAGTCTAGTAGACATCCTGGGTGTGATAAAGTTTGAAACACGAAATCATAAATTATAATATAATAAATAACTATAAATAATTGTAACAAATAATAATATATTAATAATAAAAATTATTCAATAATGTAATCAAATCAAAAACACTGAAATTTGCTCAGTTGCAGATTTGTCGATGTCATTACTTTCAGTGTTTGATGATGAATTTCCCCACAAATCATTATTGCTCAATTCTGCAAGTGATGCTAATTTATTATCGCTGTTTTCTAGCTGGTCTAAAACCACTTTTGATTTAAAGGGACGGTTCTGGTTGCTATGGACAATCTCCAGTTTCCAGGCAGAAAGAACAGTATTTATAATATAAAACTGCATGCAGGGCACTGGACAAACCACTAGGGACAAAAGGGAGGTGAAACAATGTGATACAGTAATGTAATCTGTAAGATTACAGTGTACTGTATGTATTGTGTGTGTTTCACTTTTTGAATTTGGTGCCGTGCTCCACCCCCGTGCGTCGCAACGCTCGCAGGGAATGGAGCTCGGCACTGTGATGAATTGAGCGGAGACACGGCCACTGCACACAGCAGGGAAACATTGCAGGATCCTGGGGACAAGGTAAGTAACTGTACCTGGATCCTGCGATGCGATCCCGAGTGTGCTCGGGGTTACCGCTTTTGGTACCGAAAATCCACCCCAAGTCACACTTGGGAATACCGTCAGGGAGGTTAAAATACACATATGATAACAATTTTAGGCCCTTCATTTCTTTGTAAGTGGCCAAACTTACAAAATCTGCATGGGATTAAATAATTATTTTCCCCACTGTTCATATATATATAGGCTTATAAATTGACCTGAGGAGGTAATGCCAAAGCTGACTCCCCTCCCCCACCCACCACGCACTGCTTTCACCACGTGCCAAGATACTCCAAGTGGCTAATCAGTTATTTTAGATCTTTATTTATGTATTGAGAGGGTAAAGTAAAAGATATTGGAGAGACTGTCCACATTTTGACATACCTCTCCAATTCTTTTGAGTAGTCTGGAGCAAGGGAGACCTACCTGAACAACATGAAAGAGATCAAAGTTCCCCGAGGTCCAGCGACCTTTTTTTAAAGACATTAACTAGCAAGGCCTAACTAAATAGTAAGGGAAGCTTATGTAAAAAATGTAATAAAAAAACTGCCACTGTAAAAATATAAACTTAGCATACCATGAAGGTGGACAGTGTCAGTCAATAGAGCAGTGGACAGTGTCAGTAGGGTAGTGGACGGTGTGTGGACAGTGTCAGTAGGGCAGTGGATGGTGTCAGTTAAAGTGTCATTAAACCCAGATGATGAAAAACTCTTATTACATGATATATAACAGAGTGTGCATAAACAGAAAGCCACTAGAGCATTTGTTTTGAGTGAAATATACCTGGTTGATTCTGCCTTCAGCTTCCCACCCCATCTTCTCTGTGTCCCCGATGCAGGCTGAGATTGTGTAGACTAGCTGGTGTCCTCTACTGAGCATGCTTCAATTTCAGTTCCCTGCTAAGCTTTTCATTTGCTCAATTTTCTTAGCTGTGCAGCCCACAAGTCACACATGTGGGCGTCTATACATGTAAATGACACACCCCTCCCTCCTCCTCCATGTCCTCCTATTGCTAAACACTATGGGGGGCAGGATAAAGTATGCTGATTGATTACATGCACTAAGAAACTCACAAAAATACTTGTTTTTAATATAAATCAGTATTTAATATATCTAATGTAATTTCTAATACCTGTAAAGTAAAAAAAAAAAGAGCTTTGGATGCAGATGCCGACTGAACAAAATGAAAGCTAGTGTCAGTCATCTCTGACTCCTCTTACACCATATTAATGCAAAAAAAAAAAAAAAACATTTGATGTTCAATGAAGATCTATTGGGAGCTATAAAACAGTTATTTGATATTTATAATCTAATTTGAATTGTTCTACTGAAACTACTTTTTTTTTTAGTCGTGTGACTGGCACAGGACCAATCATGGCTGGCCAGACACAGAATCACAATGTAGAGAGCATTTATCAGCAGAGTAATAGAAGCCCCTCCCAGGAATCTCTCCCTGCAGATGCCACAGAACAGGGAAAGATCATGTGACCACACAACAGGAATAATTACCATTGCAGTGGTATGATTTATGATTTCATTGAATCGGTTATAACAATAAACATTTCTCTGTTTAGTATCACTTTAAGTAGGATGTTTCAGTAGGGCAGAGGTTGGGGTCAGTAGAGCAGTGGATGGTGTCAATATGGCAGTGGACTTTGTCAGTAGGGCAGAGGATGGGGGTTAGTAGAGCAGTGCATGGTGTCATTATTGTTATTTTATTTTTGTACTATTTTTTACTATGTTATTTATTTTTTTACCATTTTATTACTTTACTATTTTTTTTAGCAGCCCTGTTGGGGGGCTTTGGTGAAATATGAGGGGTCTAAACAGACCCCTGGTCTCTCCCTTTTGAAACCGAGAAAGAAGACTGAGGACACAGCTCTAATGTCGCGTACACAGGATCGGACTTTCCGGCAGAAAAGGTCAGACGGAATCATTCCATCAGTTATTCTGATCGTGTGTGGGCTTCATCTGACTTTTTCTTTCGAAAATTCTGATGGACCTAGAAATAGAACATGTTTTAAATCTTTCTGACTGAATCAATTCCTGTCGGGAAAACCGTTCGACACAAGGGCAGCTATTGGCTACTGGCTATTGAACTTCCTTTTTCTAGTCCCGTCGTACGTCATTACGTTCTAAACTATCGGACTTTAGTGTGATTTTATGTAGGCAAGTCCGTTTCAGTGGAACTCCGTCGGAACTCTGTCGAAAAAAACGTCAAGAGTTTATTCTTCCAGTCTGGTCGTGTGTATGCGGCATTAGTCGCTATCTCCGCAGCCTCAGCTGCTTAGAATGAATGAATAGGAATTGCTCTGTACAGAGCTTCCTGTTCATTCAGAAACTGAAGCATAGTAAACACAGTTTACTATGGATCAGTTATGAATGAACACAGTGAGTGATCGGTACTGCTCACTTCAGAAAAGGAAAGAGCCAGTAAATTACGTATTTACCAGCCCCTTCCCCACTCTCCATTCTGAAACATCCCCCTCAATAGCTGGCGGGAGAGAAGAGGATGGGAAATCAGCAGTGCTTCAAGGAGGGGGGGCGAAGGGCAGGAGAGCACACAGGGGGTTCTGGCAGCTGAAATAATAGTAACATGGACAGGAAGGGTGGCATATACAGGAACTGATCCACTTTATTTTCCTTCTGTAACTGCTGAAGGCCGGCAGGAGAGAGAGAAGGAGAAGCAAGCTTTCAGCGCCCGCATGTGAAAAATGGAGGGGATCAGTTCCAGTATATGCTGCCCCCGCTGCCCCCCCCCCCCCCCCCAGTCCAGGTGTAAAACCACTTGTGACAAGGAGGCTGCACAGGCGACCTGAAGCATGGGCAGAGTCGCCATTGTGACCCCTGAAGCTACGCCATTGTATATACAGTACATACAGAATAAAAGTAAGGCATGCGCAGTCCAACACTGTATCAAATGTTATTTTTACTTGTAATATCCAAGTGTTAAACTTACAAGTAACATCAAAGCTAAACAGTGATATAGGTGGATATCCATCAAGATAGAGATAGATAGATAGATAGATAGATAGATAGATAGATAGATAGATAGATAGATAGATAGATAGATAGATAGATAGATGCAGTTGGCCAGCTTGAACCCGTATTGCAATACAGTATATGTGAACTAAGAATCCCTGTTTTTTAAGCAAGGATTTTTAGGCAAGAGTTTGCTATGAATATGTAAGGATTAATGGGTGGTTACACCTCTTCAGTATCTAACGTGTTGTATATATGGAAGTAATTTAGGACCTGAACACAGACATATCTTTTTTTCTACTGCATAGTGCAGGTCAGTAATTAAAGTACTATTAAACCCAAAAGCAAACATTTTTTTATACTGCAGCTTACCAATTCTTAGCTGTATTTATTTTTCTTTTTTTTTTAGGCTTTTTTTTCGTTTATTCTTATCTGCTGATCCAGCCAGTAAGTGTGCTGTTTATTTAAAAGAACCATTTAACAATGGTAGGGTGCTTACAATGGTCAGCTTTTATTTATTTATGTAAAACCTTTATCCCAAAAGGAAAAAAAATGCTGTAACTGCCTGTAAAGTATTAACTGGAGCTTAGCTTTAATTTATTAGTGTATTTAAATCTGCTGGTCCATCTAACACTCCCCTCCCCCCAGACTAACAATGCTGCTGTCCAAAGGTACCTCAAGTGCTCCTTCATCTAAAGCGGAAAATCCGATCGTGTGTACGTGGCTTAATACAGGAGTTATGTTACTGGCCAGATCACCAGGTGAAAACAGAGGGAAAAAGCCTAAAGCCTCGTACACGCAATTGGATTTTCCAACGGGAAATGTGTGATGACAGGCTGTTGGTGGAAAATCCAACCATTTGTATGCTCCATCGTACAATTGTTGTCGGATTTTTCGCGGACAAATGTTGGATGGCAGGCTTAAAAATTTTGCGAGGACAAATGTGTGTTGTCGGATTTTCCAAGCTTGTGTACACAAGTCCGTCGGACAAAAGTCCAAAATACAAACACGCATGCTCGGAAGCAAGGACGAGCCGGAAGTGGTCGGTCTTGTAAACTAGCGTTCGTAATGGAGAATTAACAAATGAAATCTCCAAATGCAGCGCACATTCTCTTCTTCTTTAATGGGATAATAATGAAGCTGCTTTGCTGGTGATACTGATGGAGTTCTGCCAAACGTATTTTAAAAGGCTTTTATTTTCTAGTGATATCAAGAATAATATTATTATGCTTGTTTTTTTGTTTTTTTTTTGGTCAAGTTATCACAACACCATTATCCCGTAGTTTTTAACCACTTGCCTACTGGTCACTTAAACTCCCCTCCTGCCCAGACCATTTTTCAGCTTTCAGTGCTCTCAGACTTTGAATGACAATTACTCAGTCATGTAACTCTGTACCCAAATGAATTTTTTGTCCTTTTTTCATACAAATAGAGCTTTCTTTTGGTGGTATTTGATCCCCTCTGGGTTTTTTATTTTTTGCGCTATAAATGAAGAAAGACCGAAAATTTTGAAAAAAAACAAATTTTTCTTAGTTTCTGTGATAAAATTTTGCAAATTATTAATTTTTCTTCATAAATTTTGGCCACAATTTATACTGCTACATATCTTTGGTAAAATAACCCAAATTAGTGGATATTATTTTGGTCTTTGTGAAAGTTAGAGAGTCTATAAGCTGTGGTGCAAATCATAAAAAAATTGATCACACCTGATGTACTTGTGGCCTATCTCATTTCTTGCGACCTGAACAAGCCAGGAAAGTACAAATACCCCCCAAATTACCCCTTTTTTGAAAGTAGACATTCCAAGGTACTTAGTAAGATGCATGGTGAGGTTTTTGATGTTGTCATTTTTTCCCACAATTCTTTGCAAAATTAAGATTTTTTTTCCACAAAATTGTCATTGTAATAGGTTATTCCTCTCACATGGCATGTGTATACCACAAATGACGCCCCAAAATACATTCTGCTACTCCTAAGTATTACTATACCACATGTGTGTGACTTTTACACAGCCTGGCCACATAGAGAGGCCAAACATGCAGGGAGCACCATCAGGTGTTCTAAGAGCATAAATGACGCATCTAACTTGTTGACTACCTATTACACTTTTGACAGGAGGAGAGGAGCCGCCTGAGAGCCGGGACAGGACTTCATTAACTTAATGATCAAAGCAGCAGATAGTGCTGGGTTTAGCAGTTCTGCTGTAGAAGAGCACAAGCCATCCACTAACGCTAGAACCGTTTCATCGTTTTACTGTTCCTCGTTCCACAGTTCCACCATTTTACTGTTCATCGTTTTACTGATCCTCGTTCCACATGTTGAAATTTGATTTTGTTTTGAAGAAGAGTTAACATACATGGAAATGGAGTCACTTTTTAATTACTCGTTCTGTTGAGCCTTCTCTGACCTCCAAGTAAAGTATTTACAGACAGTCTCCTCATTGAGATAAGGACTACTGCCAAAGCTCTAATCTGCTACATACACAACTGAGCACTATATTGTACCATTATTATTCCATGTACGAATATACTGGAGTTTATGACACAGGGGATCTCATGTCATTAGTGCACACCTGTCTCCAGCAATTCTTCCATCCAGCTGACCAGTTTACTTACCCTTGTGAAGGGACTGCCTGTGTGACCTGACTGATATACTCAGGGGTCCACACTTTGAGGTGAGCGGTTAGGATTCACTGTTGGTGGAGGCCGTCACATGATCACCCTGTTTGTTATCCATAAGACTACCGTTTATGGACACTTGATGGTGCTTTTATACTATGGACTCTTTTTTTATCATTACTTTTTGATTTATTTGTTTTGTTTTGTTTGTTTATGCACTGCACTGCTTTTATTACATTTATTCACTGGGATTTGATATTTTGGCCCTCAGTGTTCAGCTGCTGTTTTATGGTATTTTTTGCGCTGATTGATCACTTAATTTCATACACTTTTGAGGGCCCTGGAGCACCAGGACAATGACACGTGACACTGATGTGGCACTGATGACAGATGGCACTGATATGTGGCACTGATGACACGTGACACTTATGTGGCACTGATGACAGATGGCACTAATACATGGCACTGATGGCATGTGACACTGATGTGACACTGATGACAGATGGCACTAATACGTGGCACTGATGACACGTGACACTGATGTGGCACTGATGACAGATGGCACTAATACATGGCACTGATGACACGTGACACTGATGTGGCACTGATGACAGATGGCACTAATACGTGGCACTGATGACACGTGGTACTGATGACAGATGGCACTAATACGTGGCACTGATGACACGTGACACTGATGTGGCACTGATGACAGATGGCACTGATACGTGACACTGATGACACGTGGCACTGATAACAGATGGCACGTGACACTGACAGGTGGCACTGATGACAGATGGCACTGACAGGTGGCCCTGGGGACAGATGGCACTGACAGGTGGCACTGGGGACAGATGGCATGGACCCATGGCACTGACAGGTGGCACTGGGGACTGGTGGCACTGAGGACAGATGGCACTGATAGGTGGCACTGGGGACAGATGGCACTGATAGGTGGCACTGGGGACAGATGGCACTGACAGGTGGCACTGATAGGTACTGTGTGGACATGTGTGTTTTTTGTGTGTGTGGCACTGTGTTAGTGCTCAAACACTCACACTGCAGCCGCAGGTCGCTCTCCCTCCTCACACGTGGTCTCTGTGTGAGGAGGGAGAGCCGGCAATGAGAGATGATCTCATATGTTTACATATGAGATCATCTCTCATTGGACACTCCGGTCGAGTGCTAAATGGCCTCTGTGATTGGCCATTTAGCACGATCTGTGATTGGCCATGTCCAAGGGACACGGCCAACACAGAGTTTCTCCGATGCGCACCCACGGTGGTGCGCGGGGAACTAGTAAACAGGAGAACGTACAGGGACGCCCTCCCAGCAATTCAGCGCCGCGCTGTAGCTGTCTTTTGGCTATAGCTCTGCCGCGTAGTGTTTAAGATCAAAGATACAACTATGTTGGTGTCCCTTGTTAATTTTAAATTGCATTATTTAAATGTAACTGCCTACTCCCAAACTGTCATTTGAAGTAAAACACATAGCCAAGTATATTCTCCACAATTTTTTTTATTGTGCAATAAAAAAAGAAAACAAATAAAATTAGACATGCTATCTGCGACTAGAACTTAACCAAAAAGTGCATTCTATGCATCCAAAAATATAGAAAATATAACCAAATCAAATCATTGTTAAACCAAAAAATAAAATAAAAGCCTCATACATGTGTCCTGCTTCTTAATATAGGGGGTCAACAATGCCAAGAGTTGCTGAAAGCAGGGGTCCGTCATCCGGAGCTAATTCAGAAAATCATCCTGATTATTCTCCTGGAGCTCCCGCAGCAAAGGCTGCACGCCGATATATGTCGGCACAATGGCAGCAGTGGGCAAATGGGCGTACCTGTACATCCCCTTTAAATGGTGGGGCTAGCGGGCGCGCGCGCTCGCTGCGTACAGCGTTACCGTACCAGCGGAACTGGCGGACTCGATGTCCGCCGGTCTCCCGGCGATCGTGTCATGGAGCTGCAAAACGGGGAAGTGCATATGTAAACAAGGCATTTCTCTGTTCTGCCTTGTGACATGACAGAGATCACTGCTCCCTGTCCCTGACAGCAGTGATCGCTGTCATGTGAGTTGAAACCCATCCCCCCCACAGTTAGAATCACTTCCTAGGACACACTTAACCCCTACATCGCCCCCTAGTGGTTAACCCGTTCCCTGTCAGTGCTATTTACACAGTAATCAGTGCATTTTTATAGCACTGATCGCTGTATAAATGACAATGGTCCCAAAATAGTGTCAAAAGTGTCCGATGTGTCTGCCATAATGTCGCAGTCCTGATAAAAAATCGCAGATCGCCGCCATTGGCTTTTGTGCAAACCAATCAATATACGCTCATTGCTATTTTTTTTTACCAAAAATATGTAGAAGAATACATTTCGGCCTAAACTGAGGAAAAAATTTGTTTTTTTATAAATTTTTGGGGTATATTTATTATAGGAAAAAGTAAAAAATATTGTGTTTTTTTCAAAATTGTCGCTCTTTTTTTGTTTATAGCGCAAAAAATAAAAACCACAAAGGTGATCAAATGCCACCAAAAGAAAGCTCTATTTGTGGGAAAAAAAGGACATCAACTTTGTTTGGGTGCAACATCGCACGACCGCGCAATTGTCAGTTAAAGCGACGCAGTGCCGAATCGTAAAAAGTGCTCTGGTCAGGAAGGGGGTAAAATCTTCCGGGGCTGAAGCGGTTAATAAAGCAACCAATTTTCGGTCCAAGAAATCCTCCTCCTGTTCCTGGACTGGACTTGTGTCAAAGCAATAACTCCAAGGCCAATAATAAATAACACGTTATCTCCTCTGATTCTGCAACATGTCTGGTTGACGAACAGCCACTCAGAAACGAACTGAAAAGCGCAAACTGAAAAGCTCAAAATGAAAAGTGCGAATCAACACTCACCAAACTTCTACTAACATGAAATTAGCAGAAGGAGCCCAAAGGGTGGCGCATTACAATTGAACTTCCTCTTTATCGTCTCGTAGTATGTCCAGTACGTCACTACGTTCGTGTTTGTTGGCCGACAATTGTGTGCCGTTTGTATGCAAGACAAGTTTTTGGTGAACGGCCTTCCGATCGTGTGTACGAGGCTTTAGAAAAGAAACCCAATGCAGCCACCACATCTAATGATTGGTAAGCTGCAATATATTACATTTGTGGTTTTGCCTTTTCGAGCCCCCAAACTCTAATATAAAATTATTTAAACAGTATTTTTAAATAAACCCGGCACATTTTTGCACTTTATAAGATCCATTTACATATCATTTTATGCATTTAATGCCATATGTTAAGGTTTATATATACTGTATGTTTTGCACTTTATTTGATTATTAGCACTTTAAATAAGGACCCTTATGTGAAGTCTGCCAGGCAGAGAGACATTTTATAGATCCATGCACTTATAGGTAGCGTTGCTTTTTGTTCTCTAAAGTATGTCTGTATTGGAGGAGATAGCAGGAGAGCTGTCATCGCAGTCAGTACAATACCAGCATTTTTTGTGCGTTTTCAGGTGTAAGCAGTTTGGTTTATGCCAGTAGAAAACAGGTTACTAGAAGGAGAAGACTATCTGTTAGGAGTGAAAATATGAAAAAAAAAAAAAAAAAAAAGAATGTTACACATGTTTTACAGGCTACATTCGATTCTGTCCCAGAGAAACTCTCAGTTGTAAATGGGCTTCATAGAATGAAAAGGATATTTTATTGCCCAGTATTATCGCACTTCTGGAAATTGGTGACAAATCGCTCAGGTGTGAACGGGACCTTGAAGTGTATTTCCACTTTTGTAGTCAACCCCCACTATATGTTTGCTACATGTTCCCATTCACACAGCATACGTGTAAAAAAATATTTCTTATCTTTCTACTTGTTTCTTTGGCACGGGCTTTTGTAGAGGACTCTGTAGGCAGCTTGTGACAGTTATCATTCATGGCATGACTAGAATGTAGCTGTTTGGAGAGAAAAGTTAGATTGATGGATTTAGTTCCACTTTAAAGCGGTTTTATACCCGCTGTTTTTTTTTTCTCCCTACACCTGCAAGGGAAAAGGCATAATGAGCTAGTATGCACCGCATACTAGCTCATTATGAGATACTTACCTTAGAACTAGGTGCCGGCATCTCACCTTGTCCATGCTGAGGGAGCTGACATTTCCCCTCGGCGCGCGGGAGACTTCTGTCCGGCAAGCTCCGGAGTTTGACGGGCTGTCAGCCGAGAATCCCCTGTGCGCATGCGCTGCTGCAGTCAGCGGCTCATTGCGAGGGGAATATCTCCTAAACCATACAGGTTTAGGAGATATTTTTTTTACCTACAGGTAAGCCTTATTATAGGCTTACCTGTAGGTAAAAGTTTAAAAAAAAAGGTATACAACCACTTTAAGCTCTTTAACCTTTTGTCAGGACAGACAGGGTGCAAAATACATTTGCAACTGATAATTAACTGCCAGCACAGTACAGATAGGATTCATTATAGTATTAATAACTCCCCAGCCCCTCCTTATCATTACATAGAAGGGAGAAGCTAGGTAGAATTTTTAAACAAGTAAAAAGTAGACAGCAGTTTATTTTATTTATTTATTTTATTTTTTTTATGAAGAGGCCTACCTAGTATACTTGACACCCATATCTGATCTTTTTTTTTTTTTAACTTCTGCCCCCACTGCACCAGTAATTCACAATAACAATACAATGTCATGAATAATAACAATAGCCAGTAAAAAGAAATTCAGGCAATGGAAACTGCAGTGTCCTTTTGCATTGGTTGTTAGTAGAGTGCCTCCTTACATTTGTGGTTAGAGGCGTAGGATACCCTTGGAAGCAGTGCCATTGGAAGACAGTGGAGAGGGACCCTGTTATGTTTGGGATCAGCGTAGTGTGCTTTTATATTGAAGTTCAGTAGAAAAGTGTCTCTTAACATTGGAGGTTAGTAGAAAAGTATGCCCTTACATTGGAGCTGTGTAATGTAGATGTGATGTAACACTATACCTTACCAGTGGTAGGTAGGGATGAGCTTCGTGTTCGAGTCGAACCCATGTTCGACTCGAACATCGGCTGTTCGACCGTCCGTCGAATTGCGAACGTTATGGGCCGTTCGCGCCAAATTCGTGTGGCGCATCACGGCCCATAATTCACTGCGGCATCGCAGTGCATTGCTGGCTGATGATTGGCCAAGCATGCACTATGACCCGCATGCTTGGCCAATCACAGCGCCGTCAGTAGAGAGAGCTGTAATTGGCCAAAGCCAGGGTGGCTTTGGCCAATTATGGCTCAGGGGATTTAGTACACGCCCCACACTATATAAGGCCGCCTGCACGGCGGCCCTGTGTAGTGTGTTCCGGTGTGCTGATAGAGAGAGAGACAGACAGTGTCATTTGATTTGAGTTAGATAGATTAGGCTAGATCTGTTCCTGCTATTTACATTTAGTGCAGTGCGTCCTGCTCACAGTGTTCAGCTAGATCCATTCCTGCTATTTACATTTAGTGCAGTCAGTGCGTCCTGCTCACAGTGTTCAGCTAGATCCGTTCCTGCTATTTACATTTAGTGCAGTGCGTCCTGCTCACAGTGTTCAGCTAGATCTGTTCCTGCTATTTACATTTAGTGCAGTGCGTCCTGCTCACAGTGTTCAGCTAGATCCGTTCCTGCTATTTACATTTAGTGCAGTGCGTCCTGCTCACAGTGTTCAGCTAGATCTGTTCCTGCTATTTACATTTAGTGCAGTGCATCCTGCTCACAGTGTTCAGCTAGATCTGTTCCTGCTATTTACATTTAGTGCAGTGCGTCCTGCTCACAGTGTTCAGCTAGATCCGTTCCTGCTATTTACATTTAGTGCAGTAAGTGCGTCCTGCTCACAGTGTTCAGCTAGATCCGTTCCTGCTATTTGCATTTAGTGCAGTGCGTCCTGCTCACAGTGTTCAGCTAGATCTGTTCCTGCTATTTACATTTAGTGCAGTGCGTCCTGCTCACAGTGTTCAGCTAGATCTGTTCCTGCTATTTACATTTAGTGCAGTGCGTCCTGCTCACAGTGTTCAGCTAGATCCATTCCTGCTATTTACATTTAGTGCAGTGCGTCCTGCTCACAGTGTTCAGCTAGATCTGTTCCTGCTATTTACATTTAGTGCAGTGCGTCCTGCTCACAGTGTTCAGCTAGATCCGTTCCTGCTATTTACATTTAGTGCAGTCAGTGCGTCCTGCTCACAGTGTTCAGCTAGATCCGTTCCTGCTATTTACATTTAGTGCAGTGCGCCCTGCTCACAGTGTTCAGCTAGATCTGTTCCTGCTATTTACATTTAGTGCAGTGCGTCCTGCTCACAGTGTTCAGCTAGATCTGTTCCTGCTATTTACATTTAGTGCAGTGCGTCCTGCTCACAGTGTTCAGCTAGATCCGTTCCTGCTATTTACATTTAGTGCAGTGCGTCCTGCTCACAGTGTTCAGCTAGATCTGTTCCTGCTATTTACATTTAGTGCAGTGCGTCCTGCTCACAGTGTTCAGCTAGATCTGTTCCTGCTATTTACATTTAGTGCAGTGCGTCCTGCTCACAGTGTTCAGCTAGATCCGTTCCTGCTATTTACATTTAGTGCAGTCAGTGCGTCCTGCTCACAGTGTTCAGCTAGATCCGTTCCTGCTATTTACATTTAGTGCAGTCAGTGCGTCCTGCTCACAGTGTTCAGCTAGATCTGTTCCTGCTATTTACATTTAGTGCAGTCAGTGCGTCCTGCTCACAGTGTTTATCTAGATCCGTTCCTGCTATTTACATTTAGTGCAGTGCGTCCTGCTCACAGTGTTCAGCTAGATCCGTTCCTGTTATCTTCCTACTGACAGGCAGGCTTGTCTGGTTACAGTATATAAAGCTACCTGAAGAAAATTACAGGTGTTCTATCCCAGCTTAGTGCAGCTACAGGCCATTAGTATGTCTGGAAGGCCAAGAAGGAGAGGCAGACAGTCACAAGCCAATAAGAGAGGGCAAGCAGGCTCTGTGTCTAGTGCTGGTCGTGGAGACGGTGCATCCTCATCAGCACGTGGCCATGGGACACGCTTGGCCTTTTTTTCGGCAGCTGGCCGTGTTGAGCCGCAACATGCGGAAGACTTGGTCGAGTGGATGACCAAGCCGTCCTCATCCTCCTCATCCTCTCTCACCCATGCCCAGGGTGCTTTGTCTGGCAAAGCAGCGGCCTCTTCCCTCAGCTCAATGTCATCAGTGACTCCTTCCCTAGCTCCACCATGTCCTCCTGAGGATTCCCTCGAACTGTTTGACCACAGTGTTGGGTACATGCTCCAGGAGGATGCCCAGCGTTTGGAAGGCTCTGATGATGATACTGAGCTCGATGAAGGCAGTAACATGAGCACGGACAGAGGGGGTGCCCAAGAAGGACAGCAATCTGGCAGTCATGCTCCCCCTGCTGCAGCATACTGCCAGGTTTGCTCCAGTGATGAGGAGGGAGGGGATGATGAGGTCACTGACTCAACGTGGGTGCCTGATAGGAGAGAGGAGGAGGAGGAGGAGGAGGAGGAGGCGGCACATCACCAACGAGGCAGGATGCCCTCCAGGGGCCAGCCTAAGGGCAGCACATTGACTGCATCACACCCCAAAGCTCCACATGTGCAGGGCGCTGCAGTCTCTGCGCGTTATTCAAAAAGTTCTTTGGTGTGGGCCTTTTTTGAGACGAGTGCATCAGATCGCACCGCTGCTATTTGCAACATATGTCTCAAGCGTATCTCGCGTGGCCAAAACATCTCCCGCTTGGGTACCACATGCTTGACCAGACATATGTTGACCTGCCATGCAGTTCGTTGGCAAGCATATCTAAAAGACCCACACCAAAGAACAAAGAGGATCTCTCCTTGCTCCTCATCAGCTGAGATTTCCAACCCCACTAGACCTTCAGTCCTCTCTGAGACCTGCAGTGAGAGGAATGAAGGTGTAGAATTAGGTGTGTCACAGCCAAGTACTTGTGGGCAATCTGCTTTTGGTACACCGACGTCAGATTGTACCAGGCAAATTTCCCTGCCCCAGCTGCTGCACCGCCGAAAGAAGTTTGCTCCCAGCCATCCACATGCCCAGCGGTTGAATGCTAGCTTGGCAAAATTGCTAGCACTTCAACTGCTGCCTTTTCAGTTGGTAGACTCTGCCCCCTTCCGTGAGTTTGTGGAATGTGCGGTTCCTCAGTGGCAGGTACCCAAACGCCACTTTTTCTCACGGAAGGCGATTCCGGCTCTCTACCGGCATGTGGAAGGCAATGTCCATGCCTCGCTGGACAGGGCGGTCAGCGGTAAGGTGCATATTACCGCTGACTCATGGTCCAGCAGGCATGGACAGGGACGTTACTTAAGTTTCACGGCGCATTGGGTGACTCTGCTGGCAGCTGGGAAGGATGCAGGACAAGGTGCAGTAGTGTTGGAGGTTGTTCCGCCACCACGCCTCCAAAATGCTGATTGTGACACACCTCTCTCCTCCACCCCCTCCTCTTCTTCTTCCTCCATGGCCTCTTCCTCGGAACCAGCGGTGCTCCGTAGGCGTTCAAGGGGCTACGCAAATACGCAGGCCAAAAGATGCCATGCGGTGCTTGAGCTGGTGTGCTTGGGGGACAGGAGCCACACTGGGGCAGAGGTTCTGTCAGCTCTGCAGGGGCAGGTTCAGAGGTGGTTGACGCCACGCCAACTTAAGGCAGGAATGGTGGTTTGCGACAATGGCACCAACCTCCTCTCTGCCCTCCGACAGGGACAACTGACCCATGTGCCCTGTTTGGCTCACGTCCTTAACTTGGTGGTGCAGCGGTTCTTGGGCAGGTACCCGGGCTTACAGGATGTCCTGAGGCAGGCCAGGAAAGTCTGTGTGCATTTCCGCCGGTCATATAATGCCAGTGCTCGGCTGACGGACCTCCAAAAGGAGTTTAACCTGCCCAAGAACCGCCTAATCTGTGACATGCCCACCAGGTGGAACTCAACGTTGGCCATGCTGCAGCGGCTGCACACGCAGCAGAGGGCCATCAATGAGTACCTGTGCGACTATGGCACCAGGACAGGGTCAGGGGACCTTGGTTTTTTTTCCCCACGCCAGTGGGCCATGATCAGGGATGCATGCACTGTCCTGTCACCATTCGAGGAGGCCACGAGGATGGTGAGCACTGACAGTGCATGCATCAGTGACACTGTCCCCCTTGTCCACCTGTTGGAGCACACGCTGCGTGGAATAATGGACAGGGCACTTGAGGCAGAACAGAGGCAGGAAGAGGAGGACTTCCTTAGCTCTCAAGGCCCCCTTTATCCAGACAGTGTTCCTGCGTGCCCGCCGATCACACAGGAAGAGGACGAGGAGGAGGAGGAGGAAGATTGTGTCAGTATGGAGGTGGAGCCTGGCACTCAGCATCAGCAGTCTTTAAGGGATCAGTCCCAAGGAACACATGGACTTGTACGTGGCTGGGAGGAGGTGGCTGCAGACGTTGTTGTCCTTAGTGACCCAGAGGACTCCGGACCGAATGCCTCAGCAAACCTACGCTGCATGGCCTCCCTGATCCTGCAAAGCCTGCGTAAGGATCCTCGTATTCGTGGTATCAAGGAGAAGGACCAATACTGGCTGGCAACCCTCCTTGATCCACGTTACAAGGGTAAGGTTGCGGACCTTATCTTGCCATCGCAGAGGGAGCAGAGGATGAAACATCTTCGGGAGGCCTTGCAGAAAGGTCTGTGCAACGCGTTCCCAGAGACTGGGAGGTTACAAACTCCTGTTTCTGGACAACGTGTTGCTGAGGCTTCGGTCAGTCAAAGAAGGAGCGGTGGAGAAGGTGGCCGTCTGACCGATGCGTTCAGACAATTTTTTGGTCCGCAGCCCCAAGGTATGATCGGTTCCAGCAACCATCGCCAGCGTCTGTTTTACATGGTGCAGGAATACCTAGGGGCAAGATCAGACTTGGACACCTTTCCCACCGAAAATCCTCTGGGTTACTGGGTCTTGAGGATGGATCACTGGCCAGAGCTTGCACAGTATGCAATTGAGCTACTGGCCTGTCCTGCATCCAGCGTTCTTTCGGAACGCACATTCAGTGCTGCTGGAGGCGTGGTAACCGATCACAGGGTGCGTCTGTCCACTGACTCGGTCGATCGGCTGACCTTCATAAAAATGAATCAGTCTTGGATCACCACCAGCTACCAAGCACCTGATGCTGATGTAACTGAATAATTTTTTTCAGATCCCTTCAAAGACTGCCTATGCTGATGCTGAGTGACTATCCCTGAGTAATTATCCTCTTCCTCCTCAATCATCACGCTGATAGCTTGTAAGAACATTTTTGGTTCTGGGCGCCACCACCAGTGCCTAAGGCACAATTTTTCAGCCCCTGTTTAACAGGGGCGTGTAATTACAATTTTTGATGTAATACTTTGCAGCAGGGCTCGTTCCTGCATTCCAACTAGAGTGTCTGTGAGGGGTTGCAGTGTTGTGGCACCAGCACCAGTGCCTAAGGCCCAATTTTTCTGCCCCTGTCTAACAGGGGCGTGTAATTACAATTTTTGATGCAATACTTTGCAGCAGGGCTCGTTCCTGCATTCCAACTAGAGTGTCTGTGAGGGGTTGCAGTGTTGTGGCACCAGCACCAGTGCCTAAGGCCCAATTTTTCTGCCCCTGTCTAACAGGGGCGTGTAATTACAATTTTTGATGCAATACTTTGCAGCAGGGCTCGTTCCTGCGTTCCAACTAGAGTGTCTGTGAGGGGTTGCAGTGTTGTGGCACCAGCACCAGTGCCTAAGGACCAATTTTTCTGCCCCTGTCTAACAGGGGCGTGTAATTACAATTTTTGATGCAATACTTTGCAGCAGGGCTCGTTCCTGCGTTCCAACTAGAGTGTCTGTGAGGGGTTGCAGTGTTGTGGCACCAGCACCAGTGCCTAAGGCCTAATTTTTCAGCTCCTGTTCAACAGGGGCATGTAATTACAATTCTTGATCTAATATTTCACAGCAGGGCCCTGTGAGGGCTTACAGTGTTGTGGCCACAGCAACACCTAAGGCCCAAATTTCTGCTGAGTATATAGGGCAGGACCCTACTTTCAAACATCTAACTTACAAACGACTCCTACTTGCAAACGGAAGGAGACAACAGGAAGTGAGATGAAATCTACCCCTAGGAAGGGAAATTCTCTCCTGTAAGAGTTAATATGGGAAAACAATTTCTCCTTTCCACTGATGCTTTCCAATCCTTGTTCCACAAAAAAACCCAAATTTTCAAAAAACATTTTTCATTGGGACAAAAAAGTGAGGTGAAATCTTCTGAAGAGGAGGAAAGACAGCAAAACAAATGTCACAGGGGTGATAACCCTTCCCTATGTTTTCCAAAAAGCTTAAAAAAGATTTTTTGGCTGGAGCTAAACACGTTAAAAATGTACCCGTTCAAAATTACAAAGAGATTCTACTTAACAACAAACCTACAGTCCCTGTCTTGTTTGCACCGCCTGTATACTGCTGTTCAGAGTATATAGGGCCTTTCCTTATTTTAATTTGGGTGCGGGGTTCCCCTTAATATCCATACAGGACCCAAAGGGCCTGGTAATGGACTGGGGGGGTACCCATGCCGTTTGTCTCACTGATTTTCATCCATATTGCCATGACCCGACATGACATTAAACCCGCAAGCAGTTTTAAATGAGATTTTTTCCTTTAAAAATGACATTTGGTGCAGGGACTGTTCTAAACATGGGAAACACGCGTCACTTTACAGGCATACTATAGACACCCCCCAGGTACGATATTTAAAGGAATATTTCACTTTTTTTTTTTTTACTTTAAGCATCATTAAAATCACTGCTCCCGAAAAAACGGCCGTTTTTAAAAGTTTTTTTTGCATTGATACATGTCCCCTGGGGTAGGACCCGGGTCCCCAAACCCTTTTTCGGACAATACCATGCAAATTAGCCTTTAAAATGAGCACTTTTGATTTCGAACGTTCGAGTCCCATAGACGTCAATGGGGTTCTAACGTTCGTGCGAACTTTCGGTCCGTTCGCGGGTTCTGGTGCGAACCGAACCGGGGGGTGTTCGGCTCATCCCTAGTGGTAGGGAAAATCTGTGGTGGCACAACTTGTGGAAGGTCCCTCTCTTAGAGAGAGTCAATTCAGGTGCATTAAGGTTGTAGAGGTAGCTGAGGAGGGCCATGGAAAGTCTTGGAAACTCCAGAAAACAAAATTAATTTTACTGATGTATAACATAAAAATATCCAACATGCCTCAGACGATTGGGGCTCTGAGGGTTCAACAAACATATCATCATTAGGGCACAGAGTGCAGTCCCCATGAGCAACAGATCTAATAATGCCAAAGCCACGAAGAAGAAGCCACAATCTCACTAAAACATGTTGCATAGTTTTATTGTTATACGCCAATAAAGTCACCAGTTTACAGTCACTTAGGCTGGGTTCACACTTGCACGACAAATGTTTTGACATTGGGAGCTCATGTCGCATGACGTGTGAAAATCAATGTTTCCCTAAGAGAGCCATCTTAACTGGTCCGACACAAGTCGGTCCCACTTTGAAAATGTTCCCTGCACTATTTTGGTCCAACTTTGATCCTGCTTCAAACCATTGAATATCATTGAAGTCGGATCAAAGTCGTATCGCCGTCTTAACTGATTCCACATTGGCATGTGACTTGTGCTCTGATGATCTTGAAGGGGAACACGCCAAAATTAAAAAAAAACAAAAAACGGCATGGGTTTCCCCTCCAAGGCCGTTTTAGGCCCTTCAGTCTGGCATGGATTTTAAGGGGAATCCCCATGCCGAAAAAACGGCGTGGGGTTCCCCCCAAATCCATACCAGACCCTTATCCGAGAACGCAGCCCAGCAGGTCAGGAAAGGGGGTGGGGACGAGCAAGCCCCTCCCCTTCCTGGACCATACCAGGTCACATTCCTTCAACATGGGGGATGTGAGTGCTTTGGGGCAGGGGGGCTCTGCGCCCCCACCCCAAAGCACCTTGTCCTCGTGTTAATGAGGACAAGGGCCTCTTCCCGACAACCCTAGGGAAGAGGCCCTTGTCCTCATCAACATGGGGACAAGGTGCTTTGGGGTGGAGATGGCGCAGAGCCCCCCCTGCCCAAAGCACTCAATCCCCCATGTTGAGGGGATGTGGCCTGGTATGGTCCAGGAAGGGGGGGGGCACTCGCTCATCCCCTCCATTTTCTTGACCTGCCGGGCTGCGTGCTCGGATAAGGGTCTGGTATGGATTTTGGGGGGTTCCCCTTAAAATCGGCATGGGGGTTCCCCTTAAAAATCCATACCAGACCAAAGGGCCTGGTATGGTCTTGGAGGGGGAACCTATGCCGTTTTTTTTAAATTTGGCGTGGAGTTCCACCTAAAGAGTCATACCATAGTGCCTGGTATTGTCTGGGATTAAAGTCGGATCCCTGTTCATTGAAGTCGGATGGATGTCGGACTTCAAGTCGCAGGGAAAGTCGGATCCACAGTCGTACGACTGTCATGTCGTACCAGTGTGAACCCGGCCAAATAGTGATATTAGCACACACTTGATGCACTTCTGTTCCTGCATTAAATAGGTGTGCAAAACAGCTGACAAAGGTCAAATAGCACCAAAAGCATGTTAGAAAACCCCAATTTTAGATTAGATGGGGAACATTCTGGTGCCGACGAATGTGCTGCGGAGTAAACCAATTTTTTGTGAATTTGCGTTAAGAATGCCATATTGTAATATGTAATGTATGCATCCCTGTGCATAGTAAATACAGTGTAATTGGATTTTTGGCTTAATTCACAGGTGTATATTCTTTGGTAAATCAGACCCAGAGTATATGCAGTGGTTCGGTGACGTCAAATGACCACTAAATCCTCCACCCACACATAATAGCATACAACACAGGATATTCAACAAGACATATATTATAAAACTGACCCTTCTCTATTTTTTTTTTTTTTGTGTGGGGGTAAGGCAAAAAATAATTAGCATTAAATAGTACAGAATAACTTTCTTTTTCTGATTGTGGGGACACTACCTGAGTGTACTGTTCACCAATCTCTTTTTAATAAAAAGAGTAAGAGTAAGAGTAAAAAGAGTAAAAGGAGTAATAAAAAATACCACATATCCAGTGAGCATAACTGAAAACTCAACCCTGCCCAGTTCTGTATTGCTGCACTACAGAACATATCCTTTCATCCTCATTTCTCTAGCATACGTGGAGGATTCAGACAGTGCTGATAACATTGCTTGGAAGGTCAGTTCATCGTTATTTTACCCAGCCATACTCATTAATGGTGTATACTTCATTATGAAGTTGTCGATTTTTAAAGGACTCATCTTCTGGCATTGTTTTTAAAATGTGTGTCTGGGAAAAAGTAAAAAATTAGATATGCAAATACCTGTTGATCCTCCCAGAAACCTAATGTGCTCCTAACTTCCTGTAGTGAGCTGAAAATGCTGCCTTTGCTGCATCCCAAGCAGTGTTGTCAGCCCTGCATATATCCCCCCCTGCTAGTCTACAGAACACCATCTAACATTTGGAGATAAGCAAAGCGGGGAGCTCTGTAGTACAGAAAGTGAGAACTAAGGCAGGACTGATAACACTGCTTGTAATTTTATAAGCAAATGTATTGTTGTCAGCAAACAACAGAAAGTTTGTAGCTCACTGAATTTCTGTTAGGACCAACAGCTACAGTATTTCTCTGTACTTGCACTTTATTATAGAGATAAAACACTAGGAAATGTTCATGCATTGCAGAGACATACCGAAGGTGTTTTTTTTTTTTCAAATATAATTTTTATTAAATTCAAGAATGAACAAGGTCCAGTAAAAGTAACAATAACTTTCAGTAGATGAGGACGCAGCCTCTCGGACGTATGATACATTGAATAGGAATGTTCATTACAGCAGATAGTCAACAGAGCAGAAAATAGCACATCTGACATTTCCCATCTTTTTCATGCTACAGAGTTGTGGCCGTGTGGAACTCCCACATCAAGACCCTCTAATGCCCTGTACACACGGTCAGGTTTTCTGACGGAAAATGTGTGATAGGACCTTGTTGTCGGAAATTCCGACCGTGTGTGGGCTCCATCACACATTTTCCATCGGAATTTCCGACACACAAAGTTTGAGAGCTTGCTATAAAATTTTACGACAACAAAATCCGTTGTCGGAAATTCCGATCGTGTGTACACAAATCCGACGCACAAAGTGCCACGCATGTTCAGAATAAATTAAGAGACGAAAGCTATTGGCTACTGCCCCATTTATAGTCCCGATGTACGCGTTTTACGTCACTGCGTTCAGAACGATCAGATTTTCCGACAACTTTGTGTGACCGTGTGTATGCAAGACAAGTTTGAGCCAACATCCGTCGGAAAAAATCCATGGATTTTGTTGTTGGAATGTCCGATCAATGTCCGACCGTGTGTACAGGGCATAAGTGTCTGAAAGACCGTTGTCCATTCCTCGTAACCCTAACATATTAAATTAGAATATAGAGAGAAGATTTAGACAAATTAGACAGAATAAGTAAAGAAAGAAAAGTGAGAGGAGAAATGTGGAGGAGGGGGGGGGGGGGTGGGAGGGGGTAGTGGCGTCTGGAGTTATCTATAGATACGACTCAAGGCATGCCTGTCAAATGTCCTCATACCTGTCTATGTGTAGTTCCTCAGGTCTTGTACAGGGATTTTCCCTCTTCTGAGTGTATAAACAGATTCCAAAGACTCCAGGTCTTCTTATAGGTCTCCTGTCTGTCATGCGCTGTCAGTATCAGGTCTTACATCTTGTTTATGTCCTCCACCTTCTGCAGCCAAAGTGCTGTGGTCGGTGGGTCCTGTTGTTTCCAGAGCAAGGGAATGCAGGATTTGGCTGCGTTTAGTAGGTGGCATAGTATGGATTGATTGTAGGTTTTAGTCGACAGAGTAGAAACGTGTAGTAGGAATAATGCCGGGTCATCAGGGATCTTAAAGAATTTTTGGGATATGGTGCGGACTGCCGTCCAGAAAACATGCAGTTTTGGGCATGACCAGAATATGTGTAGGATCGTTCCTCTGTCCGTGCAACCTCGCCAGCAGTGCTCTGGTGTGTCTGGAAAGATAGTGTGTAGTCGGCTGGGTGTCAAGTACCATCATGTTAGTATCTTATAGGTAGTCTCTTGTATTTTAGTGCACAATGAAGACACTAATCATATTTTGGATCTGTGTTTTAGTAAAAGTACGGTGTAGGTCTGCCTCCCATTTTGACAGGCAGGGCAAGCTTGGTTGCTCCGGGGGGGGGGGGGTTATTGAGCAGTGCATACATTTCGGAGAGGACCTGGGGCAGTGGTTCCGTCCCAGTGCAATATTTCTCAAAAGTAGTCAATTGTCTAACATAAGCCTGAGGGTCTGGCGTAGCCTGGAGGAAGTGGTGGATCTGTGCTGTGTTCCAGAATGTGAGTCTATATGGGCCCATGGGGTCCATCAGTTCCATAATCGTGGGCCATCTATCTCCTCTCACAAACTGGGATGCAGTTACGCAGGCTGATTCGTGGAGTGGTAAAAATTGTGTGGAGGATAGTCCTGGGGAGAATTTGGGGTTTCCCAAAATCGGGGTCAGGGGTGAAGTCCTGGTCGTTTGTAGAGTTTGTAAGGTAGCTTGTGAGCATTGTCGTAAGGTATTCCCTAGCAAAGGGTGTGTTTTTAATTCTGGTGATACGGATTCCCAGCACCATAGTGCTCTGTTCAGGGGGATGGAAGATTGGTTCTGTTCTATTTGAGTCCATAATTTGGAGTCCTGGTGACGTTGCCAGTCAATGACTCTGCCAAGGTGTACTGCTTGGTAGTATCTCCGGACGTCTGGCAGTGCCAGACCCCCGTAGTGTTTAGGCATGGTCAGCTGGGTACAGGGGGTGCGTGGTCTCTTGTGGGCCCAGACAAATCGTGTAAATATTGCCTGTACCTGTTTGAAATATGAGGTGGGTATCGTGACCGGTAGGGCTTGAAATAGGTAGAGGTATTTTGGTAATATGCACATTTTTAGTAAGTTACACCTGCCAAACCATGAGTGAAGGCCTTTGTGACATGTATCTAGTAACACTCTCTATTTTGTTAACGGGGGGGGGAGTTAAGGTCAAAAATGTGGGAGAGGTCAGACAGGATGCTTGTGCCTAAGCAGTTCAGTTCGGACGATGTCCACTTAAAGTGAAAGCCAGATCGCCTCATTGGGAGGGATTGTGGGGATATTGCTATTTCCATCGCTTCAGACTTGGAAAAATTTATCTTCAAGTTAGATAAAGTTCCAAAAATCTCAAATTGTTTAAGGAGGTTCGGCAATGATACTATGGGATTCGTAAGTGAAAAAAGCAGGTCATCAGCATATGCTGAGATCTTGTGCTGTGTCTTACTGACTTTTACTCCCTGAATGTCCGGGTGCAATCTGACCATAGAATGGAGGGGTTCTAGGGAGAGGGCAAACAGGAGGGGGGATAGAGGGCAACCTTTTCTTGTTCCATTTTTTATTGGGAAAGGTTCAGAGAGCACACTGTTCGCTTTCACCTGTGCGGTCGGGTTGGAATATATTCCGGCTATCCGGTCAGCATCACCTCGCCCAGGCCAATATGCCTGAGAACTGAAAACATAAATGTCCAGTTTACCCAGTCAAATGCTTTTTCTGTGTTGGTGTTTAGAAAGACACATGGGGTATTTGTGGACTGCGCAACATGTAGGAGATTCAGCACTTTTCAGCTGTCTCTTGCTTCCCGTGAGGGAATAAAGCCGACCTGATCGAGGTGTACAAGTTTCTGCAGGTGTTGTGCCATCCGGGTAGCTAGGATCTTTGTGAACAGCTTGAGATCCACATTCAACAGTGATATGGGTCTATAGCTGCCACAGGCTGTGGGGTCTTTCCCTTCTTTATGGATCACTGAAATGTGAGCTCCCAGGGTGTCTCTGGCAAAAGAGGAGCCTGAATCAATTGCATTAAATAGCTTGATCATACTTGGGCCCATTATTGGAAGCAGTGTCTTGTAGTACTGCGTGGTGTACCCATCTGGGCCAGGTGCTTTCCCTGGCTTCATTGTCCCTATTAATTTTTGGAGTTGCAGTAGAGATATGGGGGAGTCTAGTTCCTCACTAAGTTCAGGGGAGAGGGAAGGGAGTTGAGACGCCTTAATGTAGTCCTCCATGGTTGACTGGGATGCTGTTGGTGTTGGTAGATTGTATAGGTGGGAGTAAAACTATTTGAACTCCTGAGTAATTTGTGCATTCTCACTAACAATTTCCCACACTTGTCTCCCGATTCGTAGCTTGTTTTGTGACAGAACTGCATTGCTACTTTCGCTTTGTAGTGGAGGAGGTCAGTTATGTGTTCCCTGATAATTGTTAGTTCTGTCTCCGAGACCTGGGAGGGAGCATGTTTATGTCTAGATTCAGTGGCGTCTAGTGTGCGTAAGAGTTGGGATAGCTGTTTTGCGCGTTCTCTTTTATTATGGGCACTGTGTTTAATGAGGATTCCTCTAATGACTGGTTTGTGGGCCTCCCATACCTGGTTCGCACTCTGGACGGTCGTTTGTCTGAAAGTACAGTTTTAGCTCTTTAGTCACCTCTTCCAACACCTCTGGGGTCTGTAAGAGACTCTCGTTAAGGCGCCAGAAGCGGTGTCGGGGTGACATGATACCGGTCAGGGTGTAGGTTAGAAATATGGGTGCATGGTCCGACCATGTTATGTTGCCTATTGATGTGTGGCGAACTGCATGTTGAGTATGAGGGATCAGGAAGTAGTCTATTCTGGTATAGACTTTATGTGGGGAGGAGTAGAACGTGTAGTCACATTCCCCAGAATGTTGTAGATGCCATGCATCAATCAATTGGGCTTTGTGCAGTGTTTTGGCTACCCGCTTGAGGTGTCTCAGAGGGATAGACGATATGCCCGTGGAAGTATCTGCAGATGGTATCAGAGTGACATTAAATTCGCCTCCGAGGATCAGTTGTCCTGCTTTAAATTCCTGGAGCTATGTCAGAACGTCATCTAGAAATGTGGCCTGTTGTTCATTAGGGTTATATATTGATGCCAACGTCACTTGTATGTCTCCCAGTAGTCCTCTAAGAAAGATGTATCGGCCCATAGGGTTTACCACGGAACCTTGGGCCTTCCATGGGATTTTCCCGGAGATCAGTATGGAAACCCCTTTTGATTTGGCAGTCGGGTTAGTGGAGTGGTAGGTCAATGGATAGAACCTATTTCTTAAATATTGGAGTTTGTCATGTTTGAAATGTGTCCCTTGGATGAAAGCAATAACCGTATGGGAGCGTTTTAGGTCATGTAACAGCATGCGTCTTTTCTCTGGCGTCTGGTGTTGAGCCCTTTAGCGTTGAGTGACATCACTATGATATTGTCTAGCGCCATAGTTGTGGGACGGGGGGAAAAAAGGGGGTGGAGTAAGGAAGGTGGGTAGTGGGGAGGGTGTAGGGGTACAGAGGAAGGAAAGATATGTAGCGTAGGGGAAAGAATTAGGTAGTAAGATCCCGGCCTAATGCCCTGGTTTCGTTGTCAATACCGGTATCTGCATACAACTCCCAGGAGGCAACTGAATACCCCCGGATTATATGCTATCCTAACTGGGAGAGAGGGAGGACAGGACCCGATAGGCGAGCCCCCAACCCCCCCGCCCACCCCGACAATACTTATTAGTGAAAATACAGTTACAGCTCTAGAGAACAACATGTCAACAACAACATGCCTGACCTACTCCGCCAACCCATTTAGTAAATGACACATTGTCTCGCTCGCGACCACCTTGGGACTGTGACTGTCGGCCCCCCCATCCCATTTAGACCAAACATGAAGACAATCAGTGCATTTCCCCACTTATGATTCAATAGACATTATGCATGAGAAAATCTGTACCACACATCTACTGAGAATAGTCCCGCCCACCACCCCACAAACCCGCTGCTCCGCTCTCCAAGATAGAGGTGCCAGGCCCCCTAGAATGAGTATAGCCAATGCCCCCACCCGTAGAGAGCGGGGAGAGGGGGACCCCTCCCCTTCACATTCTTGAGGTGTCATCTATAGCTGGCCCAATCCCATAAAGTCCAAGCAGTCTGCTCTCCGTCTCTCTCTCCTCGTAGCCGGATAGGGAGGGGGAGGACTGTAGTTCTCCCGGATACACAGTCTTGTGTTGTGCCTCTCAGCCTGTACCCAGCAGGTCTAACTAGGGACATGTTCAGGTGTCTGTAGTGGAGACCACTGGGTTCAACCAATTGGGTTCACCTGTGAAAAGCTTGGGGGGGGGGGAAGGTATTGCTGTGTCAGCAGGCAGACACTCAAGGCACGTCTAGCTCTCGTGGCGGGTGAAGGGGTCTCATCTGGGGCTACTGTGCAGGGTGTAAGTGTGCACATCTAGGGGTCTCTCTCCGGTGTGTAGGCTCAGGTTGTCTCTCAACTTCCAATCACTGGTTGCGGATTCGTGGGGGAAGGGGGGCATCTCCAGGTGGATGTGAACAGTGTCTCATCGTCTCCTGTCAAGGAGCTACTGACAGGTCTGGGCAGCGTCCCCGGCCAGGTGGGCCAGGTATTTGGGAGGTAGTGGGGTCAGGCAGAAGTCTTGGAAAAAACTATTTAAAGCAATGGCAGCAAGGGGGAGTACTCACGGCCTGGAGGTATCATGTTTCTTGTCCTCTGGCATTTGCGCTCTGGGTCAGCGTCGGCCTCTCTGCTGCCTGGGCTGGAAGTCCCCTCTCCTCCATGCCGGATGGTATGGGCGGCTGGGGAAACGTGTTAAGAGGGTCAGCCAGTTAGGGACCTCGATCGGTTCCGTGTCCAGGAACTCAAAAAGGGCCGGTAGGGATGCTGGATCTCGGAGGGTGAAGGATTTCTGATCTCTCCAAAAGGTCACAGACAGCGGATATCCCCAGCAGTAGGTGGCATCTTGGCATCTGGCGAGGTATAATAGTGGCTTGAGCACGGTTCGGCGGTGTAGTGTGGCGCAGGGAAGATCTGGGAGAATTTTAATGGGGACTCCTTGTGAGCATAGTGGTGTATCCTGCAGATGACATTGCGGGGTCTCGCTGGATCCGCCGGTCTAGAGCCCAGCGCCCTGTGGATGTGATTTAGTGTTACCCGGTCTGGGATTTCCACACCCTCGATGCTGCGGAAGATGGCGAGTGCTGTGTCAGCCAGGTCCTCGGCTCCCGTAGCCTCCGGTAGGCCTCGGAGCCACAGATTGTTCCTACGGCTCCGGTCCTCCATGTCTTCGAGGTGCAGCTGTTGGTCTATCAGGGCCTGCTGTCTCCTGCAGCTCCTTCAGCGCAGTGACTTGATGATCTAAAGCAGACAGGGAAGCTTCCCCCTTCGTAAGTCGGGTTGAGAGGCCTTTCACCTCCGTCTTCACTTCTTTCAGCTCCTTCCTGTGTGCCGCCTCCAAAGTGCCAATCAAGGCCACAATGTTGGCCTTAGTGGGTAGCGCCTGGATCAGGGCATGTAGATCTGTATCCGCCCTGGAAAGGAGATATGAGGGCTGCGATGGACCCCCAGATTCGAGATCTGGGTGGAAGTCTGGTGGGGTATCCAGAAATGGGTCGGCGTTCCGAGGTTCCGAGGTAAGTCACCGGATGCCTGGCTCCCTACGATGCTTGCACGTGTGTCCGCCATTTTAAGCCCCGGAGAGTTCAATTGTGAGAGTTGGAACCTGATTTCACTCGGTGGTGGAGCCGGAAGGTTTTGGAGGCTTGTTGTTTCTTTTAGTTGCCCTCTTCTTTGAGGAGTACATACTGTGCTGGATCTAGCTGAAAAAGTTGGGGTATTCGGGAGATGGTCAGGAGCTCAGGCAAAACACATCTCTATCCAGCCATGTCCAGGCCACGCCCCCGAAGAAGTTTTTTTACACATTTCAATTTATCAATACATAGTATTTCAAGTGGCTTGGGATTGGCAATACTAAACTACAAAATCCATCCCAAAGTGACTCCAGTAAGAAAAGTAGATACCCCACTGTACTCAAAAGGGGCAATATTTCTTTACTGTAACTACTGTTTTTCTTCCCAAATTTTTACTGGAAGATTGAGCATAATGAAAAAAGCATTTACCTTGAATGTTTGGAAATTGGTGGCTTTTTTCAGGGACTATAGAAAAAAAGCCACACACAGGACTTAGCAGCTGAAAAGAGTACAGGAGCACCGCCCAGCTTAGACTAAAGCTTCTGTAGGTAAGAAGGTATGTAGGTATGAGAAACCGTGAGGCTTAGATGATTTTAAAATATAGGTATCCCTTTAGTAAATTAAGTAACAGAGCATTACAGATTTGATTAACATTTGCACAGTTATCATTGCATGAACAAAATTAAATTTACTCTTTATAGTTGCTTTCAGACAATTAGAAACAGATTAAGGCGAGATGGGGCCCTAAGCAGGGTAGCAGCTGCTTACCTCCTTCATTTCGATCATGGCCACCGATGAGGGGGAAGCCAGTAATACCATACTAGGTCCGATCCCCATTAGCATGGGCGTCCGCAGGAAGGGGCAAAGGGGGTCAAGTGCCCCCCCCTGGAATCAGGGATCGGATCCTAAATTCAGCACAGTGGTGTCGCTATGGGGGTGTGGGCAGCCAGCGGGGTGACACCATCAAGGTGCTGTCAAGCCCCCCCAGGCTGTTTTCCGTGCTCAGTCCAGCAGAGAACTCGATGGCGCTGTGTCAGGAGAAAGGCGAAGAAAGGTGAGCTGCGAGCTGTCAGAGGTTTCCCCCGCCCCCCTCTTCTCCTGTCAGGGAGAAGAGACGGTGGCTCTCACCAGGTTCCCCGCCCAGCTTCCTGCCCACTCCGTTCCTTCCCCATTGGCCATAACTGAGGGCAAATCTAAGGAGACTAGGAGAGGAGAGCATCATGGGACATGTAGTCCCAAAGATTGGCGGCCCCATTTTCAACAGAAAGGAGGCTACAGCTCAATCAAGAGAGAGATTGAGAGACTACAGCCTGGAAAAAAGCCGAGAGAGTGAGTACTACAGGACAAAGAAAGAGGCGTGTGCTGGGCGGAAGCCAGAGAGAGAGAGCCACGCTGCCCAGTTACACCAGAGAGAGAGCCACGCTGCCCAGCGCCACCAGAGAGAGCCACGCTACCCAGCGCCACCAGAGAGATTCCCACTACCCAGCGCCACCAGAGAGAGAGCCATGCTACCCAGCACCAGAGAGAGAGCCACGCTACTCAGCGCCAGAGAGAGAGCCACGCTACCCAACGCCACCAGATAAAGACTGAGCCACTGCCAGGGTACAGACATGCTACACTACTGAACAGAATCGCCCCCGGGGAACCCAGAGTGATCGATCTTCCAGCCGGAGGGATCACTGCTGTAGTTTTGCTGGGTCTGGTAAGAGGGCCTGTTGGCCATTATCCATTACTTATCCTAGGGACTGTACTACATCTTCAGCCTCTGACCATGATAATGTGATAATGACATTGTCGAAAAGGGGCGGTGCATGGATGACCCTAAAATGATGCCCCCCCCCCCCCGAAAAAAGTTCTGCGGACGCCCCTGCCCATTAGGTTAGCACAGGGGCATGGGAGGGACTGCCTGCGAGCTAGCGCGGGGCACCTGGGGTACATGTCCCATATTTGATGATTAAGGTCCTGAGGCTGCAAACTACCCACCATTTCATTTATTCACTTTTTACTGTGTATACTGCATAGCCTGTACTGCTGCTACCATGATTGTCATATTGGTTGTGGCCAATTTCCCAGGCAGACCTGGGTTCTTGGAGAGGGTGGTGCTCTTGTCCTTTCAACTGCCAAGTCGTTTGTCGTCAGGAAGAATTGGCGCTCAGCATATGGGCACCTCCACCAGCCTCAAAATTAAAGCCACTGCCAGCTGGAGAATCACTGCCATCATGTGACCATCAGCTTGTCTGACTACTCTTTCCCTACCCGTCCACCTGAAAGAGGATGCTGCTGCTGCTTGTTTGTGAAGAGGGGGGTAGCCAAAGTACCTGAGCATTGACCACAAATGTAAGGGGAAACACTGACCACCAATATAAGGAGGACAATGACAATTAGTGTAAAGGGGCACAATTAGCAATGACAACCAATGCACTACCTGCCTGGAGTTTTCATGTTCTCCCTGTGCCTGCGTGGGTTTCCTCCGGGTACTCCAGTTTCCTCCCACACTCCAAAAACATGTTGGTAGGTTAATTGACTCCTGTCTAAATTGGCCCTAGTACGTGTATGTGTGAAAAAGAGTTAGGGACCTTAGCTTGTAAGCATCTTGAGGGCAGGGACTGATGTGAATGTACAATATATGTGTAAAGCACTGCGTAAATTGTCAGCTCTATACAGGAACCTGTAATAAATAAATTAAATAAATTAAAGGGGCTCACTAATCACTGATCACCAATGTAAGGGTGCAAACTAAGCACAGATCATCAATGTGGGGGGCCCTGCAGAGCAATTACCACCCATGTAAGGTACATATTGAGCACTGACCACCAATGTAAGAAGTTACACTGAGCGCTGATCATCAGTGTAAAGCTGGCTATAGATGGTTCGTTCATCAGGGACCAGCCGAGATTTGAATCATCATTGTGCAGGCTGATTGTACCCAAATCGGTACAACAACCAACATGCCAGATATTTACATGCGATTATTGGCGGCGGCTATAGCCACTAGCAAAATCACTGTGTTCTCCTGGCAGATTTACTGTGCCCCCCCCCCCCCCCCAGAAGAACACAATAGCTCTGAGAGAGGGATTGACTGTGTTGATGGGAGAAACTAGCGATTTTCTTTCCTGCAACCCGCGGTTGCAGGAAAGAAAATAGCATAATCTATGGCCGGCTTAAGAGAGCACGCTGACCACCAGTGTAAGGAAACACAAAGACCACCAACACAACAGGTTCACCTACTCCTGGCCATTGCACTGTGTAAGTTGTGCCGTGCAAATACATGGTCCTGACCTAAGTACTCTGACCACTGCACTGGATACGCTATGTTGTAAATTATGTAGCCCTGAAGGCTGTGCTGTATATTCTACATTTTCCTGACAGCTATACTTTTGATGCAACACAGTTGTGACCCCTTTATTTTATAAACTATTTTGTACATTGCATAGTCCTGACCCCTGCACTCTATATGCTACTGTATGTTGTACAGTAGCAGCGGCGATTTGCCGGCGGTGTGGCGGCGCTGCCCCGTTTTTTTTAATGGGCCGGAGCGGTGGAGGAGCAGTGTATTGTCCGCTCCTCCACCGCTGCAAAGAAGCTGCTGGCAGGACTTTTTGTGACGCACTGCCAGCGCAGCGCCCCAGTATGAAAGCACTCGGGCTTTCACACTGGCTTTGCAGCTGAGGCGCTATGCAGGCGCAATTTTTAGCGCTGTAGCGCCTGAAAAACGCCGCCAGTGTGAAAGGAGTCTTAGGGAAAACCCTCCCCTGGGTGGACATAGTGGTTGGGGCTAATTTGTCCCTAAAAATCTTGAGCAGGAAGAGACTGGGGCAGAAGTGGAATGGGAAAAGGCTGTCACTAGTATACTGATATTTAAGTGTAGCACCCTCTAGCATGCTAGAAGTGTAGGTAAATTTGTGCAGGCTTGGCTGGTAGCCAAGCCTACCTGTGTTTTTCCTGGGTTGGACAGAGATCCATGGAGAGCAGGATGACTCACAGGCAGCATCACTGAGATCTCCCCCCTATTTCTAGAATGTGCTGGAACCTTCTAGAAAAATGAGAGGGGAAGTAAGGTGAAGCTGCCTGGAGTATTCTGAGGGCCCTGACCAATCTCCAACTTGGGTTGGCAGGGGGTAGGCCCCCCAAATATTCTGGGTCAGCCCAGCTGGGGAGGAGAGTTTGGGTGTAAGCTAGAGATAGCGTGTTAGGCTGTCGTGGCCTTTGAGGGAGCTACCCAGTTTGGGGGGTGACCTTGGGCCTAGGGTCAGGTATGCACAGGACCTTCTCAAAACCCACGGAGGTGTCCTGGCCAGGAGGCACAGGAGCAAGGAGAGGACAGCAGGAGAACACTGCCTGGCAAGTCTCCAGGAGAAACAGGAACAGCCAAGGGGGCTGGTGAGTGACACACATTCAAGAGGACAAGGAGGCACGCCTGAGAGGACTAGGATGGAGCAGTCTGGGATAGGTGCAGAGCCAGTCAGGAGGACTGTGGTGGCACGGGCAGTGGAAAAGGGCAGCTGCAGCCAGGAGGGCTGGCAGTGCCTGAACAGGTGGTACTGGGAGCAGTAGCCACATATAGGACAGCTAGCACCAGGGACTTCTGTTTTCTTGCTACACCATAGGGGCCCGCAGTCCCAGCCTGCAAAGGGAATTCTACTATGATCCAGCTGAGGCTGTGTTGGATCTAAAAACTGTGCTAGCTGGTCCTGTGAGTTGTTGTGCTGCAATATAGATTGTGCAGGAGTGTAGAAGAGAAAAGTGTATATATACTGGAGTGTATATAGTTCTAGTCCCTCACAAATTCTGCTGAACAAATCCGTGTGCCTGGCTGTGCAGGGTGGGAGACGACCACATTCACCAGCAGCCCTTACTGGGGTAGCGCTACATAAGCTTGTAGCCTTAGTAAGTTAACCATTTGGAGTAGGCCCATAATAGGCTTGGGTGGAGAACCCACCCATGGAGGAACCTATGGTGAAAACTATGGAAGAGTTGGAAACCATCCGGTGTTAATGTTGAACTTGCATTGTGCAGAATTATAATGTCAAGACTGGAAGAGCGGAGGTGAAGGTTTTGTTTATAAAGAACTGTTCACCATTATTCTTCTGCTACAGTAAAAAAGTTAAAAGACTGAACATGTGGACATTCCGTATTTTGGAAGGTGGGCCTCGGGCCTGGAGAAAGTGTTTTACAACATTATAGGTGTGTATGTAACCTCGTTCCTGAGTAGGAGGATGGTGGGAGAGGATATGGCCGGCATGGTCATTTTTGGCAGGGAATCAGGGCCTTAGTTAGGTGTATAATGTCTTAAAAGTTGCTGATTACACATTCCCAATATTTTTAAGCAGTTCCTCTTTAAGGTAGGATCAGACACTTTATTAGCTCTTTGTAAATCTTTTGTGCAACGATTCATAAGTGTCTTTGAGGCCATTACTTGTTGCATAGTAGCGTAGCATAGCATTTTGTTGTCGGAAAATTTGAGATCCAGATCTCAAATTTTGTTTGTCAGAAATTCCGACGGAAAATGTCCGATGGAGCCTACACACGGTCGGAATTTCCGATAACAAGCTCCCATCGAACATTTCCCGTCGGAAAATCCGACCGTGTGTACGCGGCATAAGTGTTTAAAAGGAGGCGCTGGCCAGTAATTAGCAATTGCCTGCTGCACCTGAAATTCCCTGAACACCGGGAAATAAAAATTGTGATTGAATATATAAGATGTGCTGACTGAATGTTGAGATTATGGATTAAACAATCCCATAATAAACACTCCAAAAAAATTAAGATGTGAATGCATATAAAACACAAGAGTGAACATGTGTGGATGCGTCAAAGTGTGTGTGATTGTAGCTATCTGGTAAGTCCCACTGCCAGATAGACAAGTATAATATATAGCGATAAGGTAAACACAAATACTATAAAAAGTGAAAATAAACAAAACTAGACGTGAAGAAGAAAAATTCCAATAAAAAAATTGAGTGTTAGTGAACTGTAAAGAACACCAGTAAAAAAAAGTCCCAAATGAAATAGGATGCTGATCCCAACGTATATGGTTGTCTCTCAGGATTTGGCATGTAACACCACCGTGCTCAAAGGTAATAAAATTAGCTGCTTACCAGACCCAACTGAGCATGTGTGCTGATCCACCGCTTTGAACTGCGTTCATCTGTATACCAACTTGCGGAGGCTCAAGATGGACACCGGCTCCTGGCAGACCCAGATGGATCACTGAGTGTGTATGCTCATCCACAGCTAATGGACTGAGTCCCTCTGTACACCAACCTGTGGTGGCTCGTTGCTTTAAGGAAATTGTAGATTGCAAGTTTCGGAATTCTAATACCCAGTGGCACAACAGGAAGGAGGTTTACTTCTGGGCCATAGAGTCCCTCTGTATGTCATCTAGAGTTCCGATTTTTTCCTATATATAAATATGAGCATTGATGTTGCTGGCTGACCTCCAATCGCCGTTGATGCCTTCTTAGAGGAAACGCGTTGGACGGAGTCAGCCGTGACTTCAGTGCGCACGGACCGCACTGCAGGCGGTCGCGCCAACACAATTTATCTGTGCTATGTATTTTTAATAGTCTGTAAGTGCAAATTTTTTAATACATTTTTCGATTTTATCAACGGTAATGCACCATCAGTCGTCCTTTTTTTTATTGCACTGTGAGCTGAGAGCAGGTTAGTGTACAGAGAAATGCAGTCAATTAGCTGTGGATGAGCATACACACTCATCGATCCATCTGGGTCTGCCAGGAGCCGGTGTCCATCTTGAGCCTCCGCAAGTTGGTATACAGGTGAACGCAGTCCAAAGCTGTGGATCAGCACACACGCTCAGTGACCCGTTTGGGTCTGGTAAGTAGCCAATTTTTTTACCTACGAGCATGGTGGTGCTACATGCCAAATTCTGAGAGGCGACCATATACATTGGGATCAGCATCCTATTTCATTTGGGACTTTTTTTTACTGGTGCTTTTTACAGTTCAATAACACTCTATTTCACTTTTTATTGGAATTTTTCTTCTTCACGTCTAAAATGGTGTTTATTTTCATAGTGTACTTTTTATAGTGTTTGTGTTTACCTTATCGCTATATATTTTACTTGTGTATCTGGCAGTGAGACTTACCAGATAGCTACAATCACACCAACTTTGTCGGATCCACACATGTTCACTCTTGTGTTTTATATGCATTCACATCTTAATTTTTTTGTAGTGTTTATTGTGGGATTGTTTAATCCATAATCTCAACATTTAGTCAGCAAATCTTATATATTCAATCATGCCCACTGCTGGCCACAGCATGAGAAGCACAGTTTTTTATTCCTCAACATGCCCCTTGGTGCCCCAGGTCTATTAAAATACTAGCAACACTCTTGCAACTGGAGGGGAAGGCGGTAGCGATCTATCAGGTAGACTGTATGGGGCCCTCTATCATTTCTAATGGCAGACCTGCCTTCAATGGAAAATCAGGATAGTTATTGGTCCTAAGAAGTTGCCCCTTCAGATACCAATTGCCTACAAGTACAGTACGTATACCCTTGTAAAATGACAGGCAGGTGCATGGCTTTGACAAATTGAGCTATCTGACTGGCTTACTGCAGGAGCATGAAGGTTACAGCTGCAACAACCCCCCCTCCGGACATTTATAGGCTCCACCAAAAACAATAAGGTTGAGGGATGTTTATTGGGGTTTAAAGTCCATATGGTACAAGTGAAAAATAGAAAAACTGGCCTATCAGTGAAAAGGGAAAAATTTAGAGGGTGGAAACAGCACATTCTTCAGGGGTATATTTGGGATTGAATGAAAGGAGTAATGACCAGGATATGAAGCTCTGTGAGTCTTTATACATCCTTTTATGCTGGCTGAGTGTTATAGATAGAAACAGAAAAACAGGAGATCCTCTATTACCTTTTCCTGTTGCACAAGGAATGTGTCTTTGCCACCTGCCCATGAGTTATACGTTCAATACAAAGCAAAGGTGCTCAATTAAATTGTATAATAAAAATGTCCAACATGAAAAACGTGAGTCCCACAGAAATAATGGTGAAAGATATGTGTTTCCAACTGCCAAGAAATGAAGATGGATAAAGACATCTTTCCTCCACCATAGAGGCCAGTCACCAACACCCAGATAAAATGTCCTCTTACCAGAATTTAGGGACCCCCTGGGAACAGGCAGGCCAAACAGGCTTAAGGGGACTTTCCCCTATGGTAATGCTGCAGTCAGATCCCACCAGCCATGAGGACGATATCTCAGCAAAAATGCCAGAGTGGATGCCCCAAAAAGGTCTAAAAGCATTTAGGGTGTAAGCAATTCCTCTGCAGGGGTGGCTACAGGACATTGTGCTGCCTGGGACCAAGAATGAAATGCCACCAAAAGGCCCCCACATCCATTAATTTATATCATGATAACTAAAGAGGACCCATCATGGCTCTATACATGTACATAGGAGTATAAAGAGGACCTGTCATGGTTGTTTACATGTATAGGAGTATAAAGAGGACCTGTCATAGCTCTATACATGTATAAAGGAGTATAAAGAGGACCGGTCATGGCACTATACATGTATATATAAATATAAAAAGGACCTGTCATGGCTCTATACATGTAAAGGAGTATAAAAAGGGCCTGTCATGGTTGTTTACATGTATAGTAGTATAAAGAGGACATGTCATGGCTCTATACTTGTATATAGGGGTAGAAAGAGAACCTGTCATGGCTCTATACATGTAAAGTAGTATAAAGAGGACCTGTCATGGCTCTACACATGTTTATAGGAGTATAAAGAGGACCTGTCATGGCTCAATACATGTATATAGGATTATAAAGGGGACCTGTCATGGCTCTATACATGTATGTAGGAGTATAAAGAGGATCTGTCATGGCTCTCTACATATATATAGAATTATAAAGAGGACCTGTCATAGCTCTATACATGTATGTAGGTGTATAAAGAGGACCTGTCATGGCTCTATACATGTATATAGGAGTATAAAAGGACCTGTGCATGGCTGGCGGCCGCAATGTCAGCCGGCCACCCGTGATCGCTCCACAGAGAGCCAGAACGGGGATCTGTCAATGTATACAAACAGATCCTGCTTCTGACAGGGGAAGAGAGACAAATCTGCTGTTCCTAGTGATTAGGAACAGAGATCTCTCTCCTCCTCCAGTCTGTCCCATCCCTCCCAGTTAGAAACACCTCCCAGGAAACACATTTAACCCCTTCCCTGCCAGTGACATTTATACAGTAATCAGTGCATTTTTATAGCACAAATCGCTGTCCCAAAAATGTCTCAAAAGTGTACGATCATTCAACCGCAATGTCGCAGTCCCACTAAAAATCGCAGATCGGCACCATTACTAGTAAAAAAAATAATAATAATAAATATGCCCTAAATCTATCCCCTATTTTGTAGATGCTATAACTTTTGCGCAAACTAATCAATATGCACTTTTTGTGTTTTTTTTTTTATACCAAACATATGTAGAAGAATACATATTGGCCTAAACTGATGAAGATTTTTTTTTTTTTGACTGTTTATTATAGCAAAAAGTAAAAAAATATTGTTTTTTTTTCAAAATTGTCGCTCTTTTTTTGTTTATAGCGCAAAAAATTAAAACCGCAGAAGTGATCAAATACCACCAAAAGAAAACTCTATTTGTGGGAAAAAAAGGACGTAAATTTTGTTTGGGTACAGCGTCGCAAGAACGCGCAATTGTCAGTTAAAACGATGCACTGCCGTATCACAAAAAAGAATGATGGAAGTGCATTATATCTATTATTACATTGTTATATAAAATAAAATAGTTCAACTCACCATAATGCAGAATCAGTGGGAGCCCTGAGCGTGTCACTTGCCAACGTCACCTGCTTTCAGATGCGGATTGTCACTTGCCACACGTTGTGGATTGTCACTTGCCACAACGTCACCTGCCACACGTTGTGGATTGTCACTTGCCATTCCACTTGCCACACGTAGCGGATTGTCACTTGCCACGACGTCACCTTCCACACGTTGCGGATTATCACTTGCCACAACGTCACCTGCCACACGTAGTGGATTGTCACTTGCCACGTTACCTGTCACACATTGCGGATTGTCACTTGCCACAACGTCACCTGCCACACGTTGCAGATTTTCACTTGTCACAACGTCACCTGCCACAGGTTGCAGATTGTCACTTGCCACTTCACCTGCCACACTTAGCGGATTGCAACTTGCTGTGTCACAGAGTGAAGGCAGGCAGCAGAGAGATGATGTAATCTCACTGCTGTCCGCGGCTGCACAGTGAAGGCGGAACTGCAGTGATGCAGGGCGGGCGGTGAGAGATGATGTCATCGCTCTGCTCCCCCGCCCGCCGACCCGCTGATTGGCCAGCAAGCCCGCTTACCTGCCGACTGGCCCGCTCGTTCACTAAGCTGCCGACCTGCCCGCTGACTGTTCCCCATGTTCTGCCCACACGCTTCTGTCACCTCGGCCCTGGGCTCCTCACAGATAAGCAGCGGAGTGGGCGGAACAGGCTGCCTGGCAGGCGGCAATTTGCGGACCCCCTAAAAGTGCTGTTCGGTACTAATGGTACCATCGGGTCCCATGGTAGGGCCGACCCTAGGTGGCTATATCATATCCTTTATTCTGATCAGCAATGTGATGGTTTATGGGCCTGTCCATACTCTCTCCGACTATCCACTCTCCTGTCCTCCCGTGGGTGATATGGTTATACTAATTCCCCAGACCAGAAGGTCTAAAAGAATTTAGGGTGTAAGAAACTCCTCTCCATGGGTGGCTATATCATATCCTTTCTTCCAGTCAACAATGCAATGGTTTGTGGGTCTGTCCACACTCTCTCTCACTATCCGGTCTCCTCTCCTCCAGTGGGTGATATGGTTACTCATATCATAACCAAAGGAGCTGCCTCATACTTGCCAACTTCCCCTTTCACTGGTGGTTGGTGTAAATACTCCTATTACATGAGTGTCAGTGTAGAAATCCCTCTTTATATCGGTGGGTGGTGTAAAATTTTCCATTATATGGTGGTCAGTGCAAATTCCCCCTCACATTGGTGGTCAGTGTAAATCCCCCCCCCCCCCACATTGGTGGTCACTGTTCAGAATTTTCCACAGTGTATTGCCTCCTGACTAATCCAATCTCCCCACCACTGCCACTGATCCCATCAACCCCCCAGCATTGCCACTAATCACACCTCCCCCCCCCACCCCCACCCCCACCCAGCATTGCCACTGATCCCAGGAGTCCTAGGATTCCTAGGAGTTTTCTGTCTATTGATGGGTCCCCTCACCTCCCCAGTCTGTGGTGTGCAGGCAGTAAGGAGATGATATGCTGTAACCTCTTGCAACCAATCATTGAGTGGTAAGGATATGCAGTAACCTCTAGCAACCAATCAGTGAGCAGTAATAATGTGCAGTAATCTCTAGCAACCAATCAACAAGCAGAAGTCATGTGCTGTAACCTCTAGAAAATAAACAGGGAGCCATAATGTGTGCTGTAACCTCTAGCCACCAGTCAGTGAGCGGTAATAATACACTGTAACCTCTGGCAACCATTCACAATCACTGCCTGATCTGGTTCAGTAAACTGATTTTGAGTCTAGCTGCTATTTATTGTATGTCTCAAAGCATGTGGAGAGCGAAATTGCATGGAAGAGGGGGCCCAAGAAAATGTTTGCCCAGGGTCCAGTCAATATTAACGATGGCCCTGATATCTTATCCTTTATTCCTTGTCAAAAGAAGTTTATTGAGTATACAATGTTATAAAGATACATAAAGTAAGTTTACAAGGATCTATAAAGTAAGCTCATTGTTTTACAGTAGGGTTTATATAGGTAAATATCATGAAATTTCAAATATTAAACATTGGGTTCACGTAAACCTAAATTAAAGATATATATCATTTCCTTAGTTACTTTTGTAGGTATTTAAATGATTTATACCTACTATACATATTGTTTACAAGTAGAGTGTATATAGGTCAAATAAATTCTGATAATGAGCTTTAATCGTAAGGTGGAGAAAAGGAAAGAGAAAGAAGAAAAAGGGTTGAAAGGTAGAGGTATGGTCCACAAGGTTGTCCCGCTCGTCAGTTTATTATTCTTTTTAGTTCTCTTTGAAGCCTTAGAATGGGTGTCTCTGTAAGTCATTTAATCTGTTACCATGGCAACAGGACAGAGTCATTGAAGTTTGACAGGAACTGTTGTTTTATCCAAGGATGCCAAAGTTTTTCAAATTTTGGAATTTGATTTTGATCGATGGCTACCATCTTAGCATGGGACATTGTATTATTCATCCTGTGAATTGTTTCTGCTAGTACTAATGTAGGAGATTTCCATGCCTTGGCCACTGTTTGTTTTGCAGCCGTTATTAGTTGGATCATAAGTTTGAATTGAGAGAGCGTTAACCATTCCGGTTTTAGATTAAGTAAAGTTAAATATGGATCTGGTTGTATTATTTTTTTAAATATTTTAGATGCAATCACGAAGACTTCCTTCTAGAAGGTTTGGATTACTGGGCACGTCCACCATATGTGTAAATGTGTGCCTATTTCTGGGCATCCTCGAAAACAAAGAGCTGAGGTATTAGGTGAATATTTTGCCACTCTAGCAGGTACAAGGTACCAGCGAGTTAGGACTTTATAATTTGTCTCCAGTGCTAAGATGTTGGGTGAAGATGACTTAGATGTGAGCCATATGTTAGACCAGTCCGTGTCTTCTAAAGTTCGTCCCAGGTCCTCCTCCCAACTCTGAACGTAAGAGGGTCTATTAAGATTTGCTACTCCATATAATTGATTATAAAGTGATGAAATTGTACCTTTAGCAAATGGATCTTTTGTACAGATTGATTCAAAAATGGATAATTGGGATAATGGTGTATCCCCCTTTAGGAATGGTGTATAGAAATTTTTGATTTAGAGATATCTAAATATCTCAGAGTTTGGTAGATCATATTTTTCTCAAAGCGATGGGAATGAAAGGAATGATTTAGATGCTATGAAGTCATTTAGTGTCTGAATGCCTGATGTTGTCCAAGCTTTAAAAGAATTTGGGTAGATCCATGCCGGATAAAAGGCCGGATTTCTGATAAAAGAAAGGAGAGGATTGTGTGGAGATTGTAACTGATATTTGGTTTTTAGTTTATCCCAGAGAGATAAGAAGTGTTTAGTTATGGGATTATGAATTTTAAAGCGGTCTTTAGGATCGAGCCATAATAAATTTGATATTAATAGAGGGTCATTTTCTGAAGCCTCTATAAATACCCATAATGGGATTTCCTGTTTTGCATGGTATTTGGACAGACTGGCCAAATGTGCTGCTCTGTAGTAGTTAGTAAAATTAGGGTATCCCAGGCCTCCTTTATTTTTGGGAAGATGTAGTGTGTGTATAGGTATACGTGGTTTAAAAGAGCCCCATATAAACGAAGTTGCTCTTTTTTGTACTATTCTCAAAAAATAGGAAGGAATTGGGATAGGGAGGACTCTGAATAGATAAAGCAATTTGGGTAGAATAGTCATTTTGATTGCATTAATCTTCCCTATCCAGGATAAAGGAAGTTGCGACCATTGTTTTATTAGATTTGTGATCTGTCTTAATACAGGAGGATAATTGGTTGAGAATAAGTCAGAATGAGATGCTGTTAAATGAATTCCAAGATATGGGATTGATTTTTCTGCCCATGTGAATGGGAGTGCAGCCCTAGCCGGGATCAATTCCATGTTTGTGAGTGAAATATTAAGCACTAGGCATTTCTTAGGATTAATCATAAGGCCGGATAGGGCTGCAAATCCATCAAGAGCTGGTATTAAGTTAGGACCAGAGACCTGTGGTGATGATAGAAAAAGTAATATATCGTCTGCAAATATACATAATTTGTGTGTAATACCTCCTACTTCAATGCCAGTTATAGTTTGGTTTGTTCTGATGTATTGGGCCATGGGTTCGAGTATAAGGGCAAATAATAAGGGAGATAATGGGCAACCCTGTCGGGTACCTCTTTCGATATTAAAGGCTTCAGATTTGTATCCAGCATATTTTATATAGGCTTTTGGTTTATTATATAATGCCTTGATCCATGTTAAAAAGTGGGGTCCAAAACCCCATTTTTGTAATGAATATTGCATATATTGCCAGGATACTGTGTCAAATGCCCTCTTAATATCGAGAGATAGAAAACATAAAGGGATTTTCCGTTTTTTAGCAATATGTGCCAATAACACTGCCCTGCGTATATTATCGCCTGCCTGTCTATTTGGCATGAAGCCTACTTGATCTCTATGTATTAATTTTCCTATAATGCTATTGAGGCGTTTTGCTATTATTTTTGCTAATAATTTAATATCGAGGTTTAACAGAGAGATAGGCCGATAATTCACACAGGAAGTATCATCAGAAAGGGGTTTTGGGATCATACAAACAATTGCCATTAGTGTTTCTTGCCGAAAAGAATGTCCATCTAGAAGTTTGTTAAAAGTTTCAGTGAGAATGGGAGAGAGTATTTCTGAGAATGTTTTATAGTATAAAGCCGAGTAGCCGTCTGGGCCTGGTCTTTTGTTAAGTTTTAGGTCTTTTATGGCGTTAGCAACTTCATCTATAGTTATAGGTTCATCTAAACTGCTTTTTTGATTCTGAGATAACTCAGGTAAGGTTATTTTTGAGAAGAAGGATTCAGCTTCTGTAGGATTAAATTCATTGTCTTGTATAAAGTTGCGAGATGTGAGTGAAATTTATGGACTATTTTAACTGGATTACAAGTGTAAACATTTTTTGATAATTTCAAACGTATTGGTTTGAAAGATTTGTTAGTTGAATTTAATGCCCGAGCCAAATATGTACCTGGTTTGTTTGTATTCATGTAGAAATTGTGTTTGGAGCGTTTGAGGGATTTATCAACTGACTCAGTGAGAAATAGATCGTATTCCAATCTAGATTTTTCCAGATGAGATTTTGTACTCTGAGATGGATTATCTTGAAATGATATGTAGGCTGCATTAAAATTGAGTTCTAGTTTTTTTGCTAGATTTTTGCGTTCCCGTTTAAATAGTGCCATTTGTCTTTGTATTGTACCACGCAAGACAGGCTTATGAGCTTCCCACAGTGTTATTGGGGAGATGTCTGTTGTATTATTAATTGATATGTATTCCTTTAAAGCTTGTTCAATGGCCATCTGATGTAGTGGGTGTTTGAGCATTATGTCCGGTAAGTACCACGTTGGGTCATGCGCTTTTGGTATGGCTGAGGCTATAGTAGTGTATACTGCATTATGGTCAGACCACGGAATCGGAATTATATCTGATGCAATAATTTCTGGTATCATTCCTATTGTTAGAAAAATATGATCTATTCTGGTGAAGGTTTGATGAGGGTGCGAGAAATAAGTGAATTTCTTTTTCATTGGGTTACTTTCTCTCCATGAATCTACCAGATTGTATTTGGAAAGAAGTTGAGAAAAAGGTAATCTAGAGGTTATTTTGGATGGTGTAAAAGGTGATTTATCTAGAAATGGGAGGAGGACCTGGTTCGAATCACCACACATTATCACTGTTCCTATTTTGTGTGTATTAATCACTTGTAATATATGTGAGAGGAATGGTGTAGGTTGTTTGTTAGGAGCGTAGTAGGAAATCACTGTGATTGCTGTATCCATTATATAACCCATGAGTATCAGGTATCTACCTTCTGGGTCTTTAATTTCTGATGATAAGGTGAATGGTGTGGATCGGTGAAATGCAATTAGAGTTCCCCTTTGCTTGGTACAGGCAGAAGCCGTGTAAATTTGTTGATAAAAAGGAGAAATATATTTTGGAGTAGAATCTTTGGTGAAGTGTGTTTCTTGGAGGCATACTATGTGAGCCTTCTTGTTATGGAAAGTACGGAAGGCTTTGGTCCTTTTTTGAGGGACATTTATTCCCTGAACATTCAGGGAAAGTATATTCAGTGGTGCCATGGCAATAGATCAAATAGTTTTGACTTACTTTTTGTTATGCAGAGCTGACTGCGCAGATCAACCTGTGTGGACTGAAGAGATGAATAGATAGAAAAGAAACCAGTGAATTCTGGAGTAAAGAGTAAACAAAAAACATATGAGATTAGATGATACATTGTATAAATTATTTTTTGCAAGTAATCACAATTTACCCGTGAAAGAGAATAAATATCTCTCTCAGGGGAATAAGTGCCTTCGTCACACTCCCACATAATATGGTTGGGAGAATGAGGAGGGCTAATGGGGGTACACGGATCTTCCGCTTACAGGAGAGAAGTGCTATGTCAAAAGACATCAAAATGATGTTTCATTAATTGGAGTGCAGAATATAGTTTTTGTTGAAATTATTTATTCCAGGGTGGTTGTATATGGTTAGTCTTGCCCTAGGCTAAATAATTCAGTTAGAAAGGTACTGTTAATAACTTTGGTATTGATGAAGATAGTTTGAATTATTTTGGGATTTTAACCCTTTTAGAGTAAACAATTACATATTGTATTCATATGCAACTGTTTAGATATGTTAACTCATAAAATTGAGGTTGTATTGCTTCAGATTAGAATAAACAAAAACATAATTCTAGGAACTAGTTAGGTAATAATATATTTGTTTTAAGAAAAGAAAGAAAAAGCTTCCATTACTTCTGGATTTTTGAACATATTTGTCCTAAAAAGTAATAAATCTATTGTTATTACCTGATAATATATAACTGAACAAGAATTTCCTTATTTCACTTATATATTCTAAGGCTATATGAATCAGAAGTAATAAGAAATATAACTGGAATGTAACATGATCCCACACAGTGTGTGACTATCAGAATGCAGTTACATTCAGTTATAAATATAGGTTTTTTATAGAGAACCATCTCTTAGTATAATAAATGAAGAGATATCAGGAATTAGGATGTCAGTCCATTGAATCTTCTTGGTCCATGGATGATGTGGCATAACGGCCTCTTTTGTGAGAATGATGATTCCCATTTTGTTCTGAAATTTTCTGGGTGCTGCCTGAAGGTGAAGATGACGCCATTCTTCTGCGTGTGGGAGTGTTGCTGCTTGTGGGTTCTGTCAGATTTAATTTTAAAAGGGTTTGTTGTAGTTCATCTGCTGATCTGCTTCTGTAAATTGTACCTTGGTATTTAAATCTGACTGAAAAGGGGAAGCCCCATTGATACATAATGTTGTGGCGTTGCAGTTCCATTAGTTGGGGTTTCATGGATCGTCTTTTAGTAATAGTAAGATGGGATAAGTCAGCAAAAATTTGATAATTGTGTCCTTGAAAATTAAGTTCCTTTTTTTCTCTTGCAGCAATTAGTATTTGTTCTTTCGTTCTGTAATAATGAAATTTTGTGATTATATCACGTGGGGGTCCATCTTTCTTTTTGGCTGTGAGGGCTCTGTGTACTCTGTCCAGTTCTAAACGTTCAATAGGGATATGTGGCTTTAGTTCTTGTAATAGAGCAGTAATAGTAGATTGCAGGTCTGTCACAGTTTCAGGTATTCCCCTTATGCGCAAGTTTGAACGTCTGGCTCTATTTTCGTAATCTTCGAGCTTAGTTTGAAGTATTAAATTCTCTTTTTTTAATTGTTCCAATTCTGTTATATTTTCTTGGGTTGTAATTTCAATTTCATCCATTTTTATTTCTAAGGCTGCGGTGCGGTTTCCCAGCTCTCTTATTTCTTTGGTTAGGCTTTTTGTTATTTGGTCTGAGGTTTGTTTTAAAGCCTTATGAAGCATCTTTTCAAATTGTAATAATATTACTGGGGATACTGAGGAGGCTTGTGGAGAAGTTTGTGAGAGGATTTGTTCTGTATCTGACTCAAATGGAGAGTCTTGCTGTGACATTTTCTGTCTGTGAGAGCGCCCTGATGCTGTATCTTGTGAGGTGACTGGAGCTGCTTCAGCTGCAGTGAGTGCCTGTGAGCTCTTTGTGAGGTGATTTTTATTTCTGCCACGGTTTCCTCCCAGTACCATATTTCCTGCCCAAACTTTCACAGTTTGTTCCCTGGGGCAAAAAGGTTCAAATGGATACCTTTTGAGCCTGCGGGCTCCGCTTTGTCCTTCTCTTCTCTCCTCAGCGGTGTGGAGCTCTAACAATGCATGTCTGCCCTGCTAGGCTCCGCCTCCTGCCCCCTCTCTTATCCTTTATTCCAATCAGCAATGCGATGGTTTATAGGTCTGTCCACACTCTCTCCCACTATCCAATCTCCTTTCCTCCAGTGGGTGATATGGTTATACAAGAAAGCAAATCCTCATTGTGTAGTATACAAATTCAAATGTATTATATAAAAACATAGTAACTCACATATCAAATCAATTATAACCGCATCAGAAACCATGAACTTCTGGGATCGTCCGAAAACCGCTAATGAAGTCAACTTTCATTTTTTAGCCGATCTTCATGGTTTCTGATGCTGTTATAATCGATTTTAAATGTGAGTTACTGTCTGTCCTATGAGGCTGCATGACCCCTGACCCTCTGTCTGGACAGCGCTGATTGGCCCTGTGCTGATCACATGCATCCTCCCAAAAAAACAAAGAAAAAATCAATTTCACCTACTTTATATTTGCTGTGGTTGCGCTGCACTTTGAGTTTTTTTTTTTATATATATCTAAAGCTGGGCATACACTAGTAGAATTTAGTTAGAAAAAAATAATTTCAAGAATGCTCACTCGATTTTCTAATCCTTAGTGGGTTGAAATTGACATTTGTGTTCAACCACAGTGATGAAAATATTCTACAGAACAGGATGGAAATTTTTTCTCGTACAAATTTCTAACAGTGAATGTGGCTTTTGTTCAGGAAAGTCCATTCACTCCAAAATAGAATGTTAAAACCAAACATTTATTAGTACTTTCAAATGACATTCATCACATCATCGAACGTACTGATTAGAATTTTTGTATGAATGTTTGTACAAAGTTTTTTTAGAAAATGAATTAATGCATAGCCAGTTTAACACTGTTGCATAGCCCCAATCTCCAAAAACTCCTATAGCATATTTGCAGTCTCTGCACATCTCTTGTTGCATGTCTTCAGTTTCTGATAGCTTTCTGTAGCATTCGCTGAATATTATGTGTTTTCCATTGGTGATGTTAAGGACTGCACTTGAGGACCCTTATATCAAATGCATTGGCCACCTCTAGTATAAATGGCAGTCTTATCTTTAATTTTGCCAGGGATTTATCTAATGAGTTTTTTAAGTTTTTAAGATTCCAACACACTATTCCCAACACACACATTCCTGTAGAAATGGCTGTGCATATAAATGGTTGCTGAAGTGACCACCCACTGGAACCGTGTATTATCAGAGCAAGAGACTGTCACCAGCACACCAAGGATCTCCAGAATGAGTCCAAAGCTTTATTAAGCGATCAGACCGTTACAGCAGATTGCAATGTTTCGGAGCCACGCAGGACCCTTTCATCAGGTGCTCAGGTGATGAATGGGTCCTGCGTGGCTCCGAAATGTTTTAATCTGCTGTAACGGTATGATCGCTGAAAAAATCTTTGAACTCGTTCTGGAGATCCTTGGTGTGCTGGTGACAGTCTCTTGCTCTTTTAAGGATCTAAATCTCAAGACAACTTTGTGATGGACTAGGCTTGAAAGCAAAAAATCCCACTGTAAAGTGTACAGGCCCTGTGGACCAGTAAAAGTGAATGCTTACTCATTTAAAGATGAACTTCTGGCAAATAGATAAATACACAGATGAAATACATATAAGCAAGCTGTTTTACCCTCCAAAGGATTAGTATTTCTGTCCATCCATTTCTAAAATTTACACTGCTCTGTCACATAGCAAAGCCCTGTCTCGTGGGGCAGAAGACCCCTAGATCTTCTCTGCTGCAGTTAAAGGGGTTGTAAACCCTCGTGTTTTTTCACCTTAATGCATCCTATGCATTAAGGTGAAAAAACTGCTGACAGTGACTGGCCCCCTAGCCCCCCATTTTACTCACCTGACCCCCCTCCATCCCTCGGCGGAGATGCACTGGACCTCTCTCCCCTGGGTTCTTGGCTCTTGATTGGATAGATTAATAGCAGCCAGCCATTGGCTTCCACTGCTGTCAATCAAATCCAATGACGCGGGGGCCGGGGGGGCAGGGTCGAGTCCTACATTCTGCGTCTATGGACGAAAATGCTGGACTCGGGAGCATGCCCGCAAGGTAACCCCAGGGAAAGCGCTTCTCCTGGGAGGTTATACGATGCGGGGAGGAGCTGATAGCGCCGCCGGGGGACCACAGAAGAGGATGATCGGGGCCACACTTTGCAAATTGAACTGCACAGTGGAGGTAAGTATGAAATGTTTGTTATTTAAAAGAAAAACAAAAAAACAAAACTTTATAATCACTTTAAGTAACACTGACAAGTCTTGCCCCTCCCCCAGCCTAGTTGGATAGTGAAAAGAGAAGGGATAGACAGAGAAGCTCAATTTGCTGTTTTCTTCTATCTGCATTTATTACTTTATTAGCACATGAGCACTTCAGAACTATTGATTTACTCCTTGTGCTGGTCTGCTGTGCAGGGACTACAAGAGGTTGATATCAAGTCAAATTTAGTTATACATAAAAATACATTTATTGATGTATTAATGAATATAGAGTTGCATTAATTTGTGTCTGTGTATATATTTATTTGCAAAATGTTGTTCTCTAATTTATCACTGATGAGAAAATGTTAAAATAAAGTAGCCAGTTATAGTTCAGAATTTTCATCTTGGAGGCTATATATCTTGCGTTTCTGTCCCTTGTCCATCAGTGTCATTGTGCTTGTACTAGGCATCTGTTACATTACCATGATCTTGTGACATTTCTTTCCTTGTCCTTGCTGCTTGCTTGTATTTGTCCTTTTGATTTTTAGTTAAAGGACCAGACTGCACATTAATTTCAAGGCTTTCAGTGTCATTTTCGGCAAAAACCCTTGCAAGGTTTGTCATCAACTAATACTGAACATTTGTAATCACCAGAACACAAAAGGTCATATATCCCTTCAGGCATTAAAATGTGTTTCCTTTTATATTTATTAAATATTTTTTTGTACTTTTGTACTTTCACTACTTGCATAGGCTATTAACAACCTAACTCAAACACATAATATTACATACAAACACAATGATTTATTATAACTATTCAAAAATAAACAATGGGCAAACAGAAAAATGCACAGTTGATATACATACTGTATGTTAGACCTGTTTAACCTACCAAAGAAATTGGAAGTCTGTTTGCACAATCTTGTAATCAAGGCAGCCCTGCCAAACTGCACAGCCAGGACCTCCTTACAGACTATACTGAATTTTTTTTGCAAATTTCTGTTTATTGATTTTTATATAAAGTTACAAACACAACTCTTCAGCCTCGCAGGCCCCAACAGCAAGCACATAAAAAACACCCCCCCCCCCCGTTCCAGGCAATCCCATCTCACGTGAGACTTCACCCTCCCGGATACAAAGAAATCCCAAGGGGTTTGGGATAATAGAAGAAACAACAAAAAACTGAGGCGCCTCTGGGTGCAGACTTAAAAATAATTTAATGAAAAGAGCAGCAACAAAGATTGCACTCACATTTCAGTAGTGTTAAAAAGGCATATGGGAGTCCCAAGAGTAACCAAAGGGGTCCGTGAGGTCAATCATCCTGGCCATGGATGTGTGTCATGAGACTGGTCTTCAGCTGCGCTGTATCCACCGGCCGGCAACGATGGAGGAATACCAGAGTGAGGCTTGGAAGGCAAACAATAGTCCAGGTGAGGAATGATGACGCCACACACAATGCGACGCATTTCCTGAGTCAGAAAGACATGACGGCTGCACTCCTTTCTCAAGCAGCTTGAGCAGCTGTCAAAAACTGCCCCTGTACCGCCTTCTACCTTCCACTTTGAGGTATTTTCTCTGAAGGGCATAATATCCTCTAATGAAAGATTATACACTGTATGTTGGTAATTGCACAGTTGATAATCTGCACCTAAGCTATCTGACTTCTGTGAACCAAGTTGTTCTATATTTAGCACCCTGATGTTTAGGCAGGGTTGCTAAGTAAATTTAGTTTGCCAGGCAGTAGTTTCCCTGGTTAATTGTTAGTAGATCCACTGATTCCGCTCTAGTTCTGGACTTGCTGCACCTTCTCTCTTCTGTCGCTAGGTGGCGTTATGCTGGTGACATTAGATAGACAAGGGCTTAGCAAGGTCAGGTTATGAATGGATGGGCTGTCTCAGCCAATTGGCAGGGTTTCTTTAGTCCCTTGGCCTGCTCGGAGAGTCTATTTTTTTTTTGGTGGAGTCAGGTGATCAGGGTTCTGTGCCACCTGGATGGCTGTCTGGGTGGATGTGTGTTATGCTGCCCCGGGATGCTAGGGCACGGAAACCTGAGGCCTATCCCGGGGACATCTAACTGCTAGGCTGTCTAAGGACCTATCCAGAGGCAGGAGAAGCAGCGCAGGGTTGGGACTGCAGGATTGGAGTCCAACTGAGAATAACGGTTCAGCTGGACGGGGAACCAGTTGAGGTTGGAGGTAGAGGGGAAGCTGTCACCACTAAGGGAACATCCACCATGTTCCCGGAGACCATTGTGAGTAAGCTGAAGCCAGTACCAGAGCAGTCTTCTCACCAGCCGGGGATGGTGAAGAAGTGGGAAAACTTCAGCAAGTGCCAAGCCAGGGACCCAGCGAGACAGCAAAGGTGATGCTTGAGGAGCATCAGTAAATGCCAAGCCAGGGACCTAGCGGGTCAGCAGGGGTGACGCTTGAGGAGTATCTGTGAGTATCAAGCCAGGGACCCAGCAGGGAGGCGGGGGTGACGGTTTAGGAAGATACTGAATAATGGAAGTGGAAGAGCTCAGGGGATCCAGTGGCGATTGAGTCTGAGTCTAATGAGAGACTAGGAGCTCAGTGGGTGAAGACCTACAGTGAGCGACTGTAGCGTGCAAGGAGAACTATTCTGTGTTACCAATAGTTAAGTACAAGTACCGTTAGTGACTGTTACAAGATTTGTTGCCATTAGAGTCAGCGGTCCTACCTATACAGAAGTGGTGTCTGGCTGGAGGCCTTCCACTGTATAGCTGTCTACCTATAGAAGTCTCTGAGTCTGCCATTTATCATTGCATCTACTTAAGGATGCCCTGGCCCTAACCCTTTCTCCCACAGTTCTTGTTCAAGAGACAATAAATCTCTTTGCATTCAAAAAGTGTCTGGCGCCCATCACTTCAGCTGGTATTACACCCACAATGCCTTGTAACCAACTCTACCAAGAAGGATGTCAGCTCTTCCTGACTTTGGAGGTCCCCATTAGGCCTCTAGGGGTCGGGGCCATTGCTACATATATATACACATGTAACTGCTTGTTTCATTATATGATTTTCTCATATTAAACTTTTTTATAGAGATGTCGATGATTTCTACTTTTTTTCTCATCTCTGAGTAAAGTTGTGGGCTTAAAGCGGAGTTCCACCCATATAAAAGACACACATTTTGTAGCTGCTGACTTCTAATAATCGGACACTCACCTGTCGTACGGTCCAGCGATGTGGGCGAATGAAGCCCCGCTCCTCTCCCCCTCCTCTCCTCGGTGCCGGCATTGTGACTGTGGGCGCCCGGCTGCGCGCTGTGATTGGCCGGGCAATCTTCTGGGACTTGTGACATAGAAGATGGCACGGAGGGAGGGGAGAGAGGTGAACTTCCTTGTGGCTCTGCGGAGCCCCGGGAGGAAGTGGGAGCTGGATGCCCCTAAAAAGAGGGTATCCGCTCCCCCCCCCCCCCAAAAAAAAAATGACATGCCAAATGTGGCATGTCAGGGGGTCACCTTCACTTAAAACGGAAGTTCAATTTTTGGGTGGAACTCCGCTTTAAGCCCCCTACACACTATGAGAAAATCAGAAAAAAAATTCCGTACGAGGCACGATCGTTCGATTTTCGTATAGTGTCTACACAACTTTTGACATCTGATTCCGACTTTACAGACGAAAATTTCCAAAGGGACAAACTCCAAAATTTTTTCAGAAACGAACAGAAAAGACGATTTACGTTTAATGTGTACTGTTTTTGTATGATTTTTGTATGAGACATATTAGATACGAAAGACTGAGCATGATCAAAAAAAAACAAAAACAAAATATAGCTTTTGTTGTATGAGAATTTTTCTTACATTAGTTCTATCCTTGTTTCCGACTTGCTGTGTAACATCGAGGAAAACTGGCCGATCGTTTTTTCCCGATTTTTCATTTAGTGTGTATCCCACTTTAGTGATAGTTTTGACAATTGATGTGAAAAGAGAAGTATGGGGGGGGGGGGTTTATTCATACTTACCTAGGTGGATGGAGCATCAGACTGATGCTGTATCTGTCCCCCCCCCGTCTCTACTCTGAGAACAGAGCCACTGAACATCGCCGATAGCTCGGTTCTCGCAGATCCCCGAGAGAAAAGCTGCGTCTCTCCTCTCTGCTCCTCCACTCTCATTGAAGCGATGAGCTGTGGAGGGGCGGGGAGCTGCCGTCTCAGTGGCTCGCTGAGACGCTAAGACTGCCATCAATCAAAGCAGCTGGCGGATTCAGACTTGGAAGTCTGGGATGACGTGCTGCCTCGACTGATGGCAGTGATGTCAGCGGAGAGCAGACTTCAGACCGCTCTCCGCTGTAAACGGGTCACAGGAGTGCAAAACTAATTGCACTCCTGTGACCCATAGGAGAAGCCCAGCATAAAAACCTCAGGCTGGACTTCTCCTTTAATATCTATCAATACGCTTATAACACAGATATTCTGTCAGTCTTCTCTATATGTACTATATATTGATGTATACATACGAATATTAGAATAATCAACACAAATTATTTTCTTTTCTGTAATGTCCTTTATTCTTATATAATATAAAGCATTTCATAAGAAGAACTTATACAAAAGATGCCCCTGTTTAACCCCTTAATAACCCATAGTGGGAGATTTACTAAAATTGGTGCACTCAGAATCTGGCAGCTGTGCATGGTAGCCAATCAGCTTCTAACATCAGCTTGTTAAAGAGGAGGTCCAGTCAAAAAAAAAAAAAAAAAATTAAAAGTCAGCAGCTACAAATACTGCAGTTGCTGACTTTTAATTGGACACTTACCTGTCCCAGGGTCCAGCGATGCAGGGGATCGAAGCCCCGCTCGTCTCCCCCTCCGTTCAGCGGCGCCGGCATTGCAACTGTGGGCCGTGCTGTGCCGTGATTGGCCGCTCAGTCACCTGGGACCTGTAATGGGTCCCGATGATTGACAGGAGGGAGGGAGCAGAGCTGAGCCCTTCCTGTGCCGAGGGGGAAGTGATGTCACCAGCCCAGGCACTGGAAGAGGCAGACTACGAGGGACCCCCTAGCAGCAGGCATTTAGATGTAAGTTAAAAAAATATATATATCCAAATGTTGATTTGTAATTTTTTTTAGGATTTTTCATGTAGTTTTTTTTTTTTTTGGGTGGAACCCCACTTTAAGTTAGGCTTTGGCAACAAAACCTGGAAACTGATTGGTTTCTATGCAGAGCTGTACCAGATTTTGCCCTCTCCAGTTTTAGTAAATAACCCCCATAGTTTACCCTAATAAACCTTTAATTACCTCATTCTTCTCCTTTTCTTTTCAACTATTATGTTCCTATTCTTTTTTTGTTCATTTCTATTTTATTACCATTGATATTTTAACTTGTTTTGTTTTTGTTTTCTTGTTTTTTTAGTATTATTATACATTATATGTATTAGTTTATTATTCTAAGTAATGTCAAACTTATTGATGGGATCAGTCAAATTTCGATCCATGTATTGTCAGGCTGGTCGTACACATACACTACTGATCGACTTCTCTACAACCAGCCTGTTTTAAAAATTTCTGCACGATCAGCACCACTGGCTATAGCCAGCAGCATTGATCAGTGTATTTTGACTGGAAGTCTCCCTGCTGTCAGAATACAAAGGCTCAGCAGGGAGGACTCGCCCAGCTGCCTTGAGTCTGTTGACGGGGGGAATCGAGTCACTTTATTTTCATTAAACACGCTGGTTGAACAAAATATATGTACTGTATGTAATATACCTGTTGATCTTGCCAAAAGTGCAGTGTCCATATTACAATCATCCTTATAACACTTTTGGAAGCCTAAAATAAAGCACAAAGATCCTTACTTTTAGGGTAAACTACTAGTCTTATCAATCTGCCATGTAATGGAGATTAACAAAGGCAGAGACGTCCAGCCTGGGTGACAACCATGGCTGCTTCCATAGATACAGCGATCAAACATCGCCGATGGCTCAGTTCTCACAGATCCCCGAGAGGAGAGCTGGTGACTGTCAATCAGCAGCTCTCCTCTCTGCTCCTCCATGCTTACTGGAGCTCTGAGTTATAGAAGGGCGGGGAGCGGGCGTCTCAGTCTCTCACTGAGAGGCTGAGACAAGCATCAGTCCGGGCACCTGATGGATCCAGACTTTATTGTCGTGATGTTGCGGTGCCTGGACTGATTCCAGTGATGTCAGCAGAGAGTGGACTTCAGACCGCTCTCTGCTGAAAACGGGTCACAGGAGTGCAAAACGAAAGACTTTAAAACAAACCCATACTAGACAAAGTAACAGGTTTTCATGATAGAAAGCACTATAGGCCAGCTGTACCCATCTTCCCAGCTCTCTCTTGCCACCTTGATCTGGCTGGGCACTCCAAAATCATTACACAGGTTTCAACTTTCTTACACAGGGCTCAACAAGCTTCTTCCTGCCTCATATGGCTGTACTCGAACTGGGCAAATATTTGGTTAAGCACCTAGCGCTGCATTTTGGAGAGGCAAAAGAAGCAGCGGGCATTTCTCACAGCGGCAACTGCAATTCAGGGCAGCAGGGGTGTGCAGGCAAGGTGAGTACACACTATCATTAAATCGTTTTACTTTTCCTAGTATGACAAAATACATTTGCTTTATATAAAGATCTCTTAGCAAAGTAAACTTGCCTAGAAGACATTCATTTACTTTGGTGCAAACACAAAGGGGCTGTATTTCCAGGATTCTCAAATGGCAGTATTTTTGGAAATACTAATCTTTGTTAGATCAGGGAGCCCAGAAACAAACTGCCATAATGGCCAACAACACAGTTTCAACTTGAGACATCTTGACCAACGGTAACTTTTCTTTCAAATCAGATTCACAATGCATAGCCTGCAAGAAAATTCAGACCAGGACATCATTCTCAAGTAATCCTCGTGAGCTAAAGTACATGAGCTCAGATTTTACAGTGGTTACCCTCAAAGCCATAAAGAGAAAAATGCAAAACAAAAGCTGCCCTCCACACCAAGGCTTGTAAATCACACAGTAGAGTCACAAAAATAACTCAAAGGTCTGAAATAAAACAGAAAAACAAAGGGAGGAACAACTCCACGGGAGCACCAGCATCTCCAGGACATTGAGAGCATTTGGGGGTCAGAGCTTTCCTGGATATGGGTTTGTGGGTCTGATATTGTTCCGCCTTTTGTTTTGCGCACTTGGTTCAGGCCCAATGTTTGCTTTTTTACTGAGGATTATGAATCCTGTTTGGCACTGCCGAAAACCCATGTATATTTTCCTTGGTTCATTAATAGTTCTCACAAGTCTCAAAGAATAGCATTTTCCACAAAACCCATGCAGCTTCCAGGATTTCATGTTTCAACTACAATTCGGAAAACACAACTTTTTTCTTTCATTTTTTTCTTACTTCCTAAGCACATTAGAACAGTGAGATACTCCATTGTGCGATCGGTCCAGACATCTAAGCTGATGGGGTTATTTTAGTCTGACGCAGTATAGTTCACAACAAAGTTTATCTGGAATATGTGTCGTCTGTACACCTTTGAGGTGTAAAATGCTCTTGCAGAAATCTAAATAAAATGATGGCACCCTTGAATCATAGAAGTAAATGACAGTCGAAGATAGAAAACACTGACAAAACTCTAGGTTGTGTTTTGTGGGACTACAGAGGAGACAATGAGTTAGGACCTTATATATATATTTTTTGTTTAAGTGTGAATGTTTCGTCAGCTCTACAGATTCCTAAGTTCTATTTAATGCTTAAACAGTCCCATTGTTGATTTGTAAAACAGGATATACAAACTTCAGGGGGTTGTCTGAAGTAAGCAGCATGTTAAGAGCATGAAATAAGAGCACATTTGCATAGGTAAAAAGTTCCATGCCATAACAGCATAGTGTATTGGACAAGTATGATAAAGAATAAAGGTATTTTTCAGTTTTGGAAAATCTTTTGCACCCTGTGATTTTGCATTTAATGCGCTGTACTTGGTAAGAAATCAACTTTAATGAAGTTGCATAAAGATACATTAATACACAGTGGTGGTTGGTGTTTTTTTTTTGGGGGGGCGGGGAGTTGGCAAACAATCCACCTTCCGCCACCTCCCCCCCACGGTCGGGTCACGGACGGCACCCACCCACCTCCCAGTCGGTCGACCGGGTCACGGGCGGGTCACCCCCGGGTTGGTCAAGCAGTAGTCAGGGCCCCACACTTACACCATCTCGCGGGCAGCGCTGCGGGTGGCGGAAGCTTCCGGCCGGGCTGTCCCTGCGTCTCTTCCCTGCTCCTCTTGGCGGCCAATCCGATCAGATCTCCTTTCGGCCAATCGGGTGACGGGTCTCGGGACCTGCTTCCTGATTGGCCTGGAGGAGAATCAGTGTTACAATAACAAATATTCGTTTGCTATTGCCACACAACTGGGTGGGCTTTAAGCGCAGTGCTCTGCACCCTGAAGCCCACCCTTTTTTAAAGCCTATTAGAGCCTCTGGCTCTAATCAGGTGCTTAAAAAAACAAAAAAAAACCCTGATTGGAATCCATGCATCCGACGCCCTGCATGTAGATTGGTGCATGGATAGGGAGAAGGGGCGGCACCTGTGTGCCCCTAATGGATGGGCCGCCACTGTTAATACATTGTAATATAATTTAGAATTTTGTAGCTGTTTGCCACGTGGTATTCCAGATTGCACTGTCCCTCTGTAATGTTACATTGGATGTCTTTACTGTAAGCAAAGAAGAGGCTCGTGGTGGAGAAATGCTTTTCTTCCTGGGTTTCATAGAGGAGAGGGGGCAGCGCCCATGCGCCCCCTATGGACGGGCCCCCACTGGTGTCTGCTTAGTTACTACACAGCAAACACATACAAAACCCACTCTGCTCTATGGGCGGCCAGGAGTAAACAGACCCCAAGTTAGGTGGGTGTAAATGGACACAAGTTCATTTAAACTCGCCTATTCATAGTAATGCATGGACCTTCCAATCTGGTCTACTTGAAAAACAATGGGATCGCCCATGTGAAATGGGCCTAATGCCCCATACACACGATCAGAAATTCTGCCAGCAAAAGTCCGATGTGAGCTTTTGGTCGGAAATTCCGACCGTGTGTATGCTCCATCGGACTTTTGCTGGCAGAATTCCAGCCAGCAAAAGATTGAGAGCAGATTCTCTATTTTTCGGTCGGAAACAATTCATTGCATGCTTGGAAGCATTGAACTTCATTTTCTCGGCTCGTTGTAGTGTTGTACGTCACCGCGTTCTTGACGGTCGAAAGTTCAGAGAACTTTTGTGTGACCATGTGTATGCAAGCCAAGCGTGAGCGGAATTCCGTCGGAAAAAACATCCAAGATTTTTCCAACGGAAAATCCGCTCGTGTACGCAGCATAAGTCTTTTTTAGTCTCCCCTATTCAAGCTGAAGTCAATGCAAAGCAAGCATCAAATTCCCACAATGGAGATAACTAGCTTATAAGAATGTTTTTTTGAGGGTTTGAGGTTTTGTAACAGTGATGGGGATTGGGGGGGGGGGGGGATTTCAGTCTGTTAGATGCTTATTCCAGTACTTTTGTTTACAGCATATGCTGACATGCACTTGTTCTGTTTTCTTTATACTTCCTGTAAGTATTTTACAGAGGAAGTCTCCACTCCAGAACTCCTAAGGACTAATCACATCAGCAATCTGAAGATGCAAACAGTAACAGCAGTGCTTCAGTTTGGTAGAATAGCGTCTTTTAACCAGTGCATTAGCTGCTGGGAACCCAGAAATGGTGGTGTTCAGCAAGGTTGCTTCAGCAGTCCCCTCATGCCCTGACACATAACTTCAACCCTACCCTTAGAATGATCCTAATAAATTGGCCCATGCAGCTATTATATCTTAACCAATTAAAACAAAAACATTTTTATTCCTGATGGCTTATACCACAATACCACAGCCTGATCTGATCTGCAGTGGTATGATGTGAAAAAAGGGGTGGGACCCTGAAACGCATAAGCCTACCCACTTCTATCCATTGCACAGTCTACACAGTACTGAACAGTGTGTGTAAGGCTACACCTTAGCCGCAGCTTTAGGGTTGGCTTCTCTGTCGGTTTTTACCACTGGCTTTCAGATGTGTTGGTCATAGAAATCTCGGCTGCCCCTGCTGTCCAGTGCTTTTTTGGCCATCATCTGTGGGCTTCTACATTCCACCTTTGCTTTGAACCAGGCCCCTTGGGCATAATCACATCCCACACTGGTCGTCAGGCGGCTTGCTTGCATGCATCTTGCTCCGGCTCACCACCACCCAGCCTGCTGTCTCCCCCTGATCTGTGCTGTCACAGTCTGTAGATTCCCCCTCACCTCCTCCACTGTGGTCCAAGACATCCATGTAAGTTTTAGCTAATGCTTAATAATTAGATAGTCCTGTGCCTTGGTCACTTGTTTGCAATTCTCTGTGGGCCTACTATTATACTGACCATAACCCCTAAAACCCTCTCCTCTCCTAACACCAATGCTGACTAACTTGTGTAAGAAAGATGTATATACTTACTTATTTTCAGGCCACTCCAATCCGGTCATGTGATCCGGCTCCTCTGTGTGTCAGCAGCAGCTGCAATGGAGAGGAGGAAGCACCAACAGCCCCTGGGCCTTAGGAGTCTATTGACATCGCCACTCCCAAGTATTTCAGCTGTTGTTAAGTGTTCTCTCCTTTCTTCTGCAGACACTGCTGGCTGACACAGGGGAGATCCCGTGACCGGACTGGAGCAGCCTGACTAACGTTTAAAAATTCTTTATTACACGTTAGTCAGCATAGGTGTTGGTGGGAGCATTTTTAAGATTAGTTAGGTATAGCCTTGAATTCTAATGAAATCTCACTCTAATGCCCCGTACACATGGTCGGATTTTCTGACGGAAAATGTGTGATAGGACCTTGTTGTCGGAAATTCCGACCGTGTGTAGGCTCCATCACACATTTTCCATCGGATTTTCTGACCCACAAAGTTTGAGAGCAGGATATAAAATTTTCCGACAACAAAATCCGTTGTCGGAAATTCCAATCGTGTGTACACAAATCCGACGGACAAAGTGCCACGCATGCTCAGAATAAATAAAGGGATGAAAGCTATTGGCCACTGCCCCGTTTATAGTCCCGACGTACGTGTTTTACGTCACCGCGTTTAGAACGATCGGATTTTCCGACAACTTTGTGTGACCGTGTGTATGCAAGACAAGTTTGAGCCAACATCCGTCGGAAAAAATCCTAGGATTTTGTTGTCGGAATGTCCGAACAAAGTCCGACCGTGTGTACGGGGCATAACACTTAACTCTATACCAAAATCTGAAACTTAAAGCGGTATTAAGCCCAAAATCAAAAATGTAATATATTGCAGCTTACCAATCATTAGATGTGGCGGCTGTGTTAGTTTTCTATGTGCAGGCTTTTTCTTCTCTATTTACCTCTGGTGATCTGGACTCCCCTGGAGATCAAATGATTCAGAGTAAAACCATGACAGACTGATTTCATGGCATGTGCCAGAAGGAATAATACCACCATGCAGTGCGCCAGCATCCCTGGGTGAGCTGAGGCATGCCCCTATGTCATAACTATCATCTATATCTAAAATGTGACCCCCTGAGTCTGAAAAGGGGCCATAAGCCATAATGATAAGTCTGATTGCAATTATAGGAAACCACTGGTGCTGCTAGAACATTATCCCAGAGTATGACATCCCACACAGACATAATGGGGGTTATTTACGAAAGACAAATCCACTTCACACTACAAGTGCAAACTGCAAGTGCAAAGTGCACTTAAAATTGCACTGAAAGTGCACTTGGAAGTGCAATCGCTGTAAATCTGAGGGGAAGATCTGAAATCAGGGGAAGCTCTGCTGATTTTATCATCCAATCATGTGCAAGCTAAAATGCTGTTTTTTATTTTCCTTGCATGTCCCCCTCGGATCTACAGCGACTGCACTTCCAAGTGCACTTTCAGTGCAATTTCAAGTGCACTTTGCACTTGTAGTGCAAAGTGGATTTGCCTTATGTAAATAACCTCCAATGCACCTTAAGTGAGATCATCAAGATATGTCCTGCAGAAATTATAGGATATTCCTGCAACTGCACAAAACAGAGGAGTGCAGACTGGAAGTGTAATAACCCAAAGGCCAAGGTTTCACTGGGGATATGTAGTATGGCAGTGGTCATCAACCCTGTTCTCAGGGCCCACTAACAGGCCAGGTTTTGTGTATTACCTTGGGGAGATGCAGACTAGAATACTGCAATCAGTGAGCAGCAAATGATATCACCTGTGATGTATTTCAGTTATCTTGCAAACCTGGCCTGTTAGTGGGCTCTGAGGACAGGGTTGATGACCACTGTAGTATGGCATTGACAATTAGAAGGGAGAACAGATTAAGGATATAACTGTGGGCTGCGAAGGTCAAAAGGACCAATCAAAACCCTCACATACAGGAGTTGCAAAATTTACCACATTTTTAGGGGCTATTAAGACACAGTTTCTTGTTATCACCGTGTAACTGGCCAGTGGTGAATATCTGTTGGTGGTCAGCGTTGGGGCCCAAAGTCAATGTTGGAGCACTACAACTGGAGTTTTGTAGTGCTGTCCCTCTTAAGCAGGAATATAACTAAGATGGTGGCCAAAAGCCTCTCACCAACCTGGAGTTCACCAGGAAGATTTCTTCTTCTCCTGGGCGTCTGGAACAGCAACTCTGGATTTGAGTGGAGATGGTTTTTGCAATTCCTGACATGATGGCAGCAGACCTTGAATGTGGCAGTGCTTTGCTCAATAGGATCACAGCAGGATGGTCTATATATGGATTAACTCTTCGACACAGTAGCCTCAAACACATGATCGGATTTTCCGAGAGGAAATGTGTGATGACAGACTGTTGAAAATCCGACCGTGTGTATGCTCCATCAGACAATTGTTGGCCAACTTTCCGTGGACAAATGTTGGATGGCAGGTTTATAAATTTTCCATGGACAAATGTCTGTTGTCGGATTTTCCGAGCGTGTGTACACAAGTCCGTCGGACAAAAGTCCAAAGTGCAAACATGCATGCTCGGAAGCAAGGACGAGCCAGAATCGGTCGGTCTTGTAAGCTAGCATTCATAATGGAGAATTAACATTCGTGACGTGGCAAATTATGAAATCTCGAAAATGCAGTGCACAATTCTCTTCTTCTTTAATGGGATAATAATGAAGCTGCTTTGCTGCTGATACTGATGGAGTTATTGCAAACGAATTTTGAAAGGCTTTTTATTTTCTAGTGATATCAAGAATAATATTATTATGCTTGGTTTTTTATTTTTTATTTGGGCAAGTTACCACAACACCATTATCCCGTAGTTTTTAAGATCAAAGATACAACTATGTTGGTGTCCCTTGTTAATTTTACATTGTATTTTTTAAAATGTAACTGCCTACTCCCAAACATTTGAAGTAAAACACATAGCCAAGTATTATTCTCCACAATTGTTTTATTGTGCATTAAAAAAAAAGAAAACAAATAAAATTAGACATGCTATCTGCCAATAGAACTTAACCAAAAAGTGCATTCTATGCATCCAAAAATATAGAAAATATACAAAATCAAATCATTATTCAACCAAAAAAATAATATCAAAGCAATAACTCCAAGGCCAATAATAAATAACACGTTATCTCCTCCGATTCCGCAACATGGCTGGTTGACGAACGGCCGTTCAGAAACGTACTGAAAAGTGCAAATCAACACTCACCAAACATCTACTAACACAAAATTAGCAGAAGGAGCCCAAAGGGTGGCACTAAAGAGCTGAAAAACAACGTAGTGTGTCACTACGTTCGTATTTGTTGGCCAACAATTGTGTGGCCATGTGTATGCAAGAGAAGTTTGGGCCAACGCCCTTCGGACAAAATTCCATGGTTTTGTTGGCCAACAATCTGATCATGTGTATGAGGCTGGTATGGAATCCAAGTGCAGCAGCAAAGTTTTTTTTCTGTTTAGGGTAACAAGGTCAGTCCCTGGTGCACATTGCAGCAATGATCTCAAAGTAGCGGAGCAGTAGGTTTTATGGCAACCTAGCCTGCTTTACACACATACACACTGCAGCGCAGAGGATCCCCTGTCCTCTAGCAATACAGTTCTTACCTCCTAGCTGCAGCCTTTTTCTTTTCTCCTCAAGCTCTCTGCAGCACACACTGGGGTTAATTTACTAACGGCAAATAGTCTGTGTACTTTGCAAAGCGCAGTTGCACTCTGCAAGTGCAGTTGCTCCAGAGCTTAATAAATGAGCAGAAGCTCTGCTGATTTCCATCATCTAATCATGTACCACTCAGTCTTTCCCAAGCTGGGCCATGCCTGCCTGGGGACTACATCCCCCATGATTCCTTACACCTCCCTGAATGGGCGAGCCTCCTAGGGCTGCAGCTGCAGCCAATATAAATACTCCTTCATATCTAATGTGGAGAGGAGGGTATGGGCTTCAGCTCTGGGTAAGCTCTCCTCAGAGCTGAAGCCCATACTGAGTGGCACCCCCCTAGTTAAAGGGCCAACACTTCCTGGCTACACACTGTAGGTGCTGTTATGCCCATTTAGCCATTTCTACATTACTACACAGAGGTATGCTATGTAATAGTTTTTATTTATTCTAGTTTTTGTAAAGGAAAAGGCACTTATTAACTTAGTGTTAACAATTTTGGTTTTGTTTAAATAATATGTGCAGGTTAACATGTACATATAGGTTTACGTTGATGACAAATTTTCTTTAAGTCTTGAATTTTCTAAGATGGTGCTATGTGAAAGCTTTCGTATTATATACCTGCACAACAACATATGGCATTACGCTCCACTAAATCAAAGACAGTACTGTTTGATAAACTAGTCAGTCTGCTGATAACACTGACATTAAGCAGCCGAACACCATTTGACCCCAGAAATGGACTAAAACAACAAATATTTGGTCTGCTGCAAGGCGCAGTCAGCAAAAAAAATCCAAATACAAAAATTTTGACCAATCCAGTTAACTTTATCATGGCAGTTGATTATACTGTACATAAGCTGCCCTTTCATCAATTTCCATAAGAGAAAATTTAAGAAACCTGTCAGTTTAAAGCACAACTCCAGCCAAAAGGTATTTTGTTTTGATCGAGTATGGGACAGTTTGCTATTTCAATGACAATCACTCCCTCCATTTCTTGTGTAGGTGTCACAGGAACAGGAAATGAAGGAAAATCTGCCCAATGAAGTCACAGTTAGAAATACAACTTGACAAAAAGTTTATCTCTTCACACTCTCTCCGAAAGCAAAGGAAAACCATTTGCTGGACTTAAAATTTGCTTAGTAGCCATCTCTATGATGAAAAGCTGTCATCCAATTATTTTTTAATAAATGGCAGGGATCTTATGTAGAAGCTATATATATATATATATATATATATATATATATATATATATGTATGTGTGTGTATATATATATATATATATATATATATATATATATATATATATATATATATATATATATATATATATATATATATATATATATATATATATATATATATATATATATATATATATAAAAGCTAGGAGCTTATGTATAAACTGCTATGGCGTCTGTGAACTTTGGAACTCCCAGAAAAGCAGCCAATTTAGTGCAAATACATATATGGAAACTAATTTACATGGCAGAACAATTAAAATCTGTGTTTAATGTTTTGTGATCCAGGGAGCACTGTCAAACAGAAAAGCCAAATCCTCAATCTCTTTTGCAGCTGTGCCTACCACAGCTTGGTCAAAGAGCCACTGTAGGCTCTGGAAGGACCCCGACCATAATGTTGGGATCCACCTAAATGCTTGATCGGCAGCTGGCTTAGCCTCTCAGTGCCCTGCTGAGAGCAAAAGCCAGCTGCTACCGCCCTTCTCCAGCCCAAGCTGGCTAATTGAGAACTGAGCAATCACGGGTGATGTGATCACTCGGTTCTCAGGCTTACAGCTGGCGAGAGACAGCCGCAGTATCAGACCAATGCTGCAGAATGGAGGTGAGTATGTAGGTTTATTTTTTTAACAACCCTAAACTTCTCCTTTAACCACTTGAGGTCCGGGCCATAGCCGAATGATGGCTACAGCGCGGACCTCAATCTCCGGGAGGCCGTCATGGGACGTCCTCCCCTGTGCACGCGCAGGGTGCGCGGCGTGCGCGCTGTGATCACCGAGTCACGGAGACTCGGATGATCACAGATCCGAGTAAGGGGCCGGTCCCTGGCCCCTTAACATGTGATCAGCTGTCAGCCAATGACAGCTGATCACATGATGTAAACAAAACTCGGTGATCGGTTTCGTTTTCTCCTCACGCTGAGAGCGTGAGGAGGAAAAAAAAGCTGATCACAGGCTTATGTGAAAGGGACATCGGTCCCGAAGAGGAAGGAGGCACAGATGCCTCATCTGTGCCTCCAAATGCCATTTGTCATTGCCACCTGCCAGTGCCCACAGTGCCCACAAGTGCCACCTATCAATGCCCACAAGTGCCACCAACAATGCCCACAAGTGCCACCAACAATGCCCACAAGTGCCACCAAAAATGCCCACAAGTGCCACCTAGCAGTGCTGCCATCACTCAGTGCCCAATCAGTGCCCAACACTGCCACCCATCAGTGCCCATCACCGCCACCCATCAGTGCCCATCACTGCCACCTATCGGTGCCCATCACTGCCACCTCATCAGCGTACATCAACGAAGGAGAAAAATTACCTGTTTGCAAAGATTTATAACAAAATATAAAAAAAATATAATTTTTTTTTTTTTAAATTCTGTCTTTTTCAATTTTTTTAACAAAAAATATAAAACACAGAGGTGATCAAATACCATCAAAAGAAAGCTCTATTTGTGGGGAAAATTTCATTTGGGTACCGTGTTGTATGACCGCGCAATTGTCATTCAAAGTGCGACAGCGCTAAAAGCTGAAAATTGGTCTGGACAGGAGGGGGGTTTAAGTGCCCAGTAAGCAAGTGGTTAAAGCACAACTTCACAGACACAGGAGCTGACAGGCAGGGAGGGCAGGGGGGAAAGGAGGAGAGAGGAGAGCTGTGGATGACGGAGGCACGTAAACTGTCAGGGCTCAGCAACCATGATATACCGTGGTCAGTTTAAGGAGGAGAGGGCATAGCCAGGCAGGATCAGCCAGGTATTTCAGGTGATAGAAAGGGCCAAATTAAACTGCCCAAGCACTGTGTTGTATAACATGCTGTAAAGAAACAGGATCCATTTTTTATTTTTTTAGAGTTACAAACACTTTAAGCTGGCTATACACTAGTAGAATTTAATTCAAAAATCTTTGTTTTTGTAACCTTCATTTAATTTTCTGGTTAGTGGGGCCAAATCAATTGTCACTTTCAACCCTAGTGATGACAAAAATTGAAGGATGGAAAATTTCTCTTGAATGAATTGAGGTAATTGCAGCCATATTAGTGCACCTGTGAGAGAAGCAATTCAATACTGTGCTTTTTTTATTTGCACTAACATACAATTTTTCAGGACAAGTTTTCAGGGTGTGTCACCCTCATCAAGGTCCCAGCAGTCCTGATGAGGGTGACACACCCTGAAAGCTTGTCCTGAAAAATTGTATGTTAGTGCAAATAAAAAAAGTATCACAGACAGTGCTCAATTGTTTCTTGAATTAATAAAATTCTAACTGTGAATGTGGTTTTCATTCAGGAAAAATTACACATACTGTTTTGTAAAAGAAAACTGTTTAACCGCTTAAAGACCATCCCACGTACATATACTGCAGCAGGGCGGCCCTTTAGCACGAAATCACATACCTTTACGTGTTTTTTTCTTCCAGGTCAGGGGCGCGTACCTGCGCCACCGGCGACCTGCTCCCACTGTGATTGGACACAGTGGGAGCCGATCAACGGGTCCCGGCGGACAAACGCCGATTGAATGGCAGTCTGCCTATGTAAACAAGGCAGATCGCCATTCTGTGACAGAAGACAGAGATCTTGTATTTCTGCTAAGCAGGAACACAGATCTCTGTCTTCCTACAGTACAGGCACCCCCCCACACAGTTAAAAAGCACCCCTTAGGGACACATTTAACCCTTTGATTGCCCCTGATGTTAACCCTTTCTCTGCCAGTGTCATTAGTACAATGACAGTGCATATTTTTTAGCACTGATCACTGTATTAGACCCCATTCACACAGGGACAACACGACTTGAAGGCGACCTGCACACGACTGCCCGGGCGACTTGCAAAACGACTTCTGTATAGAAGTCTATGCAAGTCGCCCCAAGTCGCCCCCGAAGTCATACAGGAACCTTTTTCTAAGTCGGAGCGACTTGCGTCGCTCCCCTTAGAACGGTTCCATAGCACAGAACGGGAGGCGACTTGTCAGGCGACTAGGTCGCCTGACAAGTCGTCCCTGTGTGAACGGGGTCTAAGTGTCACTGGTCCCCAAAAAAGTGTCAAAAGTATCACTTAGTGTCTGATTTGTCCGCCACAATGTCGCACTCCCACTATAAGTCGCTGATCACTGGCATTACTAGTAAAAAAAAAAAAATCAACAAAAATTCCATAAAAATATCCCATAGTTTGTAGACGCTATAAATTTTGCGCAAACCAATCAATATACGCTTATTGGGATTTTTTTTACCAAAAACATGTAGCAGAATACATATTGGCCTAAATTGATGAAGAAATTTGATTTTTTACATTTTTTTATTGGGTATGTTTTATAGCAGAAAGTAAAAAATATATATTTTTTTTCCTGTATTGTATTGTCTGTATTTTTTTGTTTATAACGCAAAAAAATAAAAAACGCAGAGTTGATCAAATACCACTAAAGAAAGCTCTATTTGTGGGGAAAAAAGGACATACATTTTATTTGGGTACATCGTCGCACGACCACACAATTGTAAGTTAAAATAACGCAGTGCCGTATCGCAAAAAATGACCTGGTCCTGAAGGGGGTAAAACCTTCTGGGGCTGAAGTGGTGAATATGCCTGGGGTTCCATTCAGGTAGCAGGTGTGGACAAAACTGTAAGGGCTTTCAAACTAAATTAGTTGACTCAATGATGGCAAGAACGTATTCTCTAATGACTAACTTTTCAGAATTCCCGTATGAATGTTCAAACATAATTCTACTGGTGTATGGCCAGCTTTATATTATCATCTCCCAGACTTGTAGTCTGGGGATGGTAAATATAGGCGGTTGATGAGCAGTTTTCCTGCCTTCCTCCATGACCACCACTCTTATGCCCCATACACACGATCGGACATTGATCGGACATTCCGACAACAAAATCCATGGATTTTTTCCGACGGATGTTGGCTCAAACTTGTTTTGCGTACACACGGTCGCACAAAGTTGTCGGAATTTCCGATCGCCAAGAACGCGGTCACGTACACCACGTATGACGAGACTATAAAAGGGCAGTTCAAAACCAAGCGCGGCACCCTTTGGGCTCCTTTTGCTAATCTCGTGTTAGTAAAAGTTTGAGAGACGATTCGCGCTTTTTCAGACTTGTGGTTTTCAGATCGTTTTCTGCTGTTCAGTTTGTGCTTGTGGGTTTGTATCTGCTCTTCAGTGCGTGCAGTCAGTTCGTATTGTACTATTCATTGTGATCTTGTCCACTCGTTACTGTTTTTCAGGTCGCTCTTCACAGGCCTTGCTGTTCTTCAGTGCGTTCTGTTACTTCGTTCTGAGCAGCCGACCGTTTTCTAGCCATGTTGCGTATACGTACTCCTCGTAGAGTTCATGCTGTGCGGGGGCTTGGTGTTGGGGTCCTGACCTTGACACAAGCCCAGTCCATGAACAGGGTGGGGAGGAGTTCATGGACCAAGAATTGGTTGCTTCAGCGTGACCAGTTCTGTCATATGCCTTTGCTCCGTGAGTTCCTTGAGAATAATCCTGATGATTTCAGGAACTTTCTCCGGATGACGGACCCCGTATTTCACCGTTTGTTGGCTTTGCTGACCCCCTATATCAGCAGGCAGGATACCTGCATGAGGCAAGCCATCACTCCGGAGCAGAGGCTCGTCGCCACCCTGCGGTACTTGGCGACGGGGAGAAGTCTGCAGGACTTGAAGTTCTCGACAGGCATCTCCCCCCCAGGCTCTGGGGATCATTATCCCAGAGACCTGTTCTGCCATTATCCAGGTCCTGCAGAAGGACTATATTAAGGTAAGATTTTTATCCTTTTTATCCTTTAACATCACATTTTATTGTATATAATGTATGCTAATATATTGTATTTCTTTCCTCATTCCCTAATTACCATGATTGAAAACTCCCTACAAAAAATGTTATACTGATGTTGGGCAAGAATGTTTGTGTCTAATCTGCTTTCCCTGTTTATGTGCAAAATTACTAATTTTTTTTTGTTTTGACTCCACAGTTTCCTTCCACGCCACAGAAATGGCAGACTGTGGCCTCCCACTTTGCCCAGCGGTGGGACAATTGATAGGAAACACGTCCACATCGTCCCACTACCCAACTCGGGGTCATACTATTACAACTATAAGGGGTTCAATAGTATTGTGATGTTGGCGGTGGTGTCGGCTACTTATGAGTTCCTGTATGTGGACGTGGGGAAGAATGGCTGGATGTCCGATGGTGGAGTCATCGCCCAGACGGAGTTCTACAGGCGTCTCCAGAATGGCAGCTTGCCACCTCCAGAAGACAATGTGGAAGGACTCCCTTTCGTCTTCGTTGCGGATGAAGCATTTGCGCTGGGGGACCATCTTATGCGGCCATTCCCGATGAGGACCCTCACCCCGGACCAGAGGGTTTTTAACTACCGGCTGGCCAGAGCCAGAAGAGTGGTGGAGAACACGTTTGGAATCATGGCCAGCCGGTTCCGCCTATTTCTTACACCCGTACACATGGCGGAGTACAAACTGAATCACATTATCCTGGCGTGCTGTGTTCTACACAACTTTTTACGGCAACATTCTGCCAACTATGCTGGCTCAGTTGGGCCTGAGGCCGGAATTCAAAATGAACCAACCCTGATGGCACTTGAAAGTGGCCGTCCTGGCTTGCGCCCCCTGAGTGCCCGTGATGTCCGGCTAAGATACCTTAAATTCTTTGCGGGTAGGGGGGCTATCAATATGCCAGACAATGTCTAAAACCTTTTTCCAATTAAAAAGAAAAAAAAATCTTTGGTGAAATTTACTGCTTGTGTTTGTTTTAGCTGACCCTGACAGAAATGTGGTGAGTCCTGAAAATGGCGTGATTGTGTCACATTACAAAGCACTGTTAGGTGTTAATTACTAAAGGAAAAGACACTTTGCACTACAAGTACACTTGAAACTGCACTGAAACTGCACTTGTAGTGCAAAGTGGATTTGCTTTTAGGAAATAACACCCATTGTCACTGAAAACAGCAATTAGAGCCCAACAAAAGTGTTGTAGCGTTGAGACAATAATCCACACAATCTTGGTTCGCAATCTTTTTAATACCAGCACAATCACATGTGCATTTCCAAACGGTTTTTTAAAACAAACCAACATGTTTGTTGTATAACAATTTTTGGGCTCACATTAGAAAAAGTAGAAATGTCCATTTGAGATAAAACAGGCAAGTTTAAATCCAACTAGAAAGACACAAATCTTGAACTTACAAAGTTCACATTTGGTAGAACTTGAAGGCAATATCAGACATGAGTATTTACAAACTGTGTTTGATATTGCGTTCAGATGGGGTGAATTCACCCCAGGAAAAGCCAAATTTTGAAGATGCACACAAATTTACGAATGTCAACATGTGCGACCTGCCATCATGGGGGATCAAGGGACGTGTTTTGGGGGTGCAACCCCTTCTTCACAGCTACTTTATTATTGAGGAAGGGGTTGCACGCCCAAAACGCGTCCATTGATCCCCCATGATGGCAGATAGCACATGTTGACACACTGTGTGCATCTTCAAAATTTGGCTTTTCTACAATTTGTCAAAAAATGTTAAAAAATTGTAGCACACCAAAAAACAAAGGGATTTGGAGGGCTTTTAAACTCTCCCCAAAACATCAATGATGTTCTTATTTTTTTGAAGAACATCATTGATGTTTTTCTTGATGTTTTCCAAGTCCCTATTACACCCCATGATCTCCCCAATCAGGATCTGTGCACTTTCCGGGGTTAAAGGATCTGGATCCACAACATCGCGATCACCTAAAAAAATAGAAACCAAAAAACACCATATATTATAAATATGCCGGCATCCATCTCTTACCTGAGCCTGAGGTCGCAGACACTCACCTGTTGTGGTGACAATTTCCACCACGTCTTCCTCCTCATGCTCTGCTTGTCTTGGGTGGATTTCCTCTTCTTCCAGAGGTGGGGGGTCTCTGGTCTCCTCGGATGAGGGGTGTCCTCCGAGTCTTTTCTCCCCTATGTACAAAAAAATTGGTATACTTAGCACACAGATATTTGATGTCAGAACTATAAATATGAAACATTGCTTGGAAGTGGGGTACAATTTTGTTTGTGGACAGAGTTCCAAGATGTAGCATTTTGCTTGTCCTTTGTCAAGCTTGAATACTTTACCTTTTTTGTACAAGCTTCACAGATGGAGACATCCCTATAGTATACACTGGAGCACCTGTGTGGGCCCCCTAATAAAAAGGGTGTTCTTGTGTCCCACACTAGTGCTCCAGCGTCCAGATGTGTAAACTGCTGCTGAGTGTCCTCACCTTACACAGAATCTAGTTTGCATTTCATTCTAGTTACAAACCCATTTACACAACCAAATATTTGTCAGACAAGTAGGCCCTAAAAAATGTGGGGAAATGCATATGGCCAAAACAATAGTGTTTTCCATGCCGAACGAACAATGTTTGATACGAACGAACAATGTGCCCATGAACATGAAAGTTGACATTTTAAACTGGATAACAGTTAATAAAAGCACATTGAGCAGCACGAACGTAATAAACATAGAATATGAACACAGGACAACTACTTACTTTTTTGCAGCACTCTCCAGATCTTTCTGTACTGCTCATGTTCTCTTAATTTGAGGTCCGACCACCGCTTCCTGAGCTGATCTTTCGATCGTCGTAACCCGAATTTCCGGTGCAGAATCTTGACCACTTTCGCCATGATCTTGGCCTTTCTGACATTGGGGTTGGGGTAAGATCCATACTTCCCGTCATAGTCAGCCTTCTTCAGGATGTCCACCATCTCCAACATCTCCCCAAAGGACATATTTGATGCCTTAAATCGTCTCTTCAGGGATCGGGACGTTTCTGGCTCCAGGCTTTCCTCCCCCTCCTCCTCGTTGCTGTAATTAGCACGCACCTGCTGTGTCTCCGCCATGTGCTCTTCCCCCACTGCGCCGAACAAGAATGGGCGGAGAATAGACCAGAAAGAACGTCAGGGGCGGGCGGAGTTACACGCATGAGCAGTGTCTATAAAGCGTAACACGCTTGCGTAGTACGTACGATCTGTGAGCGGAGGAAGGAGTATCGGAGGCGCTGATCGTGAAAACGAAGGTAAGATCTAAGCTTGGGCCTATACTGCTTCTAGATTGAGGCCTATATTGTAACTATATTAGGAGAGTTTTGCCTGACATTAGGGTTTGTCTTGTGTTGTGTCTTGCAGATAAAATGGATGGCTTCAATGACCACAACTTCCTCCCCCTGTTCATAGACAAATACAGGGAGCTGCCCTGTCTGTGGCAGGTGAGACATCCCCAATACAACAATAAACAAAAGAGGCAGGCAGCGCTGGAGAAACTGCTGGAGTTGGTGAAGCCGGTGGTCCCCACAGCAACCATCCCCTATTTAAAAGCCAAAATTGGTGGCCTGAGGAGCACTTATCTTAGGGAGCGCAAGAAGGTCACGGATTCCCAGAGATCTGGAGCTGCAGCAGATGACATTTATGTCCCCAGGCTATGGTACTATGAGAGACTGCGATTTCTGTCAGACCAGACTGGAGTCAGGGAATCCCTCTCCACCTTTCCTTCCACCCTATCTTCCACCCCACCTGAGGCTTCCGATGTCCAACCTGGGACTTCCAGCCAGGAAGAAGTGGAGGAGCCCAGATGGAGTCAGGTATAGCATTCTTCTACAGATTTCTGGGCAATAAATAAATAATGTTTACTAGATGTTATTATTGATCATTGATTGCTGATTTCATAAAGTGTTTTACATATCAATAGACAGTAGTGGGCACCAAAAAGTCGGACAAGAAAGAAAAATGCTGAGCTCAGAATGATAGTCTGTTATATTTGTTAACATTCAATTTGCAACAGTCATGAGATGAAAATTGTGTGTGATTGATGAAGAAAAAACTAAAACTATGTCCCTTTTTCATACACATGAAGACCTCAGCCAGGAGGACGAGGCTGTGGAATGTGGCAGCCAGGAGGAGGCGGGGGGTAGTGGGAGCCAGGAGGAGGCGGGGGTTAGTGGCAGCCAGGAGAAGATTGGGACCAGTCGTAGCCTGACCGAATCGCAGGTTCCTCCCCTCCGCCTTCCATACAAAAGACCGAGGAAGGGGACTCATGTGCAGGATTCAGCGCTCAGGCTCATTCAGGAGGCTTCTGCATCCCTCAGAGCCTTACCCACTCCTGAAGAGGCCTTTGCCTGCATGGCTGCCACCAAACTGCAGGGCGTGCAGGAGGGTCAACGCAAGCTATGTGAGGACCTTCTGTATAAAGTAAGGGGGTGAATGGCGAAATAACACCCAATACCCACCTGAGTGAGTTGGCCCCTCCTTCTCCTCCTGCCACAATTCCACCACCACAGCCACAGCGTGGAAGGAAGCATAGAAGGAAGACCAGAGAGTGATGTCCCTGGGTTCAGTCTGGTCTGACAAAAGATGCAGTCTCTTGTATGACCACAGCCTGGGGACATAGATGTCATCTTCTGCTTTCGTGATCTCTGGGACTTCTGGACCAGACTGCACTCCCTTAGATATGGACTCCTCAGGCCACCAATTTTGCTTGAAAATAGTTGATGTCTGCCCTGGGGGTCACTGTTTCTCCAGTGTTGCCTCCCTCTTTGTTTAGTTTTGAGCCCTTAATAAAGGAATTTTTGTTTCAATTATACTCGCCTATGTGTGTTTTTCTTCAAAAATGACAGTTTGTTTGTGAGGAGGCAGGTACATTTCAAAAATACAATGTGAAATTAACAAGGGACACCAACACCAAACAATCTCCTTGAGATTAAATAATACAAGATATCAATGGTGTTGTGGTAACTTTACACACAAAACACAGACAAAAATATTATGGAGTAAAACACCAAAATACCAAAAAAAAACATCAGCCTGGGAAAAAATACAAACACAAAAAAAAAAAATGCCTTGACCAAAAAAAAAATATATATTTAAAAACCAACAAATAAAAATTTGGTCAGATGTGACAAATCTAAATATATTGAAGGAATCAACATAAATAATAAAGAAAGAAGTTTGTGAGAAGTCTGTGTGAATATGAGCAGCAAAACTACTTCATTCTTCTCACATTATAAAGAAGAAGAGAGTGCGCTGTATTAAACAATTTTTTACATTGCAGCGTGACGAAAGTGCTGTATCCATTCCGAATGCTAATTTTACCAGACCGAGCTGTTACGTTTTGGAATTTCTTCTGAGCATGCGCGGCACTTTGTGCGTCGGAACTGGCCACACACGGTCGGAATTGACGCGATTGGATTTTGTTGTCGGAAAATTTTATAGCCTGCTCTCAAACTTTGTGTGTCGGAAAATCCGATGGAAAATGTCCGATGGAGCCCACACGTGGTAAGAATGTCGACAACACGCTCCGATCGGACATTTTCCATCGGAAAATCAGATCGTGTGTATGGGGCATTAAGCTGTAAAGGCAGCAGGACAGGCTTGTGCACAAAACAACATCAGGTTTTAGTCTGCATGAAGCTCGGTTTTCTTGAAACATGAAGCTCATTCAAGTTAGGACCACATTATATATGCTGTAAATGTTTAAACAAAAAAAAAAAAATCAGCTGAGTCACAGACATGATGCCTATACGCTTGATACAACGTGGCTGTTTTACTCAATCACTATTGTAGGCTGTGCCTAATAATTGTCAGGTTCTGATTTAGATAGCAAAAAATTATTTTACATGAAAATGCAGTGGTAAATCTCAGCAAACAATAGCAAATACGATACTCTGTTTTTCAAACGTAACTGAAATAATTTCAACAGAACGACAGCATGAATTTCAGTGATTCTTGGGTTACATAAGGGAAATGGCTTTATTACAGAAGAAATGTCTGACTGATGTCTTTAATATTTTATACAGAAACACAGATGCAAACACAAAATCCATGGCTAGCACTCTTGTAGTGCAGATCAGAGTACATTGTTCTAGGAAGAATGTTATTATTCACGTTTGAAAGGACGTTAAAGCAGAACTCCGGGAAAGTTTTTTTTCTACATGTCCTTGTTGCTGATCTCCTACCTTCACCAACTAAGTCACCCATGTTCTTCTGAGCTCTGTAGTTCCTCTGTAATAGGCTGCTCATCTTGCTGAAAAACCCTTATTGCCTGGTGACTTCCTGTTTGTAAGACCACTGGCTGCTATCCCTCCCATAACCTTAGCCAGTGGTCTGACATGCCCAGTTGTAGTGCTTTGAAAGCGAGCAGGGAGAAGCAGAGATGTAGTGGGCGAAAGGGGCCCACAGCCCCCGGTCTGTGCCTTTCACCCCAGCAGAGAAAAAAAACTAACAGCCCCCCCCCCCACAGAAGCCAGCCTAACAGCTGTCTGACCAGCTGTAGTACACATAGGCCGACATTTGGCCCGTGTGTACTAGGCTTAAAGTGTTAATGTGCTTAATTTTTTTTTAGCAAAGTGTGGAAAGTAGCAGAATAAAAAATATAGGTGAAGGGGGTGCAGTCCTGCAATACAAAATCTCCAATCGGCAAAGCCAAAAAAATAGGCATCAAGAGGTGGCAACATTGTCTGAATTTGCACATGAATCAGAACCAAAGACGCACAGGACTCTTTTTAAGTACAGACCACTGCCGCCCTGGAGCTGTGTGATCCGTCTCCATTGAGAGCCGGTCACACTCTCCTGTCATGCGAATGGGATGCGGAGAAAGCCGCATCCCATTCACATATGTGTGATCCCGGCCTAACTGTTTATGTTGGCACTGCAGTTCGTATCCTCCTATAGCTTTTTCCAAGTGGGCCCCCTTTGCTTGTGAGTGCTGAACCGCCATGAGGCTGAAATATGGACGCTGGTCTACAAGCTCAATGCCTCTACTCCATTATTGCTCCATGCTGCAGATGCACAAGGAATGGAATTTGTCATTGAAGTCACATAAGATAAGGCTTTATTGACCTTTGGTATCACATATCTCACTAATCAGTATTTATTATTAAACAGCAATTAGGAACTGATTTTCATTGAATTTACTGGTAAATACATTAAACAGTTGAATTGCCCTTATTTATCTGCAGTTAAACCATAAAACACTAAACCGTTGACTGGCTTTTCGAAACAGGACTACTGAAAACTATTAAGATGGCTTATGACTGCCTTTTTTTTGTTGATAATAGACAAACACATACTCAAAGGATCTTTCTTGTTTCGCATAGCAGTTCCTTAGTAATTCTTAAATGTGGTGTTTGTTTACGTAGTGTAATTATTAGTTTTATGATGTGCAATTTTCATACATGTCTTTCTGGTTCTCCATGTTTTGTTTTTAATCACCATCGTGGTCATGGAATATACTATGACCTTAAGCCTTCCAATTGTAATATAGGGCATTGGGTCATTTTCTTTATGGCTCTGCCTGTTTGTGGTTCACAGACCTTCAGAAGAAGAGAAGCTGGGTGATGTGTGTTTTTGCTATAGAGAGACATTCCTCTGCTACAATCTGTTTACCATCTCAGGTTTCAGTCCAGTCTCCTGTGCTTGTTGATCTGTCCAGGCTATGTCTGCTGAAATAACAAGCAGAGTGGGAAAAGCTAACCATCCTAAGTATGGACCTGTTGACATTATTCACAGTCTCTGTTTACCTGAGATGACTTATGGAGCACCCTGATGTCTAAAAGCTTACACGTTTCTGGCTCAGTAACAGAAAAATTATTATCCAACTACCTACAAACATTAGACAGTGTTCAACCTTGCATGTGTAATCTGGCTAATGAACAGTGTTTCTACTTTAAAATTATGGTAAAAAGAAGCACAATTGAAAACCTGCAACACAAAGGCATAATGAGCTAGTATGCATCGCATACTAGCTTATTATGAAATGCTTACCCTAGACCGAAACCCTGCAGCGGCACCAGCACACCACTGAGATGGGTGACATCTTCCCCAGTGTTTCTTCCAAGTTTGCGGGCACCAGCGTTGTGATTGGCCGGAACTGCAATGACATCACTCCCATGTATACGTGCGGGAGCCGCCGGTCACTGCACAGGGCCCTGAAGAAACTGCATGGGCGGCTGTTCCTTCAGAGCGCATGCGCCAATGACTTCGGCAGCGGCGTATATAGTAAATATCTCCTAAACAAAACGGTGCAAGTTTAGGAGATATTTACAGTACCTACAGGTAAGCCTTATTATAGGCTTACCTGTAGGTACATCTAAAAAGGAAGTCTTTACTTCCTCTTTAAAGTGTTACCGAACCAAGGACCCTGCATTCACTATATCTGGTCTCCCACAGGACATAGAAATACAATTATTTTAGTAAATATAAACTACTACTAAATACCTTTCTCGTCAGAAATTAGCAGTCTTGTGACTTCTATCAGTGTCTGGTTAAAGTTTGTAGGAGGATTTTTTATTCTTCTTTGACAGTTCTATGAGGATGCAGGACCCCTGACCCTCTGTCTGGGCAGTGCTGAGTGGCCCTGTGCTGATCACATGCACCCTCCCAAGAAAGAAAAAAAAATTCTCTAGCAATACACACCAAACTGAGCATGTGCTCTTTTCTATCTTGAGAGGGATTGGGGACAGTGCAAGAGGGGGAAAATCAGAGAAGACAGGACCAAACAGCCTTTTTACACAATGCGGAGGATTAACCCCTTAGATTCCACGATGAGTATAACAAGCATGCTTTACTGCATATACAGACTTATTTTAATGTTGTGGGTTTAGTAACACTTTAAGCCTAGTACACACGGGCCAAATGTCGGCCCATGTGTACTGCAGCTGGTCAGACAGCTGTTAGGCCGGCTTCTGTCGGGGGGGGGGCTGTCAGTTTTTTTTTTTCGCTCAGCTCTGCTGGGATGAAAGGCACAGACCGGAGCTGTCATTTGGGCCCCCTCTATCCTGATTAGCTAACTGACTTTGATTGACAGCCGCGGGAGCCAATGGCGCTGCTGATGTGTCTCAGCCAATCAGGAGGAGAGTCCCGGATGGCCGGGGGACTCGCGGACATCGCTGGATAGAGATGGGGCTCAGGTAAGTATTAGGGGGGGCTGCTGCACACAGAAGGCTTTTTATCTTAAAGCATATAAGGTATTAAGACAAAGAACCTTCTGCCTTTATAACACCTTTAAATGTACTGATGTTATGTAGCAGTATCAGTCACGTGATCAGACAAACAGTAATATAATTTCATCTTATACTCTTACTGTATGAATGCAAAATAAATTGACACTGCCAATAAAATGGTTAAGGGTCATGTAACAAGCATAAAACAAAGTACAACAGGCAATTAAACTAATGTAGTACACGACTGCCTTGGGGTAGTTCCCACAAGGGCAACCAGGTGGCAGCACAATATGTCATAACAGTATCTAAGAAATCAGAGTATAAGATGAAATCACTAAGTTCCCCCACCTCCATGCAGGGTCCTGGGTTTAGTAACACTTTAAGACGCTGGCGCCTGGACCCAAAGACCAGCAAAGAGCTGGGTCAGGTAAGGACATCGCTGGATCTTGGAACAGGTAAGTGTGTGTTTTTTTACAGTATGTGTAGCTGCTGACTTTTAAAATGTTGTTTACAGGTTGAAGATCCTCTTTAACGTGTTTACTTGGAGCACCTGCTGACTTTATTCATAGCTACGCAATCATAAGTCTTTTTTTACGGCTTAATAGATATTTGTTTATGGGCAGGTTTAATAGTATATGGGGAAAGACTCCCATACTAATCTAATTTCATGTATGAATCTGATAAATACAATATAGACAGCAGGATGCTTTTTTCCTTATGTTTTAGCAGCAACAATGTGTGGGGGATACAAAGGCGGCATTAAGGGTTAGGGCTAAGGTATCATGTCACATCCATATAAAAGATAGGATTTTTTTAACAGCTTACCTGTAAAATTCTTTTCTTAGAGTACATCACAGGACACAGAGCCATAGTAGTTACTATGTGGGTTATATAGGCCACCTTTAGGTGATGGACACTGGCACACCCTAAGACAGAAAGTTCACTCCCTATATAACCCTGCCCATTACTGGGAGTACCTCAGTTTTTGTAGCAAAGCAATATACGTGTATCCAAAGAGGGGAGGGATCTCTGTGTCCCGTGATGTACTCCAAGAAAAGGATTTTACAGGTAAGCTGTTATAAAAATCTTATTTTTTTTATCGTACATCACGGGACACAGAGCCATAGTAGTTACTATGTGGGATGTCCCAGAGCAATGCTATCTGAGGGGAGGGAGACACAAACAAAAATAGGGCGCCATCAGACCTGAGGACTTATACTGCTGCCTGCAGCACACTGCGCCCAAAGGCAATATCCTCATGCCTTTTTACATCCACCTGATAGAATTTGGTAAATGTATGGACTGAAGACCAAGTTGTGGCCTTGCAGATTTGAGCCATGGAGGCTTGGTGATGCACTGCCCATGAAGCAGTAACAGCCCTGGTAGAGTAAGCTTTGATTTGAAAAGGTGGAATCTTCCTCCTCAAACCATAAGCTTGAACAATTACTTTCCGAATCCACTTAGAAATAGTAGATTTCGATGCTGCCTGTCCTTTCTTAGGACCTTCAGGCAACACAAACAAAACATCCGTTTTTCGAATCTGAGCAGTCGCCTTCAAGTAGACTTTGACTGCTCTCACTACATCAAGAGAATGTAGCGACTTTTCTTCCGAAGAACAGGGTTCTGGAAAAAATGAAGGTAGAACAATATCCTGGTTTAGATGAAAACCTGACACTATCTTCGGTAGAAAGTTAGGATGAGGACGCAATACTACCCTATCCTTGTGAATAATTAAATATGGCTCTTTACAAGAAAGAGCAGCCGACTCTGATACCCTTCTTGCAGAAGATATGGCTACCAGAAAAACTAGCTTCCTTGTCAAAAGGACCAAGGGGATATGTCGTATCGGCTCAAAAGGCTGTTTCTGTAATGCCGGCAGAACTAAATTCAAGTCCCAAGGGTTCAGGGGTGACCTAACCGGTGGATTAAGCCACGTTACCCCCTGTATAAAGCTATGGACCTAAGAATGCGAAGCAAGTGGTCGTTGAAACAATATCGATAAGGCCGAGACCTGGCCTTTGATAGTACTCAAGGCCAGCTTCATCTCTAACCCCATTTACAGAAAGTCAAGGATTCTACCTATGACATACTTTCTGGGATGCCAACCCCTGGATTCACACCAGGAAACATATGCCTTCCAGACTCTATAATATATGACTCTGGAGGATGGCTTCCTTGCACTAATCAAGGTAGATACAACTGATCCTGACAGCCCATGCCTCTTCAGAATGTGGGTCTCAATAGCCAAACCGTTAAATTTAGCGTTTGTAAGGTAGGATGCAATACTGGACCTTGCGAGAGTAGGTCTGGAGGTGGTGGTAGGGTCCATGGGTCCCCTACCGCCATCTTTATGATCTCTGCATACCAAGATCTTCTGGGCCACACCGGGGCCACAAGAATCACCAACTTTCCTTCCTGCTTGATCCTGCGAAGAAGTAGTGGAAGCAGCAGAATAGGTGGGAATGCATAAATGAGTGAAAACTGATCCCACAGGGCCACCAAGGCATCTGTTCCGCATGCTAGCGGATCCTTTGTTCTTGACACAAAGTTGTCGATCTTTTTGTTAAACCTGGACGCAAACAGGTCTTTGTCCAGGATCCCCCATCTCCGGCATATTGCCAGGAAGATATCGTGGTGAAGGGACCATTCTCCCAGGAACAACTGCTGGCGACTCAAGTAGTCCGCCTGCCAATTTTCTATTCCTGGGATGAAGACTGCCGATAGGCAAGGTACATGGTTTTCTGCCCAAGTTAGGATGTGATTCACCTCTCTCTGGGCCGCATGACTTCTTGTTCCCCCCTGGTGATTGATATAGGCCACTGCCGTGGCATTGTCGGATTGGATCCTGACAGGACTATTCCGCAACCTGAATGTCCAGGCCCTTAGGGCCAAGCGCGCTGCCCGAATCTCCAGAATGTTGATGGGCAAGGTCCTTTCGGTTCTGGACCATTTCCCTTGGACAGTTGCCTCTTCCAAAACTTCTCCCCAACCCGAAAGGCTGGCATCTGTTGTTACCACCTTCCAGGTAACTGGTAAGAAGAATTTTCCCTTCTGCAGATTTTTGTTTATCCACCACCAAGTGAGGCTCTGGCGCACCTTTGGGGACAGACGCATTGGGAAATCTAGAGCATGGACCTTCTTGTTCCAAGCCAATAGGATACTGTTTTACAGCAGTCTCAAATGAAACTGAGCATAAGGAACGGCTTCGAATGAAGCTATCATCTTTCCCAATAACCTCATGCAAAGCCGAATAGAAGGATTCTTCTTTTCTCTGACCACCTGAATCAGCTCCTTTATGGCGCTGATCTTTGCCTGGGGCAAGAATACCCTTTTCTGAGCTGTATCTATGACCAGACCCAAGTACTCTAATCTTCTTGATGGTTTTAAGGAAGATTTCTCTAGGTTGAGAATCCAATGTAGGTATTACAGGTAGTTGACTGTGGTGACCATACTTTGGTCTAAGCGGGCTACCGACTGGTCTATCAAGAGCAGATCGTCTAGGTAAGCTATAATTGTTATACCTTGAGCCCTTAATCTGGCCAGAGGAGGGGCCAGGACCTTTGTAAACACCCGAGGTGCAGTAGCTAGACCAAAAGGCAGAGCTTCAAACTGAAAATTGAGTTTTTCTACCTCGAAACGTAGATATTTCTGGTGAGCGGTCGATTGTCGCCAGAAGTTCTCCACCCTGTAGGATGGAGACAACTGATCGGATTGATTCCATGCGAAAAGAGCGGATTTTCATGAACCGGTTTAGATCTTTGAGATCTAGAATGGGTCTGACATCTCCATTTGGTTTTGGCACCGTGAAAAAGTTTGAATAAAACCCCAACGCCTGCTCTTCCATGGGGACCACCATGATCAATTTTTGAGACAAAAGACGGTCCAATGCTTGAAAGAGAGACTTCTTTTTCTCTGGATCCTTGGGGATGTTCGATGTCTAGGGAACTCTAGTTTGTAACCTAGAGCTATTGTGGAGATCACCCATCTGTCTTAAAACTCCTCCTGCCAGACCCTTGAGAACTGCAGAAGTCTTCCCCCCACTCAAGCGAGCGGGGCGCCCCTTCATAAAGAGGCTTTAGTATTTTGTTGGTTTACTTTCCCCAGGACTTCTTTTGTCCCAGGGGTTGACCCTGAGGTTTACCTTTTGAACCTGACGGCGGAGGACTTTGTGACTGCCTGGAGGCTGATGCCCCTGGCACAGGAGAAGGAGCTTGTTTAAATGAAAGACGCTTACTCCTTTTCTTAACTGGCAAAAGGGTACTTTTTCCACTTGAAATTTTTTGGATGTATTTTTATCCAAGCCATCCCCAAACAGCCGTTCGCAGCAGAAAGAAAAACTAACCAGGAGTTTTTTGCATGGCGCTTCGGCTGACCAATTTTTCAGCCATAGGATTCTACGCATAGGCACCAGCCCAAGCGAAAGGCGTGAGGCCTGAAGAATAGAATCTCTCATAGCGTCAATTGCAAAACATAAAGCCCCTGGTAGCTCGGCTAAATCCTGGGCCTGCTGATCAGGGATAACTTTGAGCAGCTGTCTCAACTGGTCTTTCAAGGATTGACATACATCAATTGCTGCCACTGCAGGTTGAGTCACTGAACCTGCCAAAGAAAATGCGTTTTTTAACAGGAATTCCAATTTCTTATCAGTTGAGCATTTGAAGCATTTGAGCATTGTCTACCAGACAAGTCAAACTTTTATTCACAGAGGATATAGCAGCGTCAATTGCTGGTATCTCCCACTTTTTAGTGAATTTTTCCTCCATGGGATAAAGTGCTGAGAATTTTTTAGGAGGAAAAAAATGCTTATCTGGGAATACATAAGCTGTTCCAGCAATGAATGGACAGGAAAGGCATGCAAAGCTTGAGGACGCTTTAGCGAACCCAAACTAGAAGTTGGCTTACCAACCGACTCATTTCAGTAAGAGATTGCACCAGCAATCTTTCAGATTGTGAAGCTGAAGGAGGTCATTCCGCAATTGACCCCTCAGAAGAGGAGTCATCAGCCTCTTCACGGTCCTCTGAGGGGAATTCATCTTCTCCCATCCCCAGTTCCTGTTAACTGACGCGTTTTCTCCCACTCTGGGAAGATGCGATTAAAGCTGCTAACCTTTCTTCCAATCCCAAGGCTGAGGAAAAAACCTCCTCAGTAATATAGAAAGGGGCTGCAATCTTGGACTTGATGGCCCCGATGGCTCACCCTGACCAGCCACCCCAGATCTCTCAGGGGAGGATGGCATTGTAGAGATGAGACTAGGGTCCTCAGAGCCTGAGGGAGACACCTTTGGTCCCTTTTTTGGGGTGTTTCCACCTCCCCTTCTGACCATAGTCCGATGCACAAACGCAGAGGTACTGCCAGAAAAAAATGCACCCACTGCTTCAGCAAATAGTCCAGCAACTGCCGCTGCTATTAATGCTCAGGCTGATGCTCAGTAAACGTGTCTTGGGAATGCCTGTGTCACCACTTACATGCCCCCATCTGCTCTTGTGTCCTTCCGTCAGCCTGCAGTCTGCAAATGGAGCTTTTAATTATGCACCCGCGCTGTGGACATTGAGGCACGCCAATGCAGTGCTAAGCCATGCCCCCCCATCTTCCTACCACGCCCCCACCCTCTTTTTAAAAACCATTTCCTGCACGCGAGCGGGCTTACGATCCGACGGGATCGGCGTGTAGGGGGGGTGGTGGTGCAATGGAGAACCGATGCACTGAGGCAGTGGAAGAGGGAGCGGAGCGGCATACCGCCGATCATTCTGGGCTCCTCCTGCCTATTCCGGGATAGGGGAGAGAAACTCCTGCCCAGGTGGGGGGTGTTTTAGTAAGAAAAACCCCCCTCCAACATCTTACGGGAGGCTTGGGACTGCTTAGCCAGAGGAAGCCTGCAGCTTCTGCTGACACAGAGCGATATGGGAAGCATAAACAAGGTACATGCTCTTTACAGCCCCCGGTGGCGACTTTAGGCATGACAACATTTACTACAAGGAGAAAATCCATAAGAAAATGTAAAATTCCTTAGGAATCTCCACTTACCCTTTCCCGCTGCAGGGATTCTGTGGTAAAACCAAACAGACCCAATCTTTACCCCTCACGGCGGGCTCCGTTAAAAAACCTTCAAGGACTGGGGCCCCTTTTTATCGGGGTTTCCCTCCCTTGGACCCGTATAGCACCCCGCCAGGAAGCTCTATGGCTGAAAAAACCAAAGCACTGGATCCCGGGGCCCAGCTCTCAAAAAGAGAAGCGTTACAGGCTAAACCTTGTTTCTTCCGCCACGAGGCACGGGTACCATTCAATTTGGCCTAAAAAGACACTTTGAATGGATCCGGCTGCATAGCTTGCCCCAGCAAAGATTACTCCAGCGGAGCTCAGCATAGCACATCTTTAATTGTGACCAAAACCTTAGACACTGGCGAAAAAACTGAGGTACTCCCAGTAATGGGAGGGGTTATATAAGGAGTGAACTTCCTGTCTTAGGGTGTGCCAGTGTCCATCACCTAAAGGTGTCCTATATAACCCACATAGTAACCACTATGGCTCTATGTCCCGTGATGTACGATAAAGAAAATAAAGAAAATAAATATATACCTTAAGGGTCCACGCACACTGGGCTTAAAAAAACAACAGTGCCTTTGGCAGAAAAAAAACCTTTCATATAGAGCCTTGTGCAGGCGTTTGGAAGCGTTTGGAAGCGTTTCGGAGCATTTAGCATTTTTTTGTCTGCCAGAAAACTGCTCTCAAAAACACAAACCACACACAAACACAAAAAGGTTTTTTTTCTGCCCCTGAAGGCTGAGCTTAAATAATGCTTCTAAACATGCTAAGGTGCATGGACACATAGGATAACAATGAGCTGCTTCTACAGGCAAAATGCTAAACTCCTCTAGAAGCAGCATTTTATAAGCCCAGTGTGCATGGACCCTTAAAGCAGAGTTCCACAAGTTTTTTAGTTTATTAAAAGTCAGCAGCTACAAAAAGTGTAGCTGCTGACTTTCAATAAACAGACACTCACCTGTCCCACGGTCCAGCGATGAGGCTGCCTAGAGCCTCACTCCTCTCCCCCTCCTCTCTGCCGGCGCCGTCATAGCAACTGTGGGCACCCGGCCATGACAGCTTTCGGCTCCACAGCCGGGCGCGCACTGCGCATGCGAGAGTCGTGCTGCTCTCTGCTGGTGGCCAGCCAATCTTCTGGGACCTGTGACGTGTCCCAGAAGATTGCTGAGAGGGAGGGGCCACCTAGGGGGAAAGGAGGAGTCACCTAGGCGGCCAAGAGCAGGAAGGAGGAAGAGGGACAGGAAGTCCCACTCTAAACTAGGTACCCACTCTAGGGTTGCCACTTTTTCTTCAAGTCAAACCCGAACACTTTAGCGACGCACAGCAATTTTTTTTTATACATATATTTTGCTAATAAATAACATTTCTAATCAAAGTTAAGTTAATAACAAGAGTCCCCTTTACATCGGAGTCCACAGAGTTCCCCTTTTACATCTAAACCCGCATAGTTCCCCTTTTACATCTGAACTCGCAGAGTTCACTTTCACTGTATAAAGGGGGACTCTGCAGAATCTGATGTAAGGGAGAACTCTGGGGACTCTAACGTAAAGGATGCTCTGGGAACCCTGATTTAAGGGGGAACACTGAGAACTCTGATGTACGGAGAGGACTCTGATGTAAGGAGGAACACTGTGGCCTCTGGTTTAAAGGGGAGCTCTGATGTAAGGGGTGCTCTGATAACCCTGATTTGCCTTAGTGTACTTACTCAGAGGCAGGACACTGCCAGACTCTCTATTATGCCAGGTACACACGAGCGGACTTCTCATTGGACTGAACTCCGAAGGACTTTTCGATGGAGTTCCGACGAAACGGACTTGCCTACACACGATCCCACCAAAGTCCAATCGTTTTGAATGTGATGATGTACGACCGGACTAGAATAAGGAAGTTCATAGCCAGTAGCCAATAGCTGCCCTTGCGTTGTTTTCGGTCCGACGGACTAGCATACAGATGAAAGTTTTTTTCTATAGGAATCGAGTACGTCGGAAAGATTTGAAACATGTTCTATTTCTAAGGTCCGTCAGATTTTTCGACAGAAAAGGTCCGATGAAGCCCACACACAATCGGATTTTCCAACGGATTCGTTCCGCCGGACCTTTTCTGCCAGAAAGTCCAGTCGTGTGTACACGGCATTAGAGCCTGGTAGAGCACACTGCAGTAGTCTTTTAGAAAAACAAGCGCTGTAAATACCTATTTTGAGCTGTCTACAGGCTGGTCACATGACTCGCGGCCGCTGTACAACTCTGATGGATAATGCCGGAGGGGCCCTGATCTCCCTCTGACGTCAGCCGGGGAGATCACATGGCCGCTCAGCCTCTCCTGCAGTAGCCCTGTAAACCGGCCGAGAATCACGTGCCCGGCTGAAAACAGCATTAAATCAATATTTACAATGCTTGTTTTTATGAAAAACAAATGCAGTGTGCTATGCCAGAATATAAGAAACAGGCTGGCAGTGAGCATTTACAAATTTTTAATTTCAATAATAGTGGCGGGGGCAGAGACACACAGACACTAGCTGACAGGCAGGAAGGAGGGGGTGAGGGGGAGAGAGGACAGCTGCGTATGACCGAGGGATGTACTCTGACCACGGTGGTCAGGGCTGAGTAGCCCTGGTTATTGTGGTCAGTACAAAGAGGGCATACAGGAAGTGGTAGGTTCAGGGAGGTTTTTGTTACAATTTAGAGTAAGGCCAGATTTTTTAAATGAAATCCGGGGACATATTTTTTTTTTTTTTAAATTGGCAAATAGTAAACTATTTTATAAGCAGATTTTCCTCAAATGATTGATGCAGTGTATGTGGTATGTTTTTTTGGAATGATTGTATGATATATACTTTATTTCTGAAATCATTTTATACAAGCCCCATAGCATTATTATACCAGCCCAACCGCGTAACGTCATTATTTTCTTGTTCGTAAAAGGGAAAACCATGTATTTTAAAGCACATTTGAAGAGTGTATTATACTCACCAGTGCCCATCAATGCAGCCTCACCAGTGCCCATCAATGCAGCCTGATCAGTGCCTATCAATGCAGCCTCACCAGTGCCCATGATTGCAGCCTCACCAGTGCACATCAATGCAGCCTCACCAGTGCCAATCAATGCAGCCTCACCAGTGCCCATCAATGCAGCCTCACCAGTGCCCATCAATGCAGCCTGATCAGTGCCCATCAATGCAGACTGATCAGTGCCCATTAATGCAGCCTCACCAGTGCACATCAATGCAGCCTCACCAGTGCTAATCAATGAAACCTCACCAGTGCACTTCAATGTAGCCTCACCAGTGCCAATCAATGCAGCCTCACCAGTGCCCATTAATGCAGCCTCACCAGTGTCCATCAATGCAGCCTCACCAGTGCCCATCAATGCAGCCTGATCAGTGCCCATCAATGCAGCCTGATCAGTGTCCATCAATGCAGCCTCATCAGTGCCCATCAGCACAGCCCCACCAGTGCCCATCAATGCAACCTCATCAGTGCCCATCAATGCAGCCCCTTCAGTGCCCATCAGCGCAGCCTCACCAGTGTCCATCAATGCCTATCAGTGCCATCACATGTGTGCCCATGAGTGCCGCCTATCAGTGCCACTGCCTCTAAGTGCCACCTGTCAGTGCCTCTCAGTGCCGCCTGTCAGTGCCTCCGCATGAGTGCCCATCAGTGCCGCCTATCAGTGCCACTGCCTCTCAGTGCCCATCAGTGCCACTGCATGAGTGCCCATCAGTGCCACCACATGTGTGCCCATCAGTGCCGCCTATCAGTACCGACACATGAGTGCCGCCTATCAGTGCCACTGCCTCTTAGTGCCGCCTGTCAGTGCCTCCGCATGAGTGCCCATCAGAGGCCTATCAGTTCCACTGCCTCTAAGTGCCACCTGTCAGTGCCTCTCAGTGCCGCCTGTCAGTGCCTCTGCATGAGTGCCCATCAGTGCCGCCTATCAGTGCCACTGCCTCTCAGTGCCCATCAGTGCCACTGCATGAGTGCCCATCAGTGCCACCACATGTGTGCCCATCAGTGCCGCCTATCAGTACCGACACATGAGTGCCGCCTATCAGTGCCACTGCCTCTTAGTGTCGCCTGTCAGTGCCACCGCATGAGTACCCATCAGTGAAGGAGAAAAATTACTTATTATGTTATAATACACACAAACTCACCCGCTTCTTGTGCTTGTGCTCCCTCCTCCAATCACTCTGCGGCAGCATAGGGGAGAGAACAGAGCACAGCGTTTCTCCCCCTCTCTCCTGTACTGCAAGGATTTATGGGTATTGTAGTCCAGAGGTGCAGGATTGCCTGGAGCTACAGAGTGTAATCATTACCTTGCAGTACAGGAGGGAGGGGGGAGGAATGCTTTGCTCTGTTCGCTCCCCTATGCTGCCAGGAGAGTAATTGGAGGAGGGAGCAGAGGTAGGAGGAGAGGGGCGGGATGCTGGGAGATGGGGCGGTCATGTGCCCCCGGGATTGCGGCCGATCTTCAGCTGACAAATGGGGAGGAGGAGTCGCGGCTACATTAGCACACAGTCAGGCTGGAGCCTCTCCAACTCTGCGAGAACTACTGCGACCATGGACCTGGCTCCTCTCACAGCCAACATGGCCCCCGTCCACTGGGAAACTGCCTGCCCAAGTGCCTGCGGCAAAAGCAGGGACAAAACCGGGGACGGATGGTTTCGGGGACTATACCCTCAGTCCGGGGACTGTCCCCGTAAACCGGGAATGTCTGGTCACCTTAGTTTAGAGGGGGGCAGATTACACAGCACAAGAAATGTGCTCTTTAATCTGCTTTAAGGGACCAGGAAATCTATTTATTTATTTTTTGGGGCTGACAAACACTTTAAAGCGGAAGTTCCACTTTTGGGAAAAAATAATAAATGCACATATTTTTGTAGGAAAAAAAATACGTTGGTTATTTTTTCCCTCAGGATCCTGCAAAGCATTGCATCCGTGATCAGTGGATCATGGGTGTAGCGTCAGGATCCTGCAGACAGGCCCTGCAGCTTTCAGCCAGTACCTCCAATAGCGCTCATTAACGCGCCCACAGTCCCTTGAGAACCACAAGCCATTAGCCACAATGGCTGACAGCGTGTAGTTCTCTCATTCACAGATCGCTGTAAATAAAATGGCATGGTATTTTTAAAAATTGTGACAGCGGGTGGGGGGAGAAGATCATGAGGAGGGTGTATCAGGGATGCGATGGACATGTTAAGAGCATATTACGCGTTACACCCAAATTATGGGTGTACGTGTAACATTCTCTGAAAACTGAACTTATTCTTCAAGAAAAGGTTTTTGAATATCAGAAATAAATAGACATTTTTTTCCCTTTAGTCTATTACTAGAAAACATGAAACAATTCATGAAAGTTAAAGCATAAAAAATATGTCAGGTAGGAAGTCATAATAAAATAATTAAAGAAAAACATGCAGTACTTTGCTGCAATACATGCACATATTCCTATATTTTACTTAATTAAAGTACCCTGCAAGTACAGAAAAATACCTATCGATCGTCCAAAAATGCATTCAGCTCCTTTTCTGTTGTTGGCTGACAACACGCAGCATTTTTGTGGACTGAGTGTTGTCAGCCCTGCACAGTTCTCTTTTGCTAAACTATTCAAACCAACCCACTATTCATTTCTTTACAACATAAAGGCTAGTCATACTGCAAACCCAACTAGGGCCGAAACAACTAGTTGATTAATCGACAACTAATCGATTATGAAAATAGTTGTCAACTATTTTCATAATCGATTTATCGGTCATCCAATTAGTTGGCCTGCATACAGAATGCATTATTTAGCAGAACAGATGTAAAAAGTAAAACCTCAAATGAGATACAATTAAAACATCAAAGCAGCGCTTCTATCAGGCAGATATTATAAACCTGATAGATTAATTTGTAATCACTCAAAATTACAAAACTGAAATGAAAAAAGAGTCTCTAGTGGGTATACAGGGTGTAACTGGTAGTAGATTGATGAGTGCACTGTTCACCAAACACTTCACCACCGCGTGCTCCACACACCCGCAAGAGGTTCAAACTCACCAGAACCCGGAGGTTAACAGGCCCCAAACAGCATCCTATGGACTGTAGATCTAGATGTCCTAATAGGGTAGTTCAGTCTCATCTCCGAAATCCTTCAGATCTAGTGGAGTCCATGCCTGGACGGGTTATGATGGGTGGTCATAATATTATGGCTGATTGATGTATACCATTGTTCCTTAACTCCAGGCCTGGTTCACACCTATGCGTTTTTTTGGTGCTTTTTTCAGAAACGCACTACAGTTCATTTAACATGGTTTCCTATGGGACACGTTCTCATCTATGCTTTTTTTAGCCGCTGCGTATTTGGAAAGGGTCAACGACTTTTTTCAAAGCAAATCTGTGCTTTTTTTGTTTTTTTGGTTCAATAGACTTCAATGGAGAAGCTGCAGAAAAGCATGTAGTGCGTTTTTGCCACGATTTGTGTTTTTTAATCTGCCCAACAACAAATTGGCCGAAAAAAAGCATAAAGAATGCAAAACGCAAATCGCAGCAAAATCGCTTATGTAAAAACACAAGTAGCACAGCAAAAAGCACTGCAGAAATGGATCAAAAGCAAACTGCATAGGTGTAAACCTAGCCTCATGCTGGCCATACACGTATCGATTCGCTGAATGAAAGAATGACATTAGAAAATATCACTTGCTTAACATTCAGTATTAAAATGAATGTAATTTCTGAACAAAAAATCACATACACTGTCTGTCTGAAAATTCCTTTGACCAAGAAGTTTTCTATTCTGCTCCTTCAAATTTCCCCGTCACTGTGGTCGAAAACTAATGTCGATTTGACCCCACTAACGATTAGAAAAGCGTACAAACATTCCTCAAATTTATTTTATCTTTGACGGAAGACATTGTTTTTGTATGGCCAGCATAAGTGACAGCAGGCGCAGGGAGCTTTTATCAAGCCACCTGCCTATGACAAGGGAGTCTGTCATACATCATTAATTATAGTTCTGTCTGAAAATCTGCAAAACATCCTTTAGTTTTTTTTTTCTTTAATAAAGAGTCTGATGATATTTACCAGATTCAACCTCTAATAGTATATACAGTATATGTCTTCTGTCTGTGATTTTCAGCGTGGATTACAGATTTTGCTTCCTAATCATATAGTTGGTTATTTATATTTACCACTGCATATATATATTTAAGAATAAATTGCCTTTTTTTAAAAAAACTTTACATATTACGGTAACTAAATTATACACCACACTTTTTTTAAGGTTATTATCCGATTATTCGATTAATCGAAACAATAATCGGCCAACTAATCGATTATGAAAATAATCGTTAGTTGCAGCCCTAATCCCAAAATGAGAACCCTGGAAGCTGGAAACCAAGTAGACACCGCTACTCCAATGATCTCCACTTGCGTCCGGGTCTTGTGCCGAGTGGCTGCCGTGCTGCATTCTGAAAACAGGAGGCAGGCCTGTCGGCATATGAATTTTTTTTTTTGGGGGGGGGAGCAAACAACCCCCTCCCCCCAACGCCCAGTAGTGTATTTAGGTTTTGTGCTGCCCTACGCCTGACTAAACTCGTGCACCCCCTCCTAATTTAAATATGACCCACCCCGTCCTGTCAAGGTCACACCCTTTGCTGTTTAACACCCGCCCTGACATTTCCGAGTGGGGACACTAGTTCTGAGGGCCGGGGGGGGCAATGGATTCCCTTAATTTGCATAGATTTCCTCTCACTTCCTGTTTGGCTATGGGGCAGAAAGTGAAGGGAAATCTCTGCAGTGGGACAGGGATGGTAACAAATAAACTGACAGGGGCTATAACCCTCCCTTATTCTATCCAAAATGAAAAAAAAAAAGTGTTGCCTATAGTTCTACTTTAAGCACAAATTTCTGATAATTTTATGGAGAGGACTAAGAAGATATAACCATGCCAATGGTGCAGCAGAAAATATATAGCACAGTGAGGAAGGTTTGTGGTCCAGGATGATAGGACAGTCAAAATTAGAAGTGCCCCCCCCCCACAGTTGCCAAATGCCTATTTCCTTGGTTTTGCACCCTTGGACATGCCCTTGAGATGGGAGGGTTGCGTCCTTTGAGGCTTTATGTGTGCGCCCCCTTGGTCATGTGGCAGCCACCTCAGCTCCCGGGATGGACCACTTCCGTGGCCTCAGCTCTGCATGAACTATGCGCCGTCGTTACTTGTGGCATGTAAGCATTTTGGTTGACGCTATCATCAAATTTGTGTCAATATTCCAACTATACAATCCTTTTTAACATACTTCATGGTACATGTTTTTTAGATACCCTACAACATCCGCCCCTGAGGAAGTGTTCTTATACACAGAAACGCGTCGGGCTTTGAGGATGTAGCTGTGTGTTTTATTATGCTATATATCTGGATTTAATATTTTTAACTACAATTTGTCTATTCAATCACTGCCAATTATTTATGGGAATATGTGTTATATACTTTTTTCATGTGCTGATTATGTTATACACTATGAATTGGATGGTATTCTATCATGAACATGTATATAGATTATGGCATTTATCCATTGATCGTTTTTTGTATATAGAATATGGCATTTATCCATTGATTCACTTTATATATGAATTATACTATCTTCATGCAATTGTTTACCTCCTATTCCAATAAACTGTATTTCATTCACCCACATGAGTCAACCACTTCATTCAAAGTCCCAAATCCCCCCTTTGTTTTTATTCAAGCCGGGATGGAGGCACTCTGGTGCCTCATTTAAAGTCCCAAATCCCCCATTTTTTGAAACACATCAGGGATGGAGGTGGTTGACGCTCTTTGGCAGGATTTTTCTGCCAATTATATTACAATAACTCTTGTCCTAATTGGCGAGATAATTTTCCATTCATACTCCCTCATTGGCAGCTAGTCAGCCCATTGCCATTTGTTCCGGTGTATAGCCCAGTTTCAGCAGTCCTTGGCCGCTGTTTTTGTCTATTCTGCGATGCGCTCTGTGTGCTCGCCCTCCCCCCTCCACAATCCTTGGTTGGCGGGGGGTTGGCGGGCGTCCACAGCGCATAGACGCCACGCACGATGGCTCCATCTGTGACGTCAATCCTGGCGCCGCAGTGTAGCCGTTTGAATCCTTCTGCCGACAGCACGGGTTTGGCGTCCCGCCTCGGGCGACGTGTGTCCCCGCACACGCTGATCCGCCCCAGTGCTTGTCGAGCGCGTGACGTTGGTGGCGGCCCCGCCCACCCTGGGGGGTACATGTTCGGCTCCTTTACGCACTCTCCTCCTTATCGCACAAGCGGCATGTTGCCCGTTTGGGAAGCTCCTCCACTTCTCACCATTCCCTTCCAGGTACACTCCCCTGTGATCCCACGGTTTGTCTTTCCAGCACTTCCTCTCCTCTCCTTTCTCCCATTCCTCTGGTGGTTCCCACAATTCCATGGTATTCACTTTACACCTCCAGGTTATACCTACTATCTTCCTTCTGCACCCTTGCATGTATGGTTGGCTTCATTCCTCCATCCCTCACCCTTCACCCAGGTATACTTTCCTCCCCCACTCCAATAACTCTTTTCTTTTATGCATCTAGAAATCTATTTCCTTGGTTTTGCACCCTTGGACATGCCCTTGAGATGGGAGGGTTGCGTCCTTTGAGGCTTTATGTGTGCGCCCCCTTGGTCATGTGGCGGCCACCTCAGCTCCCGGGATGGACCACTTCCGTGGCCTCAGCTCTGCATGAACTATGCGCCGTCGTTACTTGTGACATGTAAGCATTTTGGTTGACGCTATCATCAAATTTGTGTCAATATTCCAACTATACAATCCTTTTTAACATACTTCATGGTACATGTTTTTTAGATACCCTGCAACATCCACCCCTGAGGAAGTGTTCTTATACACAGAAACGCGTCGGGCTTTGAGGATGTAGCTGTGTGTTTTATTATGCTATATATCTGGATTTAATATTTTTAACTACAATTTGTCTATTCAATCACTGCCAATTATTTATGGGAATATGTGTTATATACTTTTTTCATGTGCTGATTATGTTATACACTATGAATTGGATGGTATTCTATCATGAACATGTATATAGATTATGGCATTTATCCATTGATCGTTTTTTGTATATAGAATATGGCATTTATCCATTGATTCACTTTATATATGAATTATACTATCTTCATGCAATTGTTTACCTCCTATTCCAATAAACTGTATTTCATTCACCCACATGAGTCAACCACTTCATTCAAAGTCCCAAATCCCCCCTTTGTTTTTATTCAAGCCGGGATGGAGGCACTCTGGTGCCTCATTTAAAGTCCTAAATCCCCCATTTTTTGAAGAAGATATAACCATGCCAATGGTGCAGCAGAAAACATATAGCACAGTGAGGAAGGTTTGTGGTCCAGGATGATAGGACAGTCAAAATTAGAAGTGCCCCCCCCCCACAGTTGCCAAATGCCAGACCGCCCACATAGCGGAAGCAGTGTGGCCGCTTTATGGGGGCGCTAGACTAATTTGCCTCTCAGACCAGTCCGTCCCATAAGACGGGCGCTACACTAATGCCCTGTACACATGGTCGGACATTGATCAGACATTCCGACAACAAAATCCACACGGTCGCACAAAGTTGTCAGAAAATCCGATCGTTCTGAATGTGGTGATCTAAAACACGTACGTCAGGACTATAAACGGGGCAGTAGCCAATAGCTTTCGTCTCTTAATTTATTCTGAGCATGCGTGGCACTTTGTGCGTCAGATTTGTGTACACACGATCGGAATTTCCGACAACAGATTTTGTTGTCGGAAAATTTTAGAGCAAGCTCTACAAATTCTACAAACTTTTGACAACGATTGGACTTGGGGCTGAAATGACAAGTCAGAGTCTAGGATTACAGCTAGTACCCTGGCGTGAGGGGAGGGCCTGATGGTTGCATTGTTGATTTTGAAGTCATGGAGGGGGGCATGTGCAGGGGGGAATATTAATAGCTCAGTTTTAGAGAGATTTAGTTTAAGGAAGTGGTGCGACATCCATGCTGATATGTCAGTTAGTAAGTTAGTAATGCAAGAGGAGACTGAAGGAGTGAGGTGAGGAGTAGACAGATAGATTTGGGTGTCATCGGCGTATAAGTGGTATTGGAAGCCGTGGGCAGTTATCAAGTGACCAAGGGAGGAGGTGTAGATAGAGAAAAGAAGGGGTCCAAGAACAGAGCCTTGGGGGGACCTCCACAGAAAGGGGCAATGGAGAGGAGGAGACAGAGTTGTAGGTGACACTGAAGGAGCACTGTGATAAAAAGGCAGAGAAACAGGATAGAGCAGAATCTCGGAGGCCAAGGGAATGTAGTTTATTGAGAAGGAGTGGGTGGTCAACCGTATCAAAGGCCGCAGAGAGGTCAAGTAGTAGGAGTATGGAGTATTGGCTGTTGGTTTTAGCAGTTAGTAAATCATTAGTGAGTTTTAGTAAGGCAGTTTCCGTGGAGTGCTGCGAGCGAAAGCCAGACTGTAATGGGGCAAGAAGGTTATTTTCACTGAAGTAGGAGCTAAGACGGTTGTAGACTAAGCGTTCTAGAAGTTTAGAGGTGAATGGGAGCAATGAGATGGGTCTTAAGTTGTTTAGATTGGTGGGGTCCAGTGAGGGCTTTTTAAGTATGGGAGGTGATCTGCGCATGTTTTAGAGGGGAGGGGAAGGGGAAGGATATCAACTTAAAGGCATATACTGTCACACAGACTGCACCATATGATTCTGAAGTACACTGTGAGTATTTGGAAGATTCACCTCAGAACTAAATTACCTCACCAATTACACTGAAACAAATAGAAAAAAATGCTTCAAAAAACATTGAAAAGCACCTCTGACCATATTACTACTAGCCTTACCAAGGAAATAAGAGAGCTGGGTCAGTGTTTATCCACACTTGAAACCAGAGTAGATGACTTAGAAATTAAGAATGTAGAATGCTATAATGAAATTGACAACCTTAAAGCGGAGTTCCACACAAAAATGGAACTTCCGCTTTTCGGAACCCGCCCCCCCTCCGGTGTCACATTTGGCACCTTTCAGGGGGGAGGGGGGTGCAGATACCTGTCTAAGACAGGTATTTGCACCCACTTCCGGCATAGACTCCCATGGGAGTCTACGCCTCTTCCTGTCCCCACCGCGCTGTCTCCTGGGAACACACAGCTCCCAGGAGAGAGCGGGGACCACTTGGGACGCGCAGCGCGACTCGCGCATGCGCAGTAGGGAACCGGGAAGTGAAGCCGCAACGCTTCACTTCCTGATTCCCTCACCTAGGATGGCGGCGGCAGCTGCCGAGAACCGAGCGGGTTCTCGGCGTCGCCTGCCGACATCGCTGGACCCTGGGACAGGTAAGTGGCCATGTATTAAAAGTCAGCAGCTGCAGTATTTGTAGCTGCTAGCTTTTAATATTTTTTTTTTTTGGCGGTGTGGGTGGACCCCCGCTTTAAAGAGGAAAATGCAACATTACAGACAAGATTGGAAGACTACGAAAGTCGTGCTAGACGCTCTAATTTGCGTATTAGAGGTATTCCTGAAACTGTAATTGACTTACAAGCAACAATGACAGCACTTTTTCAGGAACTACAACCAGCCATCCCGATAGATCGTCTGGGAATGGACAGGATTTAGAGAGCCCTAACACCTAAAAAAATATGATGGTCCACCTCGCGATATCATTGCAAAGTTTCATTTCTACAGAACCAACTACTATCTGCAGCAAGGAATAAAGAAACTCTTAACTTCCAAGCACATAATTACCAGCGTTTGCAGACTTCTCCCAACTTACAATAAATAAAAGAAGGGCTTTAAAACCCTTACTATAAGTATTACAACTCAATCAAATTACATATCAATAGGGATTCCCCTTTTCAGTGCGTTTTGCATTTCAAGGCTCTAAATTTACATGTCGTTCTGCTAACGAACTCCAAACTACCCTTCAAGACATGCATCTTCTGAACTCGACACAGAATCAAGAAACCACTCGACGAAGACAGACATCATCTTCTCCAAATAAATCTTCTGCATTGCCAAGGAGAAATGAACACCAGAGCTCACATAAAAGGGGCCGATATCAATCGCCTGATCAACCCCCTGATGACTCTATGGACTGAAGGTTACTATATACTCATATCTCTCTCTCTACTTGATGGATAAGTTCACCAATCCTTACTGTCTATTTCATATTTTGCATATAATTAATTCTTATTATATTTAGACACTCGGTTATGATAATGTGAAAATAAGCTACCTTTTCCAATTTCATAACATCATACTTCTAGGATCCATTCTTCCTCTATCTCTTGATTAATAAGACAGCTAAACAGTCTTATTATCTTTATCTTTTTTTTTGTCATTTATCGCCTCAAGAAGATACTTTAATTGTCTTAACAAGTTCTTAATATAACATATTGTAACAACTGCTTTACTCCAGATCCAAGATTAATGGCTTAATGGTCAAAATGGATCAAATTTCAATATCTATGTTTCTTTTCCATTATTTGTCCCCCAGTTCCTGCTAGTGCTAAAATATTCTCCTTACTTATATACTTATGGAAACTTGCTACTAGTAGGCTTTGCTGTTCTTTCAGGAATGTTTCTTGCGCTCCCTTTTTGCTACTCTCAATTAGTTCATTGATATAGTGGACAATCGACAGTGGCCAATGTACCCTTGGGGGGGAGTTCCCACCCCCCCTCCAACGGAAGTGTTATGAGATTATATGTTTTATTTACTATTCAAAATGAAGAATATTTATGTTTTATTATTAAATCTTCTACCCTTTCCTTTTCTATCCTTCCCTATCCCCCCTTCCGGAGGCAGGTCTATCTACGCAATGTTTTGGAAAACATAATATCTTACCTCATGCATTCATAACCCTATGGCTCCTATAAATATACTATCCCTGAATGTTCAGGGCCTGAACATCCCACAAAAACGCACCAAAGCCTTTCGCTCCTTTGCCACTAGAAAAGCACATATCTTGTGCCTTCAAGAAACCCACTTCACACCACAATCCACTCCTAAATTTTTCAGCAAAATGTACTCACAGGTCTACACAGCCTCAGCTTCAACTAAACAGCAGGGGGGGCGTGGCCGGATGTGATCGCGGCAGGACGTGTAGCTCCAGCTATCCCCCGGTAATTATCCATATTTACAATTGTCTGGCCACCAGCAACAGGTCTTCACGCAATGCCGTCTTCTTCAACTAAGCGGCAGAGCAGGCAGCATATACAGCTCCCAGGGAAGCATGGAGGCTGGCTCTGCCCACTCCCTCATCTCCAGTCCCAGCGTCGCTGCGCGCCAAGACAGTAGCAGTGAAGATGTCACAGCATGGTGCCCCTGTGACTGGGCAACCGGAGAGCTCCTCTCTAGCATCCCAGGAGATTGAGGTAGATACAGCGGCCATAACGCGTCCGATCCTGGAAGCTATTGCAGCTTCAAAGTCTGAACTTATGGGGCGCATTGATTTGCTGGCTTCTGAGTGTAATCTTATTCGCCATGACCTGGACAAGATCAGGGGCAGGCTAACCACAGCAGAGAAACGCATATCAGAAGTGGAAGATACCTCTCATGTACAGGGCTCACAACTGGCAGAATTGAAAGGGATGGTGGACGCCCTACAACGCAGAGCAGACGACTCAGAAGACCGCCAGAGGCGAAATAACGTAAGAGTGGTGAGGTTACCGGAAGGGGCTGAGGGGTCTGCCACGACTACATTTGCAGAACAGTTCTTTAAATCCCTGCTGGCACTCGTGAACTCCCTCCCACCTATGTTATTGAACGGGCTCACAGGGTCCCAACAGGAGCCAGGCCCTCTGGAGCACCGCCACGACCATTTCTTGTCCGGTTTCTTAATTATAGAGACCAGGATAGGATATTGGCGGAGGCTCTGAAACACAAGGACTTAAAGTTTGAAAACGCTCGCATAATGCTATTCCCGGATTTTTCAGCGGAGACTCAGAGAAGACGTTGTTCCTCTACAGATGTGAAGAGAAGGCTCAGAGAGAAGGAATTGAAATATAGTATGCTGTATCAAAGGCGTCTCTGCGTACAACACAAGGGTGCTGTCAGTATTTCGGCAGTATTTCAATACCTTGGACAAGTCAAACCACATATCGTCCTCTTACAGGAAACCCATCTGGAGGGCAGCAAAATCCTTTCCTTATGCAAATCCTGGATTCAAAAGTCACTGCATTCCACTTTCTCCACTTATGCCAGAGGGGTCTCTATTTTAACTAGTAAAGCAATTGCATGCACCATCCACTAGGTTTTCACTGATCCGGGAGGTCGATATGTGGCGCTAGTTATGGATGTTCTTTTCCATAAAATATTGTTGGTGAATATTTACTTACCTCCCCCATTTCAAGGGAAACTATTGTTTGATTTATTGGTAACCTTGGCACCTTACTTGCATTTACCTGTCCTATTTATGGGTGACTTTAATGCCATTTTAGACTCTGCCTTAGACTCAACCAATGCAGCTAGACCAGCTTCAGTGGAACTATGCTCTTGGGCATCTGTGGCGGGCTTAACTCAGATTTGGCGGTGGAAGCACCCGGAAGCAGTGTCTTACTTACATTTGTCTTCCACTCACAGATCTTCTGCCAGAATAGATTTAGCCTTCAGAAATTCATCCATGTTAAAGAGCATCCATGAGTCAGATTATTTGGCTGGTGGAACCTCTGATCATAACCCTCTGCTGGTTACACTGGTTTTTCCCTCTGGGGGAGGAAGGGGGGGTTTGAGACTCGCTCCAGGTTGGTTACAGGAAGAACAGGTCACTACTCAAGTTCAAGCAGCCATAGATTCATACTGGGTAACTAATGTCAACTCAACAGATTCTTCCATAGTTTGGGATGCATTTAAAGCAGTGTCAAGGGGTGAGTGTATCTCGGCAATTAAGGCAGCCAGGAGGGACCACAATGAGGAATGCCGTCTATTACTGGATAAGGAACGGGAATGTGCTCAGGCCCAAGCTGAGTCTCCCTCTGAGGCACATTATGTGTCTCTGTTGGAGATCAGGAGAAAGGTGGCATTACATTTTTCAAATCTAGCTCACACTGAGGCCAAGCAAAAAGCAGAATCCATTTTCGCTGAGGGTGACAAAAACGGCAAGCTCTTGGTCAACCTGGTGGCTGACCAGAGGATACCGGTTAGTATACCAGTGATAAGGAATGGGGCTCGGCAGTTGATCATGGAGCCTCTGGGTATTCTTGAAGAATTTGTAAATTTTTACAAGTCCCTATACTCCCCTATCCCATCCTATAATATGGATGCGCTGGAGGAGTTACTTCAGAGTCTCGCAATGCCAAAACTGGCAGACACTGATGTTACCACTCTAGATGAAAAAATCTCCATTATAGAAATTGAGGCAGCCATACTTGCCTTTCCCCCTCAGAAAGCTCCGGGTCCGGATGGATTACCTGCGGACTTCTACAAAGTGTATATGTCCCAACTGGCCCATAGATGAAATTTACTATACACACATTGTTGGGAGCAAGGAGCCTTGCCGGCTTCAATGATGGAGGCATATATGGTGCTTCTCTTGAAGCCGGGTAAGGACCCAATGGAATGCTCCTCGTATCGCCCAATAGCGTCGCTCAACATGGATCTCAAGATACGTGCAAAAGTCCTGGCATCGAGATTAGCCAGGGTTATTTCAACCCTGGTGGATATTGACCACACAGGGTTCATGCCTGGCATGTCCACAGACACAAACCTGAGGAGATTATTCACTCACCTACAAATATTAAGTCCTGAGTTTCCAGCCAAGGTTGTTGTCTCAATAGACATTGAGAAGGCCTTTGACTCAGTGGACTGGCCATTCATGCATAAGGTGTTAGAGGCCATGGGATTCGGTCCTGGATTCCGTCGTTGGGTCATGCTGCTATATAGTGCTCCAAAAACGGCGGTAAGGCTTGGTTCCAAGGTTTCTGAATTTTTTTCCATAGGGAGAGGCACTAGGCAAGGGTGCCCTTTATCCCCCTTTCTGTTTGCCCTAATGATGGAACCTATGGCCAGGGCAATAAGACAATCTGAGGAGGAGGGAGCACTTTGGGTGGGTAACATCAAAGAAAGTATTGCGTTGTATGCTGATGACCTGCTCTTGTTCCTCAGGGATCCTGGGCCATCCCTAAGAGCTGCCCTGCAAATATTAGACAAATTTACAATCTTTTCGGGCCTCAGGGTTAATTGGAACAAGTCCTCAATTCTACCATTGGGTCCAGCTGCAAAAAATGTATCAGATGATACTTTGCCGTTGCAGTGGGTTAGTTCAATTACTTACCTTGGGGTCAAAATAACAGCCAACCCTAATGACTACATATCACTAAATCTCCATCCACTAGTGACCAGGCTTAAACAGAAAATATTAGCATGGAAGAACTTACCCCTTTCGTTACTGGGAAGGGTTCGCCTTATTAAAATGAAATTTCTTCCAGTGATATTGTATTTTTTACGACATTGTCCGGTATGGGTTCCAGCTTCTTTCTTTAGGTCTCTAAATGGCATAATAGGATCTTTTATTTGGTCACCACAATCACCTCACATAAGTTTTAAAATCTTACAGGAGCCATGGGGTCAGGGAGGACTTACATTACCTGACTGGCAGAAATATTACCTGGCAGGACAGATGGTGTTTGCTAGGAGGTGGCTGATGGCAGGCGACAGTGATTCTGCTACGGTTGTAGAGGCGGCTCATCTGGGGTCATATGAGAGTTTGAGGTTGGCTTTATACAGGGGTCAGAGATCTTGCCTCCCTTTAACAGGTTCGATGAAGGCCACCATTAAGGCAGGGAGATTACTACTACCATGATGTCCCCTACTTACACGGGAATTACACCCTCAGCCCCACTGTGGATGAATCCCTGTCTTTCACACTTCTTCTCTTTTTCAGATCCCGCGCTGTGGGCGTCTAGGGGTATTAAGGTTTTAAGTGATATTACTAGAGAGGGTGAGCTCTGCACTTTTGACCAGTTAAAAATCAGGCATGACCTACCCAACTCCTTTTTTTTTCGTTTTCTGCAGCTCCGCCATGCTTTTCAGGCCCAGTTTACTGGCCAAAGAATTGAATATGCACCGTCAGCACTGGAATCCCTCTTGTCCACAGAGGAATTAGTTAAACCCCTATCCTTAGTATATAAAACTCCTTTAAAAAGAATGCCTGTAGGAATATCAAAATGTAGGGAATGATAGGAACAAGAAATCACAGATATAGAAGGGGAGGATTGGGATGACATGTGGGATCACCCATTTAAGTATCTGGTGTCTGCAAGAGACCGTCTAATTCACTTTAAGTTCCTTCATCGAGTATATTTTACGCCAGCCAGGTTATCTAGCATGTATTCCACAGTGGGCAGTCAATGCTGGCGATGCCCCCATTCCCCCGCTGCTGCGGAGCATGTTTTCTGGAGCTGTCCCCAAATCCAGATTTTCTGGTCGGACATTAGAAAATGTCTTACAGAGGTACTCGGTGTCCCGGTCCCTCTGACTTCTAGGGTTTGCTTGATTGGTTTGGTAGAAGAGGTGGTCCCCTCTAGGGCACTTCGCACTTTGCTGAATATTGGCCTGTTTTATGTAGAGGTAGGTAGAAAAGCTGTACTATTAAATTGGAAGAAGCCTGCTGCACCCACGCTATCATATTGGAAAGGACTGGTCAACTCGGTCATACACTTATACAAAGCAACCTATAGATCCAGAGGCTGTGATAGGAAATTCAAAAAGGTTTGGCAGGTCTGGCTAGACTCCTCAGCTACTGTGGGCTAGAAAGGTTAAAAAAAATGTATAATGGTGGCCAACTAAGGCTTAGAGCTCATGAGTTATAACACGCCATGCAGAGAGGAAGTCCCTATTTACAAAAATACTACAGGGTGTCTACCCCCAATGGATGTTTATATGTCTGATGTTCATTAAGCAGGGTATAAAGTTAAACCTGTCATAAGGTGTGCATCATCACATGGGTTGTCTATGGTACTGGTCGGGTAGGGGGGGTGGGGGGTGGGGAAGAAGGAAGTTAGTAGTAGTATGTTAGTCTTATCTGTGGCCCTGCGTGGCCATTACTGATGTGGTATGTTGCCCATCGGTTGTATGTGTGTTATGTGTTATGTCACAAAATTCAATAAAAAGGATTTAAAAAAACCCAAAAAACTAAACAGCAGGGCGTACTTATTGCATTTCACCGCAATAACCCATTTACATTATTAAAGGAGATTAAACAGTAACATTAACAGTAACATTAACAGTAACATTAACAGTAATTTCATATTATGCCCCCAACAAAAATCATACTTCGTTCCTCTCTCACCTTTTACAGGTAATCGAATCACATAAAATAGTAATGTTACTTTTATGTGGAGGTTCCAATCTAACTCTCTTTCCCTTTCTAGACAAATCACCTATATCTCAATCAAATGTCCCTAATAGACACTCTTTTTCACAACGTATTACTTAACATAATTTAAAAGACTCCTGGTGTGAACTTAATCCAACTAAAAGACAATTTACCCATTATTCACATCCCCATCGTTCATTCTCACAAATAGACCACATATTCCTAACTACAGGCATTGGTGTTGCTAGGTGGCAAAAAGACCAGGGGCTTCAGCCCGAAGTCAGAGCCCGGCACCGGGGGGGGTTGTATGGAGGGGGGTGTTACCTACCTGACATGCACTGACATACACTGACCTACATGACATGCCTGACACGTACTAACCTACCTGACACATGTAGGGGGAGCCTTGCTATAATTAGGGGGCAGGTCATTTGTATGTAGGCGTGACATAGCAAAACAGTAAAATGCGTCGCGCAAAGCGCGCCGCGGCGAAAAATCAGCGTGGTTTGCGTGGAATAGTGGGCATGGCTTAAATGGGCGTGGCTCAAAAGGGGTGTGGTTAGAGTCTGAGATAAAAGAGGGATGGAGAAAGAAAGAAAAAAAGAAAGATAGAAAGAAAGAAAGAAAGAAAGAAAGAAAGAAAGAAAGAAAGAAAGAAAGAAAGAAAGAAAGAAAGAAAGAAAGAAAGAAAGAAAGAAAGAAAGGACAGCAGGCCCAGATCCTACACCACAATAGAAATATGTGTATTCCAGAAAGTTTAACAAATCAGCAGAAAAAGATACTCCAAACACCTGGTGTTGGCACTTCAATGATCACGGCACCATGGTTGTTATGGTGTCAGGGTGATTGAAGCGCATTATTTCTATTATTACATTGTAATATAAAATGAAATCATTCAACTCACCATAATGCAGAATCAGTGGAAGTCTGCCACCAGATGCCATCAGGTGCCTCCCCAGCAGAGTCCGTCCTTGCATTAGGTGCCTCCCCAACAGAGTCCGTCCTTGCATCAGGTGCCTACTCAACAGATTCCGTCCTTGCATCAGGTACCTCCCCAGCGGAGTCCATCCTTGCTTCAGGTGCCTCCCCAGCAGAGTCCGTCCTTGCATCAGGTGCCTCCCCAGCAGAGTCCGTCCTTGCATCAGGTGCCTCCCCAGCAGAGTCCGTCTTTGCATCAGGTGCCTCCCCAGTAGAGTCCTTCCTTGCATCAGGTGCCTCCCCAGTAGAGTCCGTCCTTGCATCAGGTGCCTCCCCAGCTGAGTCCGTCCTTGCATCAGGTGCCTTCCCAGCAAAGTCCGTCCTTGCATCAGGTGCTCCCAGCAGAGTCCGTCCTTGCATCAGGTGCCCCCAGCAGAGTCCGTCCTTGCATCAGGTGCTCCCAGCAGCAGTGGCGTAGCGTGGGTTGTCAGCTCCCGATGCAAGGCAAGAAATTTGCGCCCCCTAACCTATGGACTTTTAGCACTCCCAGAGTCCCTTCCCTTCCTACAATAGTACTTACCAGCCTGATTCCTACACTGACCACTACACTGACCTACCTATCCACTACACTGACCTACATGATTCCTAGAATGACCATTACACTTACCTACCTGTCCACTGCACTGACCCACCTGATTCCTATACTAACCCAGTACATTGACCTACCTGTTCACTACACACTGTCCACTACACTAATTACTACACTACAATACCCAGCAGAGCCGTGTCCAGAAGATGGTACCTGTGGTGCGTGAGGATGTGGGGCCAACGTAGGCCAAGCTGGGGGTCCGAGGAGTCTTCCAAATGGAGCCTTGAGAAAGGGGGGGAGTAAGGACCATTAGTGTCCCCAGCAAGCCGAGCCCCGGACCTTTCATCAGTGTCCCCGCTCGTCGGACACAGGGGGACGGAGGGTTGGCGGCGGCGGCTGGTGGAGGCTGATCACTTCCTTTTGTTCAGTGGAGAGCGGGGAGGGGTTGCCAATCCCTGCAGCCAATAGGCTTCAGTGTACAATAGAATTTTCTATTTGTACACCGAAGAGAGAAGCCGCCCCTCTGCAGTGAACACAAGGGGAAACAATACTCGTGGCAGTGGAGGCCATTTTTGTGTAGCCGTTTTTAGCCAAAAAAATTCCCGATTTTTCCCGGGACAAAAAGCAAAATCCCGGGAAAATAATCTGGACAAGCTTAAATCGGGACTGTTATGTTAACTATGTGACCTACCTACCTGACACACACTGACCTATCTGGCTGACACACTGACCTACCTGACATGCACTGACCTACCTGACATACACTGACCTATCTGGCTGACACACTGACCTACCTGACATGCACTGACCTACCTGACATACACTGACCTACCTGGCTGACACACTGACCTACCTGACATGCACTGACCTACCCAACATACACTGACCTACCTGACATGTACTGACCTACCTGACATACACTGACCTACCTGGCTGACACACTGACCTACCTGACATACACTGACCTACCCGACATACACTAACCTACCTGACATGCACTGACCTACCTGACATACACTGACCTACCTGGCTGACACACTGACCTACCTGACACATACTAACCTACCTGACACACACGGACCTACATGACATGCCTGACACATGCTAACCTACCTGACCCATGCTGTTTTTTATGAGAGAGAGAGAGACTCTTATTGAAAGAAAAAATAAAGAAGCACAATGTTGGGCTGGAATCTGATCCTGCTGTGGAGATAGCACAGAGGAAAGAGATCACAGCCTCTATCACATAAACACACTCTATACACCCTGGGAGATCCAAACACTCACAGGCTGCGTGCAAGACACGGTGACACACAAGATGATGCTAGACTAGGAAAGGCTGCTCAGGTTGATGATGAACAGGAAAGGGGGGGCCGTTATCCATCGTGACTTAAAGGTGAGGGAGAAGGTGGGGTCACCGCGCCAGCGATCTCCTGGGCATATCACTCCGCCTGCTGTCAGTCAGTGGGCGGCGCCGTAATATCGAAGCACACGGAGGCTGTGTCACAGACACAGGTAAACTGCTGCCGCTGCTGACCTGTTTTCGCTCCTTCTCTGACACTCGGGGCTATTGGCCACACATTCGGGGCTCCAGCCTCAATAGGCTGGAGCCCCAAAGCCTATGACTACAGGTATGGTGCCTGAAATCCTAACATCCAAAATTTTGCCAATCCCATGTTCAGATCATAGTGCAATACTTACCACTATAGCCTCTACCATTCCAAAAGCACATGATCCGACTTGGTTTCTTAGAGATTACCTACTTTAAAACTCAACACATAAATTTAATATTGAACTTGCACTGAAAGAATACAATGTAGACAACTATACCCCTGATATATCCCCGCTCACTCTGTGGGAAGCTCACAAACCAGTTTTACGTGGTATATGTATGAGACAAGCGGCTCTATTTAATCAAGAACGTAGAGCTTTATATAACAAATTAGAAACAAACTTCAACACTTGCTACATGGCATTTCAATCCAATCCTTCCCCTTTGTTACAATTGCAATTGGATAAGGCTAAACTTGAATTTGACCTGTTTCTCACAGAATCAGCAGATAAAACTATCAATCGATCACGCCACAATTTTTACATGAAAGCTAATAAACCAGAAACTCTATTATGCCGCGTACACACGAGCGGACTTTACGGCAGACTTTGCCCGGCGGACTTTTCGACGTACTTTACGACGGACTTTCTAAATGAACGGACTTGCCTACACACAATCCACCAAAGTCCGACGAATTCGTACGTGATGACGTACTAAACCTATTCACCTCAAAATATCTAAAAATGTATATTCCAATAACCCAAGGAAAATACTTGAAAAATTTAAAACACATTTAAACACTTTATATTCTTTTGACACTGAGCTGGATACATCCAAAGCAGATGAGTTATTTTCACCCCTTTCCCTCCCCCCATTATCCACAACAAAGTTATGCTGCGTACACACGATCAGACTTCTCGACAGAAAAAGATATGATGGCTTTTCCGACGGGATTCCGCTCAAGCTTGCCTTGCATACACAGGGTCACACAAAAGTTCGCTGAACTTTCGACCACCAAGAACAACACTATGACGAGCTGAGAAAATGAAGTTCAATGCTTCCGAGCATGCGTCGAATTGTTTCCGAGCATGCGTAGGAATTTTGCACGTCGGAATTGCTACAGACGATCGCATTTTCTGATAGGAACTTTTTCCGACTGAAAGATTGAGAACATGCTCTCAATCTTTTGCTGGCTGGAATTCGGCCAGCAAAAGTCCGATGGAGCATACACATGGTCGCATTTTCCAACGCAAAACTCTCATCTTTTACTGGCCGAATTTCCGATCGTGTGTACGCGGCATTAGAGCTACTAGAGAAACCTGTATCGGTTGAAGAGGTGTCCAGTGCTATCAAAACACTGAAAATAAACAAAAGACCTGGCCCCGATCGATTTTCCCCACTATATTATCGTACATACCAGTATATTGAAACATTATCACCCACGTTAACTGATGTCTTCAACTCTATACTATCAGGTCACTAATTTAGACAGGAAACATTAACAGCAATTATTTGTATGCTTCCCAAACCAAACTCAGACGATAGCATCTGTTCAAACTATCGTCCTATCTCTTTACTAAATGTAGATATTAAAATATTAGCCAAAATCCTTGCTAGCAGACTTAATACATTCATTGGTAAAATTATACATAAAGACCAAGCAGGATTTATCCCTATCCGACAAACAAGTGATAATATTAGACGTGCCACCCTTCTATCACATGCTGTGAAATTACACCGCATCCCAGCCTGTTTCCTCTCATTAGATATAAAAAAGGCATTTGATTCCATTTCATGGTCCTATATGCACTATACTTGTAATAAATGGGGATTCCTCCACCATTTCTTACAATGGATCACAGCACTTTCTGCAGACCTAAAGCATACATTAACCACTTGACGACCGCCTCACGCTGATGTACGTCAGCAGAATGGCACGGGCAGGCAAAATCACGTACCTGGTGCCCGTGCCCGAGGCAGTCGCCGTTGGACTGGCAGTGATCAGAGATGAGGAGGAGGCCATCCATTCGTGCCCCCCCCCCCCTTGCGATCGCTCCCAGCCAATGAGAATCTTCCCCTGCCTCTGTGTAGTACACAGAGGCAGGGGATGTGATGTCATCTCTCCTCGGCTCGGCAGTTTCCGTTCCGGCGCAGAGGAGAGAAGACATCTGAGTGAGTTGCACAACACACACACACACAGTAGAACATGCCAGGCACACTTTACACCCCCCTTTACCCCCCCGATCACCCCCCGATCACCCCTCCCCCCCCCCCCCCCCCCCCCGTCACACTGACACCAAGCAGGTTTTTTTTTTTCCTGATTACTGCATGGTGTCAGTTTGTGACAGTTAGTGGGGTAGGACAGTTACTGTTAGCCCCCTTTAGGTCTAGGATACCCCCCTAACCCCCCTAATAAAGTTTTAACCCCTTGATCACCCCCTGTCGCCAGTGTCACTAAGCGATCATTTTTCTGATCGCTATATTAGTGTCACTGGTGACGCTAGTTAGGGACGTAAATATTTAGGTTCGCCGTCAGCGTTTTATAGCGTCAGGGACCCCCATATACTATCTAATAAATGTTTTAACCCCTTGATTGCCCCCTACTTAACCCTTTCACCAGTGATCACTGTATAACTGTTACGGATGACGCTGGTTAGTTTGTTTATTTTTTATAGTGTCAGGGCACCCGCCGTTTATTACCTAATAAAGGTTTAGCCCCCTGATCGCCCAGCGGTGATATGCGTCGCCCCAGGCAGCGTCAGATTAGCGTGCTTCAAACCTACGAGCGGTAGCGGCTATATGGATGGAGGCTGGGATCGAATGAAGCCACTCTAACAACCAGAGAAAAAAGGCACAGACGGAGAGCGTAACCAGAGAGGTAACGGATGCCCAGGGCAATCAACGGAGCGGTAAGACGCCTATATACCACACAGTATATGTACCCGTCCATGGAACTAGGAGATGACTATGCAAGGGATGAAACAAGCGCCGGGCAGACTTGTACATCAGTAAGTCTGCCTGTTCAGCAATCACCAGTGATCAATTCATAAACAGCTGATCTTGTCGCTTCTGGAACCTAGTCCCCCCCCTTCTTACACCCCCCCCTCCCTCCTAGTCGGCCTCACTCACCACTGTAAACTGTACAACAGCCCACACGTCTGATCTGTTATATACCGGATGCCACTCTGTATGGATAATATACCTTTGACTTTTTATGATCAGTGTACCCCAGTCAGTGATTTTATCCCACATGTGCATGCATTTCAGGAATTCCTATTATTGTAGTTAGGTGAATCGCACATTGGGAAGCATAGATACTTGTGATCACCAGACAGGTCATATACATTCCCCCGGGGATTACCCACAGGAAATCAGCATAGCATGGTGAAATTTTTGGGCAATGCCTAATCACCCTTTCCATGGATTTTCCTAATTGATAAATTTTTCATTAATTACTGCTGTCCTTTTTTCCTTTGCGGGTAAAAGCTTACTAGTTGACGTCCGGACTTGTGTTGTGTGTATGTGTGGAAGTGGGGTGTCCTTCCCTTGTCTAACCCATACAAGGGTAGCATAATGGTTTTGCGTGTTGGTGTGTTTGTCTGTGTTTGTACGTAATTTTAGACTTCCCGGGTAACTCATCCCCTGTATGAGACCCGTGAACAATATTGCATGGAGTTGTATTGTGTTTCTTCACACATGATGATTTATCATTATTAAATAATACATTTTGTATTTTTTTGAACCAAGTGATTTCAATTTTCTGCTGCATAGGTAGCCACTTTTTTGAGTCTTGGTAGTGTTACCTAGACTCTTGATATATATATGCTAGTCATCTTTGGCTACAGCAGCAGCACCAGAACAGGTGTACTTCATTGGAAAATTGTGAGACAACCAATACTTGAGCTTGGTTTTGCGGGAAAGGCTTTTTCTTTTTTCTTTTTCTTTGCTGTTTTCTTTTTTGGTTCAGCGTCAGATTAGCGCCAGTACCGCTAACACCCACGCACGCATTACGCCTCCCTTAGTGGCATAGTATCTGAACGGATCAATATCTGATCTGATCAGATCTATATTAGTGTCCCCAGCAGTTTAGGGTTCCCAAAAACGCAGTGTTAGCAGCCCAGATACCTGCTAGCACCTGCGTTTTGCCCCTCCGCCCGGCCCAGCTCAGCCCACCCAAATGCAGTATTGAGCGATCACTGTCACTTACAAAACACTAAACGCATAACTGCAGCATTCGCTGAGTCAGGCCTGATCCCTGCGATCGCTAACAGTTTTTTTTGGTAGCGTTTTGGTGAACTGGCAAGAACCAGCCCCAGGCAGCGTCAGGTTAGCGCCAGTACCGCTAACACCCACGCACGCAGCATACGCCTCCCTTAGTGGTATAGTATCTGAACGGATCAATATCTGATCCGATCAGATCTATACTAGCGTCCCCAGCAGTTTAGGGTTCACAAAAATGCAATGTTAGCGGGATCAGCCCAGATACCTGCTAGCACCTGCGTTTTGCCCCTCCGCCCGGCCCAGCCCAGCCCACCCAAGTGCAGTATCGATCGATCACTGACACTTACAAAACACTAAACGCATAACTGCAGCGTTCGCAGAGTCAGGCCTGATCCCTGCGATCGCTAACAGTTTTTTTGGTAGCGTTTTGGTGAACTGGCAAGCGCCAGCGGCCTAGTACACCCCGGTCGTAGTCAAACCAGCACTGCAGTAACACGTGGTGACGTGGCGAGTCCCATAAGTGCAGTTCAAGCTGGTGAGGTGGCAAGCACAAGTAGTGTCCCGCTGCCACCAAGAAGAAGACAAACAGGCCCGTCGTGCCCATAGTGCCCTTCCTGCTGCATTCGCCAATCCTAATTGGGAACCCACCACTTCTGCAGCGCCCGTACTTCCCCCATTCACATCCCCAACCAAATGCAGTCGGCTGCATGAGAGGCATTTTCTTTATGTCCTCCCAAGTACCCCTACCCAACGAACCCCCCCCCCCCAAAAAGATGTTGTGTCTGCAGCAAGCGCGGATATAGGCGTGACACCCGCTATTATTGTCCCTCCTGTCCTGACAATCCTGGTTTTTGCATTGGTGAATGTTTTGAACGATACCATTCGCTAGTTGAGTATTAGCGTAGGGTACAGCATTGCACAGACTAGGGCACACTTTCACAGGGTCTCCCAAGATGCCATCGCATTTTGAAAGACCCGAACCTGGAACCGGTTACAGTTATAAAAGTTAGTTACAAAAAAAAGTGTAAAATATATATATTATATATATATATATATATATATATATATATATATATATATATATATATATATATATAATTAAAAAAATTGTTGTCGTTTTATGGTTCTCTCTCTCTCTATTGTTCTGCTCTTTTTTACTGTATTCTATTCTGCAATGTTTTATTGTTATTATGTTTTATCACGTTTGCTTTTCAGGTATGCAATTTTTTATACTTTACCGTTTACTGTGTTTTATTGTTAACCATTTTTTTGTCTTCAGGTACGCCATTCACGACTTTGAGTGGTTATACCAGAATGATGCCTGCAGGTTTAGGTATCATCTTTGTATCATTCTTTTCAGCCAGCGGTCGGCTTTCATGTAAAAGCAATCCTAGCAGCTAATTAGCCTCTAGACTGCTTTTACAAGCAGTGGGAGGGAATGCCCCCCCCCCCACCATCTTCCGTGTTTTTCTCTGGCTCTCCTGTCTCAACAGGGAACCTGAGAATGCAGCCGGTGATTCAGCCAGCTGACCATAGAGCTGATCAGAGACCAGAGTGGCTCCAAACATCTCTATGGCCTAAGAAACCGGAAGCTACAAGCATTTCATGACTTAGATTTTGCTGGATGTAAACAGCGCCATTGGGAAAGCATTTTATCACACCGATCTTGGTGTGGTCAGATGCTTTGAGGGCAGAGGAGAGATCTAGGGTCTAATAGACCCCAATTTTTTCAAAAAATAGTACCTGTCACTACCTATTGCTATCATAGGGGATATTTACATTCCCTGAGATAACAATAAAAATGATTTAAAAAAAAATGAAAGGAACAATTTAAAAATAAGATAAAAAAGCAAAAAAATAATAAAGAAAAAAAAAAAAAGAAGCACCCCTGTCGCCTCCTGCTCTCGCGCTAAGGCGAACGCAAGCAGCGGTCTGTCGTTAAATGTAAACAGCAATTGCACCATGCATGTGAGGTATCACCGCGAAGGTCAGATCGAGGGCAGTAATTTTAGCAGTAGACCTCCTCTGTAAATCTAAAGTGGTAACCTGTAAAGGTTTTTAAAGGCTTTTAAAAATGTATTTATTTTGTTGCCACTGCACGTTTGTGCGCAATTGTAAAGCATGTCATGTTTGGTATCCATGTACTCGGCCTAAGATCATCTTTTTTATTTCATCAAACATTTGGGCAATATAGTGTGTTTTAGTGCATTAAAATTTAAAAAAGTGTGTTTTTTCTCCAAAAAATGAGTTTGAAGAATCGCAAATACTGTGTGAAAAAAAAAAAATGAAACACCCACCATTTTAATCTGTAGGGCATTTGCTTAAAAAAAATATATAATGTTTGGGGGTTCAAAGTAATTTTCTTGCAAAAAAAATAATTTTTTCATGTAAACAAAAAGTGTCAGAAAGGGCTTTGTCTTCAAGTGGTTAGAAGAGTGGGTGATGTGTGACATAAGCTTCTAAATGTTGTGCATAAAATGCCAGGACAGTTCAAAACCCCCAAAATGACCCCATTTTGGAAAGTAGACACCCCAAGCTATTTGCTGAGAGGCATGTCGAGTCCATGGAAAATTTTATATTTTGACACAAGTTGCGGGAAAAAGACAATTTTTTTTTTTTTTTTTGCACAAAGTTGTCACTAAAATATATATTGCTCAAACATGCCATGGGCATACAGTATGTGACATTACACCCCTAAAATACATTCTGTTGCTTCTCCTGAGTACGGGTATAAATCATGTGTGAGACTTTTTTGGAGCCTAGCCGCGTACGGGACCCCGAAAACCAAGCACTGCCTTCAGGCTTTCTAAGGGCGTAAATTTTTGATTTCACTCTTCACTGCCTATCACAGTTTCGGAGGCCATGGAATGCCCAGGTGGTACAAACCCCCCCCCCCCCCCCCAAATGACCCCATTTTGGAAAGTAGACACCCCAAGCTATTTGCTGAGAGGTATAGTGAGTATTTTGCAGACCTCACTTTTTGTCACAAAGTTTTGAAAATTGAAAAAAGAAAAAAAAAATGTTTTTTCTTGTCTTTCTTCATTTTCAAAAACAAATGAGAGCTGAAAAATACTCACCATGCCTCTCAGCAAATAGCTTGGGGGGTCTACTTTCCGAAATGGGGTCATTTGGGGGGGGGGGGGGTTGTGCCACCTGGGCATTCCATGGCCTCCGAAACTGTGATAGGCAGTGAAGAGTGAAATCAAAAATTCACATCCTTAGAAATCCTGAAGGCGGTGATTGGTTTTCGGGGCCCCGTACGCGGCTAGGCTCCCAAAAAGTCCCACACATGTGGTATCCCCATACTTAGGAGAAGCAGCTAAATGTATTTTGGGGTGCAATTCCACATATGCCCATGGTCTGTGTGAGCAATATATCATTTAGTGACAACTTTGTGCAAAAAAAAAAAAAAATTAAAAAAAATTTGTCACATTCCCGCAACTTGTGTCAAAATATAAAATATTCCATGGACTCAACATGCCTCTCAGCAAATAGCTTGGGGTGTCTACTTTCCAAAATAGGGTCATTGGGGGGGGGGGGTTGTGCCATCTGGGCATTTTATGGCCTTCAAAACTGTGATAGGTAGTGAGGAGTGAAATCAAAAATTTACGCCCTTAGAAATCCTGAAGGCGGTGATTGGTTTTCGGGGCCCGTACGCGGCTAGGCTCCCAAAAAGTCCCACACATGTGGTATCCTTGTACTCAGGAGAAGCAGGTGAATGTATTTTGGGGTGCAATTCCACATATGCCCATGGCCTGTGTGAGCAATATATCATTTAGTGACAACTTTTTGTAATTTTTTTTTTTTTTGTCATTATTCAATCACTTTAGACAAAAAAAATTAATATTCAAAGGGCTCAACATGCCTCTCAGCAATTTCCTTGGGGTGTCTACTTTCCAAAATGGGGTCATTTGGGGGGTTTTTGTACTGCCCTGCCATTTTAGCACCTCAAGAAATGACATAGGCAGTCATAAACTAAAAGCTGTGTAAATTCCAGAAAATGTACCCTAGTTTGTAGACGCTATAACTTTTGCGCAAACCAATAAATATACGTTTATTGACATTTTTTTTACCAAAGACATGTGGCCGAATACATTTTGGCCTAAATGTATGACTAAAATTGAGTTTATTGGATTTTTTTTATAACAAAAAGTAATATCATTTTTTTCAAAATTTTCTGTCTTTTTCCGTTTATAGCGCAAAAAATAAAAACCGCAGAGGTGATCAAATACCATCAAAAGAAAGCTCTTTTTGTGGGAAGAAAAGGACGCAAATTTCGTTTGGGTACAGCATTGCATGACCGCGCAATTATCAGTTAAAGCGACGCAGTGCCAAATTGGAACAAGTCCTCTGGTCCTTAAGCAGAATAATGGTCCGGGGCTGAAGTGGTTAAATACGCAGGTTACAAATCTGAAACAGTCAACATAGAAAGGGGCACACGTTAAGGATGCCCGCTCTCACCTTTATTATTTGCTTTGCTTATTGAGCCTTTAGCACAAACAATAAGAATGGAACCTTCTTTAACAGGCATAGAAATGGGAGGTAGCCACCACAAGATATGTTTATTTGCGGATGACATCCTTCTATTTTTATCTTCACCTCAAATTTCAGCTCTTAAACTTATGAATATACTAAAAAACTATTCGATCATCTCAGGCCTTACTAACCGTAACTAATACTCAAAAATCTACAGCACTGAACATCTCGTTAACCACTGGAGAAAAATTAATTGTACAAGAATCCTTACCCTTTAAAGGGGCTACACATAGCATTCCTTATCTGGGTATCCAGCTTACTGCCAGCCACTTGGATTTGTTTTACACCAACTATCCTTCTTTACTAGAATTAACTACAAACTTGCTTTTAAAATGGTCATCTATTCCAACTTCATGGGTTGGGAAAATAAATATAATAAAGATGGCCATACTTCCTAAATTCCTGTACCTTTTCAGAGTTCTTCCAATACAAATCCCGGCCTATTTCCTTAGAATAATACAACAAAAATGTATAAAATTTACTTGGGGGAAACTCAAACCATAAATATCTAGAGAAACCTTATTCCTTCCGAAAGTCCATGGTGGCCTAGGATTTCCAAACATTTAATTATATTATAAAGCCGCTCAACTAGCACAAGCCTTAAAATATCACTCCAAAACTGAGATTCCCCTGTGGGTTACCATCAAGCAATAGATTGTGAAATAAATAAACAAAAACACCAAGCGCAATAATGTTCTCACCGTAACATGTAAAGTCAAATAAGTGTAAATCAAAAATATGTGAATGCACGTGCGATTAATTAAGTGATTGATAGATTGTGACCCTCTCTCCATACACAATATTTCATGGTTACGTCCCATAGATCGTAAAACTTTAAAAAACCCAATCACTAAACATTCTCTAGCTATCTAGGATAGACTCAAAATCCCTCATGGTCTGCAATCCAAACATAATCCATTTCCATCTTTTCTCAAAAACCCATCTTTCTATCCAGCATTGACTTATCCCAGATCTTTTCGGGCTTGATCCTAAGGACATGATCCTAAATACAACAATCAGTCCCTTCCCAGACATATGCAAGTCTTTTGGGCTCCCCCAATCAGAAATATTTCATTACCTTCAAATTAAGAATTTTTGTATTCCTTTCCTAAGCATTGACAACTCTGTAGATGATTTTACTAAGTTTGAAAATATATGCATGAAAGACCCTCATGACAGAGGTCTCATATGAACAATATACTCCACATTGCTTGTTAAATCAGATGTTAAATTACCATCTTATGTGTTCAAATGGGAAAAAGATCTTGATCGAACTATAGATAAAACAGAATGGTCTGAAATCTGGTCCAATATCAAATCTTTTTCTTCTGTTGTGATAGATATTGAAACCACCTACAAGGCACTCTCACGCTGGTATTTGGTTCCTGCTACAATAGCTAAATTTGCGCCTGATTATTTAGGTCTCTGCTTTCGTGGCTGTTCAGAACAAGGCACATATATACACATGTGGTGGAATTGTTCTATTATAAAGAAATTCTGGAAAAAGGTTTTGTTACTCGCTTGCTGAAATGTTTGAAATAACAATAATACCAGATCCAGAAATTCCCCTTTTAAATATAAAACCTAATTACATGCCTCATAAACAATTCAAGCTATTCATACAACTTATGACGGCTGCAAAACAGACAATAACTAAAGCATGGAAAACTCCCTTACTAAACATAGCAGAAACCAAGCACAAAATGAATCGGTCATTGTTGCATGCAAAAATGGAAGCCCGAGATAAAGACAATCTGAAAGGATGTGAAGGACTATGGAAACCATGGATCACACATTGTTTACCTATAATCGTTGACCACCAGGTACTCCAGTCATGGTAACTAACATTTTTATATGCAACAATGATAAAACTAACAGAATAGATTATGCCTCCGGATAGATCTGCACGATTAATTGTCAAGAATCGTTATCGCGATTATTTCCCCGTTGCGATCTTGACAAAAATGTTTGACGATTCTGTCAATGCAAAGAATTCTCTCTGAAGCCACAGCCAGTCAAAAGAAAGGAAGAAAAAAAACGGGCAGTCTGCCAAGAATCACAGCATTCTTTAGCAGTGGAACTAAGTGTAAACATTGTAACAATTTGTCAATGGAATAGACCTCTGTGTAAATGAAGAAAGTTTAACCACTAAACCTTTTTCTGACATTTGTTGGTTTCAAGTTAAAATCTTTTTTTTTGCTAGAAAATTACTTAGAACCCCCAAACATTACATATATTATTTTAGTAGAGACCCTAGAGAATAAAATGGTGGTTGTTGCGATATTTTATGTCACACTGTATTTATGCAGCGGTCTTTCAAATGCAATTTTTTTGGAAAAAATTTCTTTAATGAATTAAAAAAAACACTAACTAGTAAAGTCAGCCCAATATTTTTTGTATAATGTGAAAGATTTTACATCGCGAGAATCGTAATCTTTTTATTCTTAACCAAAAAAATCGCGATTCTCATTTTGGCCAGAATCGTGCAGCTCTACCTCCGGAACACCCCATACCCTCTGTCGCCCCCCACCTTTCCTTACCCTTATTTTCTTTCTTTCTTTTTGCTTTTCTTCCTTATTTCTCTTATTATCATTTCATAAGGTACCTAACAGCAACAGCTGATATCGAATATATTTAAAATATCACACTCAGTAGTTTGATACATATACTTTATTCAAATGTTTAACACACATAAGAACTCAGACACAAATAAACCTAATTTTCTTTCATTAACTGATAATAATCTTCTAAATATTAATGTAAGCTAATATTGAAACAGTCTGAAAACTCTGTATCATTTTGATAAAAAAGGGAACTTATCTAACATTAATTTTACCATCTGTGTGTTATATTAATACAATGCCATAACCTGCTTCTTTATTTGACATGTAACTACTAAAATACATTTAATTGTACTTGTTACCATATGTTGATCTTTCAATAAAAACCTTTAACGAGAGAAAATGAACAAGTAATGCAACTATCTGTCTCATAAGGGGGGTTGAAAGGGGGAGTTGATCTTTGACAAAAAAAAATAAATTAATTTGTCTATCATATTTAGCTAAATAATGGCTTACAAAGTGGAGATAGTCAGGGAAAGCAATCTGAAAGCAGCAGTGAAGATCTGCAGGCTAAGCATTTTCTGTAATTCTTGAAAAGTTTTAAGAGTTCATATAAGTTCATGAGAGGCTTTTTCTAATCCTGTCCAATGGGTACCAGACACTCCTCTCTTCCAGTTCCATGCCCCTGGAATTAATGCTGTTCTTTCCAACCAACTGGAGCTGGAAGATCACCAGTGATAGAGTTTTTCTCTGGGGAACCAAATCTCCAGGCCTTATCGGAGAAATAGGTTTGACACGGAACATCAATCAGTGCTCTTCAGGCGCCAAACAAAGCTAATACCAAAAAAGACAATCCTCACAGACATATATTGGAAGAACAATACCTTGCACCATCCCACTTTTCTATTCACATGCAAATACTTCTGAGCTGGTTTGACAATTTTGAAAAAAAAAAAATATTTATAGAACCAACAAAAACATAAACTAAAAGTAAAGAATTATATTTTTCTAAAAAAAAAAGCCGAAAAAGGGTCCTCCTTTGCATGCACAGCCAGGCAACACTTAAGTCGGGTAGACACAGGCAGAGCCATCTTTAATTTTGATTGGGCCCTGGGCAAACATTTTCTTGCCCCCCCCCCCTCCATTCTGAGACATACAAAAAATAACAGGTAGACTCAAAATCAGTTTACTGCAGCAGATCGCGCAGCGATTGCAATTGTTTGCCAGAGGTTACAGCCTATCCTTACTGCTCACTGGCTGGTTTCTAGAGGTTACAACACATAATTTCTGCTTGCCGATTGGTTGCTAGAGGTTATTGTACATTATTAGCGCTCACTAATTGGTTGCTAGGGGTTACAGCGCATCATTACCACTTACTGATTGGTTGCTAGACATTAAAGCAGATCACTACTGTTCACTGATTGGTTGCTAGAGGTTAATGCACATCATTACCTCTCACTGAGCAGTGGAGCAATCCCAAATAATTGAGCACGTAAAGAGGCACATTAATGCACATACTACAGGAGAGTGTCAGAGAGTGCAGACATACTACAGAAGAGGTTCAGAGACTGCGGACATACTGCAGGAGACAATCAGAGAATGTGGACATACTGCAGGAGATTACCAGAGACTGTGGACATACTGCAGGAGACAATCAGAGACTGCGGACATACTGCAGGAGACAATCAGAGACTGCAGACATATTGCAGGAGACAATCAGAGGCTGCGGACATACTGCAGGAGACAATCAGAGGCTGTGGACATACTGCAGGAGACAATCAGAGACTGCGGACATACTGCATGAGACAATCGGAGACTGCGGACATACTGCATGAGACAATCAGACTGTGGACATACTGCAGGAGATTACCAGAGACTGCGGACATACTGCAGGAGACAATCAGAGACTGCGGACATACTGCAGGAGATTACCAGAGACTGCGGACATACTGCAGGAGACAATCAGAGACTGCAGACATACTGCAGGAGACAATCAGAGACTGCGGACATACTGCAGGAGACAATCAAAGACTGCGGACATACTGCAGGAGACAATCAGAGACTGCGGACATACTGCAGGAGACAATCAGAGACTGCAGACATTATACAGGAGATGGTCAGAGAACTTTCAGCAATGCACAGCTTTACAGTTGAATAACACACACAGCTCAGGGTTTAAACATTCAGGCATTTTATGGGTGTAAGGACATACCTGGCCAGCCAAACTCACTACATACATTCAGGTGTGTGGGCGGGGCTTCCACTCTCTGCTCTCACTACAACAGCCGGGAGTTCCATTGATGCTTTGTTGGGGGGGCCACCTCACCCGTGAATTGGGGCCCAGATGACAGCTTTGCAGAGCGCACAGAGGACATGGGAGGATGTATTCCCGCGCTAGCCAACTTAGAGGGGTGGGGCCGGGAGCTCCACTGACGCTCTGACCCAGCTCACGTGCAGCCTGTATACTCGGAACAGAGCATCTGTAGTGAGAGCCAGTGATCGGAGTGGGAGTGTCATTGGAGCTCCCGGCCACGCCCCTGGACCTCTGTATTCACCAGCCAGTATAGTGGGGGTGGGGCCGGGAGCTCCACTGACGCTCCCACTCCGATCACTGGATCTCACTACAGATGCTCTTTTCCTGAGTATACAGGCTGCACGTAGGCGGGGTCAGAGCGTCCGTGGAGCTCCCGACCCCGCCCCCTTCTCAGCTGGCTAGCACGGAACACATCCTCCTGTGTCCTCTGTGTGCTCTGCAAAGCTGTCATCGGGGCCCCAATTCACGGCTAGCGCGGGCCCCCCAACAAAGTTTGGGCCCAGGGCAAGTGCCCCGTTTGCCCTGCGCTAAAGACGGCCCTGGACACAGGGCGAATATCAGGAGACATTAGACGGTTAAAATAAAATGGCTGACATTCGGCCCGTGTGTATGTTGGTCTGGTCGACAGAAGCCAGCCTTGTGGCAGCTGGAAAACCAGCAGCCAACCGACTCCCGATCAGTGCTCTCGGAGTGTTTCGACTCCCGAGAGTGCTGATCGGAGTGTTTTGGCGGGAGGGGGGCCGTCCCCTTGTCAGAACACAACTGCTCAGCGGGGGAGATTGCTGTACTAATGTCAGATGGTCAGTACAGCGGCTCTAACTGGAGCTGTCAGGTTTTTTTTGTGCAGCCCGCTGGGTTAGTGTGTACAAGGCTTTATTTTCATCAGGCACACTGTAGTTCAGGGGTGCCCTATGCACAAAGTGCAGAGTTCAGGAGTACCCTACGTACAGAGTGCAGGGTTCAGGGGTGCGCTATGTATAGAGTGCAGTTTTAGGGGTGCCCTTTGCACAGAATGCTAGGTTCAGGAGTATGATACATACATAGTGCAGAGTTTAGGGGTATGCTACGTACAGAGTGCAGAGTTTAGGGGTCTGCTACGTACAGAGTGCAGAGTTTAGGGGTGTGCTACGTACAGAGTGCAGAGTTTAGGGTTGAGCTACATACAGAGTGCATGGTTTAGGGGTGTGCTATGCACAGTGTGTAACACCCCCCCCCCATTCGGCTCTAGTAACTCCCTATGTAGGCAGCTCTAGTACCGCCCTGTGTAGGCGGCACTCTCTACTTTCCTTGTATTTGGCTCTCTTATACCTCCTTGTGTAAGCAGCTCTGCCTCACCTTGCAGGGATATCATTCTCGCTCTCGCATTCTGGAGAGCTGTCCCGGCCCTGAGAGATCTCCAGAAGCCTCTGAAAGCACAGCTGACCCTTGTAAACAATGTAAGAAATGAAGGCTTCTGTGTTTGTGACAGCAGGGAATGGGAATAGAGGGTGAGAGCCAGAGGTGGCGGAACAGAATCCTGTCTCGTTCTGGCTGCAAAATTGGGTGAGGGTCGCATGACAAAGCTTGGCAGGCTGGATTCAGCACGCAGGCTTTGTGTTTGACATATGTGCCTTAGCTCTGAGGCTGGATTCACACCACTTCTGCTGCATTTAGCTCACATTAACGGGCCTTAGATGTACTTGAGTTGCCATGCATTGACATCCGTTTTTTTAACATGTTGCATTATGGTGCAGCAGGAGCCAAAATACTTTTTTTTTTCTTAAAGTGGTGTTAAACCCAAACGCAATTGACTATATAGCAGCTTACCAATTCTAATGCCCCGTACACACAAACAGAATTTCCGTCTGCAAAATCTTGGATGTTTTTTCCGACGGAATTCCGCTCAAGCTTGGCTTGCATACACACGGTCACACAAAAGTTTGCTGAACTTTCGACTGTCAAGAACGCGGTGACGTTCAACACTACGACGAGCCGAGAAAATGAAGTTCAATGCTTCCGAGCATGTGTCGAATTGTTTCCGAGCATGCGTAGGAATTTTGCACGTTGGAATTGGTACAGACGATCGGAATTTCAGATCGGAACTTTTTCCGACCGAAAAATTGGGAACATGCTCTCAATCTTTTGCTGGCTGGAATTCCCCCAGCAAAAGTCCGATGGAGCATACACACGGTCGCATTTTCGGACCAAAAGCTCTCATCGGACTTTTGCTGGCGGAATTTCCGCTCGTGTGTAAGGGGCATTAGATATGGTGGATGAATTTGTTTCCTTTTTTAGGCTTTCTTTCTTTTATTTTCACCTGGTGATCCAGCCAGAAAGACTGTTATGCCGCGTACACACGAGCGGACATTACGGCGGACTTTGCCCGGCGGACTGGATTTCGTCGGACAATTCGATGTGTGTGGGCTCCAGCGGACTTTGTTTTCTCAAAAGTTGGACGGAATTAGATTTAAAACTTGTTTTAAATTTATCCGTTGAAATCGAGTCCGGTCGAAAAGTCCGCTGTCTGTATGCTAGTTCGACGGACAAAAAGCCACGCTAGGGCAGCTATTGGCTACTGGCTATGAACTTCCTTGTTTTAGTCCGGTCGTACGTCATCACGTACGAATTCGACGGACTTTGGTGGATTGTGTGTAGGCAAGTCCGTTCATTCACAAAGTCCGTCGGAAAGTACGTCGAAAAGTCCGCCGGGCAAAGTCCGCCGTAATGTCCGCTCGTGTGTACGCGGCATTATGTTTCAAAAGAATGAGCTGTTCTGCAAATGTATCCTTTTACAGGGATGAAACACACCATTTGTTTATAAAGTATTAGCTGAAGTTTGGCTTCAAACTTGCGGGCCCCCCACCCCAAAGCACCTCGTCCCCATGTTGATGTGGACAAGGGCCTCTTCCCGACAACCCTGGCCGTTGGTTGTCCGGGTCTGCGGGCGGGGGGCTTATCGGAATCCAGGAGCCCCCTTTAATAAGGGGGCCCCCAGATTCCGACCCCCCACCCTATGTGAATGAGTATGGGGTACATCGTATCCTTACCCATTCACCTAGGGAAAAAGTGTTAATAAAAAAACACCCTAGACAGGTTTTTAAAGTAATTAATTAGACAGCTCCGGGGGTCTTCTTCCGACTTCGGGGGTCTTCTTCCGACTTCGCCGCTCTCTCCGGGCTCTTCTCCCGGTGTCTGGTTCTTCTCCCGCTCTCCGGCCTCTTCTTGTTGTTGTGTGTGGGCAAGTCCGTTCATTTGGAAAGTCCGCCGTAACTCCGTCGGGAAATAGGTCCGCCGGAAAGTCCGGTCATGTGTAGGCAAGGCCATCCGTAGTCCGGTTGTGTGTAGGCAAGTCCGTTCCTTAAAAAAGTCCGGCGGAAGTCTGTCAAAAGTCCGTCGGAAAGTCCATCGGACAAGTCCGGTCGAAAAGTCGGACTGTGTGTACGTTGCATTATATGTGTATTAAAGCACATACTGTAAGTTATATCAAAACTTGTATATATGGTGATGTTGTGTGGGGACATAATAGACTCAACCAAGATCAAACCAAATTATTAATTTTGCTGTTTATATTACAGCAATCATGTTATCTGCATACCTCCAGGAGTGGGCTTGAAATTAAAACACAGACTTTATTCCTTCAAACTCCCACTGATTTCAGGTCAGTGATCACTGATCAGTGCATTTTTTATTTCTACTGACAAGGGGGCTTTTTTTTTTTTTACTCCCACTGATCCCGGCATTTTTTACTCCTACTGACCACCAAAGCAAGCGGCAGTTTTTTATATGACTGACCCTTTCTTACTCGTACTGGCCACAGTTCGGCTTCTCAACTGCAATCTGAACTACCCTTATGCCGCGTACACACGGTCGTACTTTTCGTCTACAAAAGTCCAACGGACGCTGACGGACTAAAGCTGGCTGGTAATCCGATCGTGTGTGGGCTTCTCCGGACTTTCAACGTACTTTTTTAGCCTCAAATCCGACGTACTTTAGATTTGAAACATGCTTTAAAACTTTACGACGGACTCGAGTCTGGTCGAAAAATCCGCTCGTCTGTGTGCTAGTCCGACGGACAAAAACCCACGCTAGGGCAGCTATTGGCTACTGGCTATGAACTTCCTTATTTTAGTCCGGTGTACGTCATCACGTAAGAATTCGACTGACTTTTGTGTGATCGTGTGTAGGCAAGTCTGTTCGTTAGAAAGTCCGCCGCAAGTCCGTCGAAAGTCTGCCGGAAGTCTGTCGGAAGTCTGTCGAACAGGCTGTCTGACTTTTGTAGACGAAAAGTACGACCGTGTGTACGCGGCATTAGGCTCCATGCACACTGGACGTTAAAATAACGTTATAAAAACGCCAGTAGCTTTGCAGTGAGTCTTTCAACGTTTTTTAACATTTTCGCAATAGCGTTTATTAGCGTTTTTCCACATTAGCGTTTTTTAGCGCTTTTTTAAAAATTAATGAATCAAAAACGTTAAAAAACGCTGGTGAGCCACATTTTTGAGCGATTATTGACGTTCATCAGCGTTTCTGCACGTTTAAAGTTTTTAAGCATTTTTTGTGGTCAGAAAAACAGCTCCTGAACGCGATTTTAGGGCGTTCAGACAACAGCCCATAAACTCCACTGCTGATAAACGTCCAAAAACGTCCATGTGTGCATGGACACATAGGATTAGATAGAGGGGAGATTATGGGCTGTTAAAAAAAATGCCCAAACTCCCAAAAACGGCCGTTTATGAGCTTCAGTGTGCATGGAGCCCAATGCCCTGTACACACGACCGGTTTTCCCGTTGGAATAAACTCTGAAGGTTTTTCCGACGGAATTCCACTCAAGCTGTCTTGCATACACACGGTCACACCAAATTCCGACCGTCCAGAACGCGGTGACGTACAACACGTATGACGGGACTAGAAAACGGAAGTTCAATAGCCAGTAGCCAATAGCTTCCGTCTGGTACTTGCGTCAGAGCATGCGTCGTTTTTGGTATGTCAAAACAGCATACAGACTAGCGGTTTTCCAAATAGGAATTGGTTCAGTCGGAAAAATTTAGAACATGTTCTCTTTCCTGGTCCATCAGAATTTTTGACGTAAAAAGTCCAATGGGGCCCACACAGGGTCGGAATATACGATGAAAAGTTCCCCTCGGACTTTTTCTGTCGGACATTCCGCTCGTGTGTAAACGGTATTACTCACATCTGCTAACCACAGATCGGGTCCTCAACTGTCTGACAGACAGTGAACTGTCCTTTGTTTAAAGAAATTGAGGGACACTACAAAAGACCAACCATTCCAAAAAATATTAAATAAATGGTAAATATTTAGTATAAAATCGATACAATCCATAACTAAAGTTAACAAAAAATTGTAAGATGTTTTGTTATCAGGCAAATAATAAAAAAATAGGTAGTGATACTTCAGATTTAAGTAAGAATAAACATGGCTTTTGTAGTTACTGTAGACAATATTTGCTTATCTCGGAGTTCATCTTTAATGCCGCGTACACACGGTCGGACTTTTCGTCTACAAAAGTCAGACAGCCTGTCCGACAGACTTCCGGCAGACTTTCGGCGGACTTTCGACGGACTTGCGGCGGACTTTCTAACGAACAGACTTGCCTACACACGATCACACAAAAGTCCGTCGAATTCTTACGTGATGACGTACACCGGACTAAAATAAGGAAGTTCATAGCCAGTAGCCAATAGGTGCCCTAGCGTGGCTTTTTGTCCGTCGGACTAGCACACAGACGAGCGGATTTCGGGGTCCGTCGTAGTTACGAAGTAAAGATTTGAAGCATGTTTCAAATCTAAAGTACGTCGGATTTGAGGCTAAAAAAGTATGTTGAAAGTCCGGAGAAGCCCACACACGATCGGATTACCAGCCAGCTTTAGTCCGTCAGCGTCCGTTGGACTTTTGTAGACGAAAAGTCCGACCGTGTGTACGCGGCATTAGGCAAACTTGTGCTTTGTACATGAGCACCCATATAGCACTACTGGGAAGATTTTGAGGCAATCCCTCCATGAAAATGTAAAAACACCCTCCAAAAAGTAAAAAAAAAGACTTCTGGGGTGCATAAAGCCCACTAGGCTGAAACAACACAGTCCGTGTACAGTAATTTAAGACTTCACAAGATGTTAAAAAAAACTCTCCTAGAAGTCTTCCTCCTGGCAGCAAAGTTTTTGCAGAAAAAACACCTGGCGCATGTAAAAGTGTCTAATGCTTTTGCAAGCGTTTAGGTGCGTTTACAAGCATCCAGCGCTCGGATGTTAATTCTTTTTATTGGCCAGAATAATACTCAATTCTGGGCATTGAAATGAATTAATGCTGAAGCGCTAAACGTGCCTAGCGTTAACGCACATTTAGACGCATATACAAGCATTTTTTCTGCCCATCCTCTGCTGCTCGTGGACACATTGGCCCTGTTTTTTTTTTCCTGCCTTTAAATGCCTCTGCCATTAAAGTGATTGTAAAGGCTCGTTTTTTTTGTTTTTTTTAAGTAACAAACATATCATACTTACCTCCACTGTGCAGCTCCTTTTGCACAGAGTGGCCCAGAACATCCTCTTCTGGGGTACCTCGGCGCCCGACTGCCGCACAACGTAATACGTCGACAGAATGGCACGGGCAGGCAAATGGGTGTACCTGTATGTCCCTGCCTCCCAGCGGGTGGGGGGCCCGATTGGGCCCCCCTGGTGCCTGCGGCGGTCGGCTTCGTTCCAGGAGCAATCCGTGCTGAGGGGGAGGCCTCACGATTGCTCCTGACGAATGGGCTTCTTCCTCTGCCTGTGAACTGTAAACACAGGTCAGAGGAAGTGATTTTATCTCTCCCCGCGCTTCCTTTTTCATTTGGGAGCCGTGGAGAGAGGACGAGAAAAGTGAGTTGCACCAGCAGCACACTAACACCAGTACACATAGGCACACAAATCACCCCCCAATCACCCCCCGATCACCCCCCGATCTCCCCCTGCACCCCCAGTCACAGTGTCACCAATTACAGTGTTCATTTTTTTACTGATCACTGCATTTGGTGTCATTTGTGACTGTAAAAAGTGTTAGGGCAGTTAGTGGTAGGCACCTTTAGGTCTAGGGTACCCCCCTAACCCCCCCTATTAAAGGTTTAACCCCTTGATCACCCCCCAGTTAACCCTTTCACCCCCTGTCGCCAGTGTCACTAAGCAATCTTTTTTCTGATCGCCGTATTAGTGTCACGCTAGGTGACGCTAGGTAGCCAGTTAGTTATTTAACCCCCTGATTGCCCCCTAGTTAACCCTTTCACCCCCTGTCACCAGTGATCACCGTATAAGTGTCACAGGTGACTCTAGGTAGCCAGTTAGTTATTTAGGTTCACCGTCAGCTTTTTATAGCGTTGGGTACCCCCATATACTACCTAATAAAGGTTTTAAACCCCTGATTGCCCCCTAGTTAACCCTTTCACCTCCTGTCTCCAGTGATCACCGTATAAGTGTTACGGGTGACACTGGTTAGTTAGTTCATTTTTTATAGTGTCAGGGCACCCGCCGTTTATTACCCAATAAAGGTTTAACTCCCTGATCGCCCGGCGGGTGATATCAGTTAGGTTTTAGGGTCAGTCAGGGTCTGCGTCGTCCCAGGCAGTGTCAGATTAGTGCCAGTAGCGCTAACATCCATGCACGCAGCATACACCTCCCTTAGTGGTATAGTATCTGAATAAATCAATATCTGATCCGATCAGATCTATACTAACGTCCCCAGCAGTTTAGGCTTCCCAAAAACGCAGTGTTAGCGGGATCAGCCCTGATACCTGCTAGCACCTGCATTTTGCCCCTCCGCCCAGCCCAGCCCACCCAAGTGCAGTATCGATCGATCACTGTCACTTACAAAACACTAAACACATAACTTCAGCGTTCACAGAGTCAGGCCTGATCCCTGCGATCGCTAACAGTTATTTTGGTAGCGTTTGATACAGTTGCTGACAGCCTAGGAGCTTTTTTTCCTGTGAGTCTCACTAGTGTACCAGTAAATTTAGAGCCCAAAATGGCAAATCGAAGGTACACTAGTGAAGTGGCCTACACGTTTCTGAGCATGACAGATAGTGAAGAGGAAGTCACTCATCTGTCAGATTCAGGCTCAGAATACGATCCTGTAGACGACAGCAGCTCCATGACAGCTAGCCCTGACGACGGAGTTGCGGTCCCTGCCAAGGTCAGACGTACTAGACCCCAATCTTCTTCTGTTGTTGTTGAGGTGCAAGAACCGCAGGGCTCTCGTATGGAGCAGAGAAGTACTAGTGTCGCTCATCCTTCTGGTGAACTGGCAAGCACCAGCGGCCTAGTACACCCTGGTCGTACATGTAGAACTGCAGTATCATGTGGTGACGTGGCGAGTCCCATAAGTGCAGTTCAAGCTGGCGAGGTGGCAAGCACAAGTAGTGTCCCGCTGCCACCAAGAAGACAAAGACAGGCCCTTCGTGCCCATAGTGTCCTTCCTGCACAAGTCGCCAATCCTAATTGGGAACCCACCACTTCTGCAGCACCCGTACTTCCCCCATTCACTGGCCAACCTGGAATTCAGGTGGAAAGAGTTGATTTTACGTCACTTGATTTTTATTCGCTGTTTTTCACCGAAGATCTCTATAGATCTATTGTGGACCAAAGCAATTTATATGCTGGTCAATTCATCGCCGCTAATCCCCAGTTGTCCCTTGCCAGAGATTGGACACATACTGTAAATTATTTAAAATCTTGTATATATGGTGATGTTGTGTGGGGACATAATAGACTCAACCAAGAGCAAACCAAATTATTCATTTTGCTGTTTATATTACAGCAATCATGTTATCTGCATACCTCTAGGAGTGGGCTTGAAATTAAAACACAGACTTTATTCCTGCAAACTCCCACTGATTTCAGGTCAGTGATCACTGATCAGTGCATTTTTTATTTCTACTGACAAGGGGGCTTTTTTTTTTTTTACTCCCACTGATCCCGGCATTTTTTACTCCTACTGACCACCAAAGCAAGCGGCAGTTTTTTATCTGACTGACCCTTTCTTACTCGTACTGGCCACAGTTCGGCTTCTCAACTGCAATCTGACCGACCCTTAGGCTCCATGCACACTGGACGTTAAAATAACGTTATAAAAACGGCAGTAGCTTTGCAGTGAGTCTTTCAACGTTTTTTAACATTTTTGCAATAGCGTTTATTAGCGTTTTTCCACGTTAGCGTTTTTTAGCACTTTTTTTTAAATTAATGAATCAAAAACGTTAAAAAACGCTGGTGAGCCACGTTTTTGAGCGCTTATTGACATTTATCAGCGTTTCTGCACGTTTAATATTTTGAAGCGTTTTTTGTGGTCAGAAAAACAGCTCCTGAACGCGATTCAGACAACAGCCTATAAACTCCACTGCTGATAAACGTCCAAAAACGGACACATAGGATAAGATAGAGGGGAGATTATGGGCACACACGGTCACACCAAATTCCGACCGTCCAGAACGCGGTGACGTACAACACGTATGACGGGACTAGAAAAACGGAAGTTCAATAGCCAGTAGCCAATAGCTTCCGTCTGGTACTTGCGTCAGAGCATGCGTCGTTTTTGGTATTTGAGAACAGCATACAGACTAGCGGTTTTCCCAATAGGAATTGGTTCCATCGGAAAAAATTTAGAACATGTTCTCTTTCTAGGTCCGTCAGAATTTTCGACGTAAATGTCCGATGGGGCCCACACATGGTCGGAATGTACGATGAAAAGCTCCACTCAGACTTTTTCTGTCGGACATTCCGCTCATGTGTACACGGCATTTCTTACATCTGCTAACCACAGATCGGGTCCTCAACTGTCTGACAGACAGTGAACTGTCTTTTGTTTGAAGAAATTGAGGGACACTACAAAAGACCAACCATTCCAAAAAATATAAAATAAATGGTAAATATTTAGTATAAAATCGATACAATCCATAACTAAAGTTAACAAAAAATTGTAAGATGTTTTGTTATCAGGCAAATAATAACAAAATAGGTAGTGATACTTCAGATTTAAGTAAGAATAAACATGGCTTTTGTAGTTACTGTAGACAATATTTGCTTATCTTGGAGTTCATCTTTAAGGCAAATTTGTGCTTTGTACATGAGCACCCATATATCACTACTGGGAAGATTTTGAGGCAATTCCTCCATGAAAATGTAAAATCACCCTCCAAAAAGTAAAAAAAAAGACTTCTGGGGTGCTTCCCATCTTGAACCCAGGCTCATAAAGCCCACTAGGCTGAAACAACACAGTCCGTGTACAGTAATTTAAGGCTTCACAGGATGTAAAAAAAGTCTCCTAGAAGTCTTCCCCCTGGCAGCAAAGTTTTTGCAGAAAAAACACCTGGCGCATGTAAAAGTGCCTAATGCTTTTACAAGCGTTTAGGTGCGTTTACAAGCATCAAGCGCTCGGATGTTAATTCTTTTTATTGGCCAGAATAATACTCAATTCTGGGCATTGAAATGACTTAATGCTGAAGCGCTAAACGCACTAGCGTTAACGCACATTTAGACGCATACACAAGCATTTTTTCTGCCCATCCTCTGCTGCTCGTGGACACATTGGCCCTGTTTTTTTTTTCCTGCCTCTAAATGCCCCTGCCATTAAAGTGATTGTAAAGGCTCATTTTTTTTGTTTTTTTAAATAACAAACATATAATACTTACCTCCACTGTGCAGCTCATTTTGCACAGAGTGGCCCAGAACATCCTCTTCTGGGGTACCTCGGCGGCTCTCGCGGCTCCTTCCCACATCAGATAACCCCCTAGGAGAAGTGCTCTCCCGGGCGCGCTCCCAAGACCAGCATTTGCGTCCATAAACACGAATGCCGGACTCGGCCCCGTCCCCCAGCGCCCGCGTCATTGGATTTAATTGACAACAGCGAGAGCCAATGGCTGCGCTGCTATCAATCTATCCAATCAAGAGCCGAGGACCCCAGGCAGAGGAAGAATGCATCTCCGGCGTGTGACATTCCAGGGCTCAGGTGAGTAATATAGGATGCATTAAGGTGAAAAAACACAAGGGTTTACAACCCCTTTAACGCCTTGCCGACCGCCGCACGACGATATACGTCAACAGAATGGCACGGGCAGGCAAATGGGCGCACCTGTATGTCCCTGCCTCCCAGCGTGCCTGCGGCAGTCGGCTTTGTTCCAGGAACAATCCGTGCTGAGGGGGAGACCACCGATCCATGGCCACCCCCTCGCAATTGCTCCTGACGAATGGGCTTCTTCCTCTGCCTGTGAACTGTAAATACAGGTCAGAGGAAGTGATTTCATCTCTCCTCGCGCTTCCTTTTTCGTTTGGGAGCCGTGGAGAGAGGACGAGAAAAGTGAGTTCCACCAACAGCACACTAACACCAGTACACATAGGCACACAAATCACCCCCCAATCACCCCCCGATCACCCCCTGCACCCCAAGTCACAGTGTCACCAATTACAGTGTTCATTTTTTTTTACTGATCACTGCATTTGGTGTCATTTGTGACTGTAAAAAGTGTTAGGGCAGTTAGTGGTAGGCACCTTTAGGTCTAGGGTACCCCCCTAACCCCCCTATTAAAGGTTTAACCCCTTGATCGCCCCCAGTTAACCCTTTCACCTCCTGTCTCCAGTGATCACCGTATAAGTGTTACGGGTGACACTGGTTGGTTAGTTCATTTTTTATAGTGTCAGGGCACCCGCCGTTTATTACCCAATAAAGGTTTAACTCCCTGATCACCCGGCGGGTGATATCAGTTAGGTTTTAGGGTCAGTCAGGGTCTGCGTCGTCCCAGGCAGCGTCAGATTAGTGCCAGTAGCGCTAACATCCATGCACGCAGCATACACCTTCCTTAGTGGTATAGTATCTGAATGAATCAATATCTGATCCGATCAGATCTATACTAGCGTCCCCAGCAGTTTAGGGTTCCCAAAAACGTAGTGTTAGCGGGATCAGCCCAGATACCTGCTAGCACCTGCATTTTGCCCCTCGGCCCAGCCCAGCCCACCCAAGTGCAGTATCAATCGATCACTGTCACTTACAAAACACTAAACACATAACTTCAGCGTTCGCAGAGTCAGGCCTGATCCCTGCGATCGCTAACAGTTATTTTGGTAGCGTTTGATACAGTTACAGCCTAGGAGCTTTTTTTCCTGTGAGTCTCACTAGTGTACCTGTAAATTTAAAGCCCAAAATGGCAAATCAAAGGTACACTAGTGAAGTGGCCTACACGTTTCTGAGCATGACAGATAGTGAAGAGGAAGTCACTCATCTGTCAGATTCAGGCTCAGAATACAATCCTGTAGACGACAGGGTCTCCATGACAGATAGCTCTGATGACGGAGTTGCGGTCCCTGCCAAGGTCAGGCGTACCAGACCCCGATCTTCTTCTGCTGTTGTTGAGGTGCAAGAACCGCAGGGCTCTCGTATGGAGCAGAGAAGTACTAGTGCCGCTCATCCTTCTGGTGAACTGGCAAGCACCAGCGGCCTAGTACACCCTGCTCGTACATCTAGCACTGCAGTATCATGTGGTGACATGGCGAGTCCCATAAGTGCAGTTCAAGCTGGCGAGGTGGCAAGCACAAGTAGTGTCCCGCTGCCACCAAGAAGACAAAGACAGGCCCTTCGTGCCCATAGTGTCCTTCCTGCAGAAGTCGCCAATCGTAATTGGGAACCCACCACTTCTGCAGCACCCGTACTTCCCCCATTCACTGGCCAACCCGGAATTCAGGTGGAAAGAGTTGATTTTACGTCACTTGATTTTTATTCGCTGTTTTTCACCGAAGATCTCTATAGATCTATTGTGGACCAAAGCAATTTATATGCTGGTCAATTCATCGCCGCTAATCCCCAGTTGTCCCTTGCCAGAGATTGGAAACCAATTATGGTTTCCGAATTTAAGACCTTTCTGGGCCTATCCCTCGACACGGGCATAGTTAAAATGAGTATATTGCGGTCATATTGGTCCACTGACCCAATTTACCATATGCCCCTCTGCCTCCATGGACTGGGCACGATACGAGCAGATCTTGCGGTTCATGCATTTCAACGACAATGAACTCTGTCGTTCTCGTGGAGACCCTGGATACGATCGACTCCACAAAATTCGGCCCCTCGTAAACCACTTCAATGAACATTTTCCAGCCTTGTTTACTCCCAATCAAGTTGTCTGCATTGATGAGTCCCTGATTAAATTTTCTGGCCGCTTGTCTTTCAAACAGTATCTTCCCAGCAAGCGTGCCAGATACGGGGTAAAGATGTATAAGCTCTGTGACAGGGCCACAGGCTATACATATAGTTTTAAGGTTTACGAGGGAAGAGATAGTCACGTAGAGCCGGAGAACTGCCCAGATTACATAGGGAGCACTGGCAAGATTGTGTGGGACTTGGTGTCACCCTTATTTGGAAAGGGGTACCATTTATAAGTGGACAATTATTACACGAGCGTGCCACTTTTTAGTCACTTGTTTTATCTTCAGATTGGAGCATGTGGCACCGTGCGACCTAATTGCCGGGGCTTACCCCAGAGGCTTGTAGATTCACGTCTTAGGCTGGGGAAAAGAGAGCCTGCTTCAAGTGTAATAATTTGCTCGCTGTAAAGTGGAGGGATAATAAGAATGTTTTAGTTCTGTCCTCCCTTCACGCAGACACGACGGTCCAAATTCCTACGGCGACTGGTGTTGTGGAGAAACCCCTCTGTGTCCACGAATATAACCAAAATATGGGAGGGGTGGACCTCAACGACCAGTTGTTGGCGCCGAACCTAATTACCCGTAAAGCCAGACGCTGGTACAAAAAAGTGTCTGTATACTCATTTCAATTGGCTTTGCTGATTGCTCATGTGCTATACAGAGCTTCAGGATGGACTGGATCCTTCCTTAAACTCCAGGAAGAGATCGTCAGAGCCCTTCTGTTTCCAGACAGTGCTCCACCTCACCTTCCCAATCCAAATGCAGTAAACCGGCTGCATGAGAGGCATTTTACATATGGCCTCCCTAGTACCCCTACCCAACGAGCCCCCCAAAGAAATAGTCGTGTCTGTAGAAAGCGCAGATATAGGTGTGACACTATTTTTGTCCCTCCTGTCCTGACAATCCTGGTCTTTGCATTGGTGAATGTTTTGAACGCTACCATACACTAGTGGAGTTTTAGCGTAGGGTACAGCACTGCACAGACTAGGACACACTTTCACAGGGTTTTCCAAGATGCCATCGCATTTTGAGAGACCCGAACCTGGAACCGAACCGTTACAGTTACAAATAAAAGTGTAAAAAAAAAAGAAAAAAAAAGTAGAAAAACAAAAAAAAACAAAAAAAATATAAAATAAAAAAAACAAAAATAGTTGTCGTTTTATTGTTTTCTCTCTCTCTATTCTCTCTCTATTGTTCTGCTCTTTTTTACTGTATCCTTTTCTGCAATGTTTTATTGTGTTTTATTGTTAGCCATTTTTTTGTTTTCAGGTACGCCATTCAGCTGCACCACGGATTTATTTATCTTGACAGCAACAGCGTTTGCTCCCACGATACATAAAGCTGTGACTCCAGCGCTGTAGGAGGTGATTTCACCACCACGGTTAAAAAAAAGAGCATATATGCTGAAGCATGGGGGCAGCAGGGGTGGAGGAGCGATTTGCTCCTAACTTTTGGGGCGGATGCCCCCATGCTTCGGCATATATATATTTTAGGCACAGGTTGTGTTAAAAAATGATTTATTTTTTACTATGTTTTTTTTGTATTTGCTTTGCAGGTATGGTATGTTTTACTGTTATACTGTAATGTTACTTTGTTTTATTGTTGACCATCATTTGCTTAGCAGGTACACCATTCAGCTGCAGCGCGAATTTATTTATCTTGACAGCGACAGCGTTTGCTCCCACGATACATAAAGCCGTGACTCCAGCGCTGTAAGAGGTGATTTCACCACCACAGTTAAAAAAAAAATGGTGCATGTATGCCCATCATTAGAAGTGGGTGGATGAAGGGAGGTATTCTAATGGTGGGCATACCCACCGATCAATCTCTGTTTTTCGTTCAGCCCACAGGCTGCATGAAAAAAAAGATTACAATATATGCCCAACAAGGACCAGCAACGTACTGGTATGTTGCTGGACTTTGAATGGTTATACCAGAATGATGCCTGCGGGTTTAGGTATCATCTTGGTATCATTTTTTTCAGCCAGCAGTCGACTTTCATGTAAAAGCAATCCAATCGGCTAATTAGCCTCTGGACTGCTTTTACAAGCAATGGGAGGGAGTGCCCCCCCTCCCACCGTCTTCCATGGTTTTCTCTGGCTCTCCTGTCCCAACAGGGAACCTGGGAAAGCAGCCGGTGGTTCTGCCAGCTGACCATAGAGCCGATCAGAGACCAGAATGGCTCCAATCATCTCTATGGTATAAGAAACCGGAAGCTACGAGCATTTCATGACTTCGATTTCGCCGGATATAAACAGCGCCATTGGGAAATTGGGAAAGCATTTTATCACACCGATCTTTGTGTGGTCAGATGAGGGCAGAGGAGAAATCTAGGGTCTAATAGACCCCAATTTTTTCAAAAAAAGAGTACCTGTCACTACCTATTGCTATCATAGGGGATATTCACATTCCACGAGATAACAATAAAATGATAAAAAAAAAAAAAATGAAAGAAACAGTTTAAAAATGAAATAAAAAAGCAAAATAAATAATTCAAACAAAAGCAAAAAAAAAACACAAAACACCCCTGTCCCCCCCTGCTCTCGCGCAAAGGCGTTGGTCTGGCGTCATATGTAAACAGCAATTGCACCATGCATGTGAGGTATCACCGCAAAGGTCAGATCGAGGGCAGTAATTTTAGCAGTAGACCTCATCTGTATATCTAAAGTGGTAACCTATAAGGGCTTTAAAGGCTTTTAAAAATGTATGTAGTTTGTCGCTGCTGCACGTTTGTGCGCAATTTTAAAGCATGTCGTGTTTGGTATCTATGTACTCAGCATAAGATCATCTTTTTTATTTCACCAAACATTTGGGCAATATAGTGTGTTTTAGTGCATTAAAAAAGTGTGTTTTTTCCAAAAAAAAATGCGTTTGAAAAATCGCTGCGCAACTACTGTGTGAAAAAAAAAAATGAAACACCCACCATTTTAATCTGTAGGGCCTTTGCTTTAAAAAAAATATATAATGTTTGGGGATTCAAAGTAATTTTCTTAGTGGTTAGAAGAGTGGGTGATGGGTGACATAAGCTTCTAAATGTTGTGCATAAAATGTCAGGACAGTTCAAACCCCCCAAAATGACCCCATTTTGGAAAGTAGACACCCCAAGCTATTTGCTGAGAGGCATGTCGAGTCCATGGAAAATTTTATATTTTGACACAAGTTGCGGGAAAAAGACAATTTTTTTTTTTTTTTTTGCACAAAGTTGTCACTAAAATATATATTGCTCAAACATGCCATGGGCATACAGTATGTGACATTACACCCCTAAAATACATTCTGTTGCTTCTCCTGAGTACGGGTATAAATCATGTGTGAGACTTTTTGGGAGCCTAGCCGCGTACGGGACCCCGAAAACCAAGCACCGCCTTCAGGCTTTCTAAGGGTGTCAATTTTTGATTTCACTCCTCACTGCCTATCACAGTTTCGGAGGCCATGGAATACCCAGATGGCACAAACCCCCCCCCCCAAATGACCCAATTTTGGAAAGTAGACACCCCAAGCTTTGCTGAGAGGTATGGTGAGTATTTTGCAGATCTCGCTTTTTGTCACAAAGTTTTGAAAATTGAAAAAAGAAAAAGAATACATTTTTCTTTTCTTTCTTCATTTTCAAAAAAAAATGAGGTCTGCAAAATACTCACCATGCCGCTCAGCAAATAGCTTGGTGTGTCTACTTTCCAAAATGGGGTCATTTGGGGGGGGTTTGTCCCATCTTGGCATTTTATGGCCTTCAAAACTGTGATAGGTAGAGAGGAGTGAAATCAAAAGTTTACGCCCTTATTAATCCTGAAGGCGATGCTTGGTTTTGGGGGCCCCGTACGCGGCTAGCCTCCCAAAAAGTCCCACACATGTGGTATCCCCGTACTCAGGAGAAGCAACAGAATGTATTTTGGGGTGTAATTCCACATATGCCCATGGCATGTTTGAGCAATATATCATTTAGTGACAACTTTGTGCTAAAAAAAAAAAAAAAAGGTTTGTCATTTTCCCGCAACTTGTTGCAAAATATAAAATATTCCATGGACTCAACATGCCTCTCAGCAAATAGCTTGGGGTGTCTACTTTCCAAAATAGGGTCATTTGGGGGGGGGTTGTGCCATCTTGGCATTTTATGGCCTTCAAAACTGTGATAGGTAGTGAGAAGTGAAATCAAAAATTACGCCCTTAGAAATGCTGAAGGCGGTGCTTGGTTTTGGGGGCCCTGTACGCGGCTAGGCTCCCAAAAAGTCCCACATATGTGGTATCCCCGTGCTCAGGAGAAGCAGCAAAATGTCATTTGGGGTGCAATTCCACATATAACCATGGCATGTGTGAGCAATATATCATTTAGTGGCAACTTTTTGTAAAAAAAAATTTTTTTTTCTCTTTTTGTCATTATTCAATCACTTGGGACAAAAAAATTAAATATTCAATGGGCTCAACATGCCTCTCAGAAATTTCCTTGGGGTGTCTACTTTCCAAAATGGGGTAAATTGGGGGGTGTTTGTACTCCCCTGCCATTTTAGCACCTCAAGAAACGAGATAGACAGTAATAAACTAAAAGCTGTGTAAATTCCAGAAAATGTACCCTAGTTTGTAGACGCAATAACTTTTGTGCAAACCAATAAATATACGCTTGGTGACATTTTTTTTACCAAAGACATGTGGCTGAATACATTTTGGCCTAAATGTATGACTAAAATTGAGTTTATTGGATTTTTCTTATAACAAAATTAGAAAACATCTTTTTTTTTTTCAAAATTTTCGGTCTTTTTCCGTTTATATCGCAAAAAATGAAAATAACAGAGGCAAACAAATACCATCAAAAGAAAGCTCTATTTGTGGGGAAAAAAAGGAAGCAGATTTCGTTTGGGTACAGCATTGCATGACCGCGCAATTACCAGTTAAAGCAGCATAGTGCCAAATTGTAAAAAGTCCTCTGGTCTTTAGGCAGCCAAATGGTCCGGGGCTTAAGTAGTTAAATGTTTATAAAAGCCATAGAATAACATGGAGGGGTACTTTGAAGCAGGAAAAAAAAACACCTGACGCAGTTAAAAGCGGCAGTAAAAACATTCTATGTGCATGAGGCCTAAATAGTAGAAGATTCTTTACGAAAACCATTAGGCATTAATATGATAACTCCAAAATCTAATGTCATCTTTCAAATCTGACAAGTCAGAGCATTCATAAAGCCAAGCTTCTTTAGAATCTTGCTAAACTATACATAGTTTAGATTTTTTTTAGTTGTCAGCATGATGAATTCCCAATTTAACTTGTTTGTAATCTGCTGACAAAGTATTTGGCAAAGTACAAAACTAGTTTCTGTACTGCTTTTTCCTAATTGTTTCCATGTTCTTGTTACAGGATGCAATAAAGTCTTTTAGTCTTATCCAGCAGGTATCCGTGAATGTTTGATGAGGAGAGTTTATAGAGCTTCCTTGTGTTAAATAACTGTCACTCCACCTATGTGTGGTTGATTATTATTATTATTATTATTATTATTATACAGGATTTATATAGCGCCGTCAGTTTACGCAGCGCTTTACAACATTAGGGCAGACAGTACAAGTACAATACAATTCAATACAGGAGGAATCAGAGGGCCCTGCTCGTTATAGCTTACAATCTAGGAGGGAGGGTCAAGTTATACAAAAGGGTAATAGCTGTGGGGGATGAGCTAATGGAGAAAATAGTGCAGTTGTTAGATGGAGGCAGGATAGGCTTCTCTGAAGAGGAAAGTTTTCAGGGATCGCCTAAAAGTGGATAAATTTGGAGACAGTCTGACAGATTGGGGTAGGGAATTCCAGAGGATGGGCGAGGCTCGGGAGAAGTCCTGGAGGCGGATATGGGAGGAGATGATAAGGGAGCTAGAGAGCAGGAGGTCTTGGGAGGAACGGAGATGGCAATTAGGTTGGTATTTTGAGACTAGGTTAGTGATGTAGCTGGGGGCAGAGTTGTGGATGGCTTTGTAACTTATTGTTAGTATTTTGAATTTAATTTGTTGGGCGAGTGGTAGCCAATGGAGGGATTGGCAGAGAGGGGTAGCAGACACTGAGCGATTTGTAAGGTGGATGAGTCTGGCAGCAGCATTCATGATGGACTGAAGGGGGGATAGTCTGTTTAAAGGTAAGCCAATGAGGAGTGAGTTGCAGTAGTCAAGACGAGAGATAACCAGGGAGTGAATGAGGAGCTTTGTGGTTTCATTGGTTAGAAAGGGACGCAGTTTAGAGATGTTGTGGAGGTTGAGGCGGCAAGCTTTGGAAAGTGATTGGATATGGGGAATTGAAAATGAAAATTGTTTCAGATTGCAACAATAGCATCATTTGTTTGTTTCTTTTCGAAATCTACACGGCTTCAAAGTCAGGCAACATCCTGCGCAACTTCATTGTGGCTTGTTTGCGACTTCATTAACAGAAGTCAATGCAAGTCATGTTGAAGTTGCCTCAAAGTAAGTCACTGCAGCTTGAGACGCAACAATTAGAACAGTTCCATTGCCGTTAATGGGGTGCATGACAAGTCGCGGCAGTGTGAACTGAATCTTACTCTGTTCCATGGATCTTCAATAAATATTTCAAAAATATGTGGATTGCTTGTTTGCTATAATCACTGCTTGTTCTATCCTTATAACATATGCCTTCGCACCTTGGATGGGTGGTCTCTCTGGAAGAGAGACTTATTAATGCCCTAGCCTAAACCTTTCAGACCCGCGGATTCATTATGAAGAGCTGTTTCCATATCTGGCTCTACTCACAGCAAGGAAGCATAAGATATCTGGAATGATCTATTTTTTGTATGCAATGTCTTGGCATTTTAAAGGAGCAGAGGATTAGTTTGTTGACTTTCACATTAACTTCTACCCAATGGAAAGGAATTAAAATTTTATGCTACAGCTTAACACCTTTCTGCCCGGCCTAATGCGAAATGATGGCTGGGCAGAGGTTTCATTGTTCCGACTGGATGTCATATGACATTCTTCAGAACAAGCCACTCGTGCGTGCCTGAGGGGGCGCGCAGCACGGCGATCGGTGCTGCACTGTGTTGCTCGGACACACCACATCTCTGATCACGGTAAAGAGCCAATGACGGAGGCTCTTTACCATGTGATCAGCTGTGTCCAACCACAGCTCATCACAGTGTAAATAGGAAGTTCCAGTTATCGGCATTCCTCTACTCGTGTTGACAGCGCGTGAGTAGAGGAGAGCTGATAAGCGGCTCTCCTGACAGGGGAGTCTGCGCTGATAATCAGTGCATTGATTATCAGTGCAGTCCCACCAGTGATGCCCACTTGTGCCTATCAGTGATGTCCACCTGTGCCCACCAGTGATACCAATCAGTGCCAACCAGTGGTGCCAATCAGTGCCCATCAGTGATATCTGTCAGTGCCTCTTCATCCGTGCTGCCTATCAGTGCTGCTTATCACTGCCCATCAGTGCCACCTATCACTGCCCATTAAGGCTGCCCATGAGGGCAGCTAATCAGTGCCCATCAGTGAAGAATAAAGGTTACTTATTTCCAAAATCTTGTAACAGGAACCAAGAAAAAAAATTATTTTTTCAAAATTTTTGGTCTTTATTCATTTGGTTAGCAAGAAAATAAAAAAACTCAGTGATGATTAAATACCACCCAAAGAAAGCTTTACATGTCTCATGAAAAATGATAGAAAAAGTGTTTGGGTACAGCATTGCATGACTGTGCAATTGTCATTAAAAGTGCTGAAAGTTGAAAATTGGCCTGGGCAGGAAGGGGTTGAAAGTGCCCTGTATTTTAATGGTTAAAGCGGAACTACACTGCATCTGAACACAAAAAACCCAATGTAATTCATTTTTAATATTTAAAGGAAACTCACCCATCCATTAATGTCTCCATGCTTTATTTTGCCCCCTAGCATTTCTGTTCGTGGCCATCTTGAGTAAGAGCAGATGATTAATTTACTTCCTGGAATCCATCTGCCCTTAACGGAGGCGTGCAGGCAGCAGGGTGTGCTTAGCTGAGACTCCTAGGATGTATGACATAATTTGCCTAGAACTGGAAATCAGAAAGTAGCTGAAGAAATTAAAAAAAAATGTTTAACCGCTTGCCGACCAGCCGTCGCAGTTTTACTGGGCGAAACTACGTTACCTGACGTCGCTTCGCCTTTTGGCCACTAGGTGCGCGTGCGGCGTGTGCCCGGGGCCGATGCGAGCGTCTGGCGGGCGCGATGACTGCCGGGCTCCCGCGATCGCTCGTGACAGAGCGAGAACTGGGATCTGTGTATGTAAACACACAGATCCCGGTTCTTTCAGGGGAGGGGAGATAGATCATGTGTTTATACTACGTATGAACACTGATCTCTCTCTCCTCCTAGACAGTCCCATCCCCCCACAGTTAGAAACACACATAGGGAACACAGTTAACCCCTTGACCGCCCCCTTGTGTTAACCCCTTCCTTGCCAGTGACATTTACACAGAAATCAGTGCATTTTTATAGCACTGATCGCTGCATAATTGTCAGTGGTTTCAAAAATGTGTCAAAAGTGTCCGATGTGTTAGCCATAATGTCGCAGTCCCGATAAAAATCGCAGATCGCTGCCATTACTAGCAAACAAAAAATAATAATAATAAAAATGCCATAAATCTATCCCCTATTTTGTAGACGCTATAACTTTTGCGCAAACCAATCAATATACGCTTATTGTGATTTTTTTTTTACCAAAAATATGTAGAAGAATACATATCGGCCTAAACTGAGGAAAAAAAATAGTAAATAAAGTAAATAGTAAAGTCGCTGTAGATCTGAGGGGGACATGCCAGGAACATAAAAAACAGCATTTTAGCTTGCACATGATTGGATGATAAAATCAGCAGAGCTTCGCCTCATTTCAGATCTACCCCTTAGATTTACAGTGACTGCACTTCCAAGTGCACTTTCAGTGCAAAGTGGATTTGCCTTTCGCAAATAACCCCCATTGTGTTTTTTTCAAAATTGTCGCTCTTCTTTTGTTTATAGCACAAAAAATAAAAACCACAGAGGCGATCAAATACCACCAAAAGAAAGTTCTGTTTGTGGGAAAAAAAGGACATCAATTTTGTTTGGATACAGCGTCGCACGATCACGCAATTGTCAGTTAAAGCGACGCAGTGCCAAATCGCAAAAAATGGCCTGGTCATTGAGCAGCCAAATCTTCCGGGGCTGAAGCGGTTAAGCAAAAAATATGATACATCTCCCTATCTATTTACTAATGCTAGCAGCAAAAGGATTCAAATCGTCAATGTTGATTGAGAGAGGGATGTTCTGCTTTAACTGTCCCAAATGTCATGGATTCAAGAGATTGCACACACAAAACATTCATCCCTGACAAAAAGAGAAAAACTGGATTTAGAAATGTACACAATCCCTCAATGTTCAAGTGGTTTGGTTTAACAACTAAAAATTTGAGGAAATGTACCCTAAGCAAAAAAAAAGCAAAACAGTTTAACATTTCCTTGAAAAGCCTACTTACCTCAATGAGCGCCAGTCTAATTAATAACAATCTTTGTGGCATTTTAAGTTAAAGCGGAGTTCCACCCAAATGTGGAACTCCCACTTGTTCGTCTCCTCCCCCTCTCTGGTGGCACATTTGGCACCTTTCAGGGGGGAGGGGGGAACGGGGACATGTTTTGGCAGGTCCCCTACCCCACTTCTGGGAGACTGGACCGTGGCTGTCGGACTGTCACGTACCTGACTGACGAGCCCGATACAGCAGGGGAAGGTCTCCCTTACGTATCTGGTTCCTGGCCCCTGATATAAACAGAAGGCACGGGAGCACAGAGTGGTATGAGAGCCTGGCGGGTGACTTGCAGTAGTAATGCTCAGGATCCATCTGCAAGCAGACTGGAAGTCCTTGGTAAACCGGAGCACAGGCAGCGGATGCAGAGCAGGAGCAGGATAGGCAGGTCCAGTCACAGGCAGAGTTGGCAGCAGGCGGTCAGCACGGTACAAAGGGAACAGGCAGATTCAGGGTTTGGCAACAGGCGGGCAGCGTAGTACAAGGGAACAGGCAGATTCAAGGTCAAAGGCAGGCCGGGGTCAGGTGCAGGCAGATAGCAGAGAGTAATCCAATAGACAAGCCGGGTATCAAGGAGATCAAACGTTCAGACAGGTAAACAGTAAGCACAGGTACTGGGAGCTGCAGATCGGACAGCACCAAGCAAAGTGCTCCAGCAGTTTAAATAGGACGATTGGCGCCAAACGCAGTGTGCGCGCGCGCCGACACGCACAACCACGTGCACGCGCACACCTGGGGGGACCTCCACTTTAAGGATATATATTAGCATGATTTTCAGTGCAATATATTGACCAGGCAAGGTCAACTGCCATTTGTAGGTTGATAGGTATAAAATTTGCATTCTCCAGTAATGCCCACCAAAGGTACGTAGGTGTAGAATTTTAATATGAGGATTTTGTTAAAAATGCAAGCTCTAAAACACAAGTTTGGCAACACAGTAGTTCACTAATCTATTGATGGCCCATTGACAAAGTGATCTGCAGTTCAGATTTGGTGACTTTGTTTTGGTTCACACTAGTGCGATGTGGGAAACGCTGCAAACCCTATGCGCTCACCGCACTGCAAACGCACCGCATTTTGCGATCTGCTATGGGTGTCAATTCAAAGATAACGACACCCCAAAAGCAGGTCGCAATCGCAGTTCATTTGCCTGAACCTGTTAGCATGGGTATAAACAACCATGCAATCCAGTTCCAGTGCTGCTAAAAAAAAAAAAAGTTGCTTGCATCTTTCTGGTGCGGATGCAGTGCGATTTAAGCCAACAAAAACGAATGGGTTTAAATCCCACCACACAGAATCGCATGGGATTCACATGCAGTTCACAGTCTGAACCTAGGCCCAACAGCAAAATTGCAACATATTGCATCTTACCAATCCTGGAATGTGATATCTGCATTGGGTTTCTTTTTTTTTTTCCCTTTCCTTTATTTTCAACTGGTGATCTGGCCAGTAACACACTACCTGTCTTAGGCAGCCCATACATTCAATCATTCATCAAAAAGGATCTGATTTCCTCATTCACACGTTTGAGGTGGATAGGGGAATCCTTCCGCTGTTCTATTGTGTTCTGACAGTGGGGAGCCTTCCTCGTCATCGGAATACAATGATCAGTGCTGCCGGCTATAGCCAGCGGCATTGATCGATCGGGAAAAACCCAAAAGGCTGGTTGCACAGAAGTCGATCAGTAAATCAATTTCTGTACAACCAGGGTGCCCTTATATGAATGAAATGGCATAATTTTGATACATTTATGGCCGGATTTAGGATGACTGTACTCTATTGAAAAGCAACAGAGCCACCCTTGGACAGCAATAATTTCAACCTATGGACAGGATAGTGTCAGGGTAGTGTTACATGCACTAGCAATTTTTTTATGGACTTAACTAGCAAACCTATCCTTATTAGATAAAAGTTTTACATAAATAAACAAAAGGTAACTATATTAAAGACCCCTGGTATTGCTAAAAGGTTCGTCTCGGGGGAGTGTCCTGGACATGAAGGAGTGAGGACGTGTCTCACCTCATCTCCGCTTACACCGTAGTTTACCTTGCAGCATACCGGCAGATCCCGGTGTTCTGCCGAGAAAGTTCCTCTCGGCGGATAAGGACCCCCTCTACTGCGCAGGCGCAGCGCCTGCGCAGTAGGAGCCGGCGGAAATAGCCGAAGCGAAATAGAGAAGAAATCAGCTGTACACGGCGCCTGTAAGAGGGCCCCTTGCGGGCTCGCTTCGCTCGCCACTCTTCAGGCACGGCCTCGCTTCGCTTGCAACTTTTTTATTCCCCCTCTAGGTCCACTTTGATGGTGGGGCTTCAGCCTGGACACAGGGCGCAGGCGCCGTGTACAGCTGATTGACGAATGCACTGCTCACAGCATCCCCACAGCACTCTCCTAGATTGGTGAGTGGCTCTACATCCCCCGACCTCCCCTGGCTCCACAGCCTCACGAGACAGAGGCTCTGATATAGCAGATCTCATGGAGGATGGTGACCCTAAGAGACACATTTGGTCTCTCCCTACCAGGAAGGACCTGGAGAAACCCACCATCAGAAAATAGAAACTTTATTATCCCAGCTAGATGATTTTGAAAACCGTAGCAGGAGTGCAAACATCCGCATTTGCGGTCTGCCAGAAGCTACCGCTTCAAAAGATATTATCCCCACCCTGGTGGGTGTATTTAGAGAAATTCTGGCATTACCAGATACTGTTCCTATTGAGATTGATAGGGCCCATAGGGCTCTTAGAGCTCATTCACAAGATGTGGACAATCCTAGAGACATTATCTGCAAGCTGCACAAATATACCCTCAAGGATCGTATTATGGACAAAATGCGTAAACGACCGTTTTTTGATTTTGACGGTGATCATCTTTTCTTTTACGCAGAAATTTCTGGAGGCACCCTTATGCAATGCAAAGTCCTGAAGCCATTGCTGATAGCCCTACAGAAAGCAGGCCTGCCCTACCATTGGGGTTTCTCATTTTACCTGCAGGCAACTAAAGATGGCAGACAAGTCATGCTACGCACCAAGGACGATCTACCGCATTTCCTGTTGTCTCTTGACCTGGATCCGGTGGATTTCCCAGATTAGAGAGGCTCCTCGGAGATGGCGAACTTTCCGGTCCTCCAGCTTTCTCAGCCCTGCCTGCCTGCAAAGCGACGCAGTCGCTGACAAAGTCAACAACTACCTGCATCTGGAGCACAGAAAAAAAAAGGGCCTTAAGTGCACAGTGCGACGCTGGACACAATGCACTTATGGGAAGCACCACGTCTATGCTATCACAAGATTGCAGACGTGGCGCTTAATTTGCGGGCGTTTAGCCCCCCTTGCGGCACTTTCCGAAGCGCAGAGTAGCTTCCGCCCAGCGCTTGTAGTAATATATTACTACGGCCGGGAGGTTTGATTGACATCTCAGATTGAGATTTGGATTTTCCTGTTTTCATTCTCCCATTGCGCCTGGGAGAATGGAAACAGGAAGTACTATGAGAGGAACGGATGGACCTCTCCATCGCCGCTGTGGAAGAGGACACCGCAGGGCAGGAGAGGACACCACACAGCAAGGTAAGTAGTACCGCTGTGCCCTGGGGGGGTTTGATGTGACACATGCAAGGCTGCATTTGGGGGACACAGGAGGCTGCATTTGGGGGACACATGCTGAATTTAAGGGACACAAGGCTGCATTTGGGGGACACAGGAGGCTGCATTTGGGGGACACAGGAGGCTGCATTTAAGGGACACATTCTGCATTTAAGGGACACATGAGGCTGCATTTATGGGACACAGGAGGCTGCATTTGAGGGACACAGGAGGCTGCATTTAAGTGACACATGCTGCATTTGGGGTACACGGGAGGCTGCATTTGGAGGACACAGGAGGCTGCATTTGGAGGACACAGGAGGCTGCATTTGGAGGACACAGGAGGCTGCATTTGGAGGACACAGGAGGCTGCATTTGGGGGACACAGAAGGCTGCATTTGGGGGACACATGCTGCATTTGGGGGACACAGGAGGCTGCATTTGGGGGACACATGCTGCATTTGGGGGACACAGGAGGCTGCATTTGGGGGACACAGGAGGCTGCATTTGGGGGACACACTACTTGGCCTTTCCTCTCTCTCTTTGGAACTTGGGTCTGTGACCCCTGTGTGGCCGTGACGGACGGCACCCTCCTGTTTTGCACTGGATGCTGAAAATGTCCATGGGAATTCTCATATGAAATCTAAGGGGTCAGTATAAAATTCCTGTATGTATACCTAGAACCAACAAGTGATGCAATCAATGTCAATGTCAATTGACCTATGTAATGTAAACCATAGACCCTCTGTTGTCTTTTGCTGTGAATATTTGAGATGTCTGTCCATTCACTTTTGCTCTGCTTTTGTTAACTTTTTAGATGAAATATTCACCCTGACCAATTGTCGTTACCCCTGAAGAAGAGGTCAACCCTTTGCTTGCCTCGAAACGTCTGGTTTTTGTGATTATTGGTGTTTTATCTACCTGTATCATTGCAATTGGTCATTGCTTCATAGATTTATTTCCTCCTCATTTACATGCATCCATTTTAATGTATGTACTGGTAGGTCATGTTAATGATTTTTAGATGGACAATTAATAAAATACAATATTTTATAAAATTCTACTATTTCCTACTTTCATTAGAGGTGACCCTATGATAAAAGTCCCGTTAGAGGAATTGCACTCCGATAAGGGGAGCTTGTGTTTTGCATTTGGGGGACACAGGAGGCTGCATTTGGGGGACACATGCTGCATTTGGGGGACACAGGAGGCTGCATTTGGGGGACACATGCGGCTGCATTTGGGGGACACAGGAAGCTGCATTTGGGGGACCATTTGGGGGACACAGAAAGCTGCATTTGGGGGACACAGGAGGCTGCATTTGGTGTGACACAGGCTGCATTTTGTGTGACACAGGCTGCATGTATGGACAGACTCCGCTGGGGACACCTGATGGCATCTGGTGGCAGGCGGCGTGGCAGGTGACACACTCGGGGCTCCCACTGATTCTGCATTATGTAATGATAGAAATAATGCGCTTCAATCATCTTGACACCAAAACAACCATGGTGCCGGGATGATTGAAGTGCTAACACCAGGTGTTTGGAATATCCTTATCTGCTGATTGTTAAACTTTCTAGAATACACATTTCTATTGTTGTGTAGGATCTGGAACTGCTGTCCCTCCATCCCTCTCTCCCTCTCCCTCCATCCCTTGTTCATCTCAGACGCTAACCACACCACCTTAGAGCCACGCCCACTATTTTGCTGAAACCACGCCCATTTTCACCAAGTGGGAGGGGTCAAAAAGGAAGAGCGGGGTCTGGCGCCCCCCGATCCTAAAACTTCACCAGGCGTCACTGCCGGAGCATCACCCGGTCCTGCTACCACCAGAGACTGATGGGTCTGACCAGTTTCTAACCCCCTTTTTTCTTCGCCCTTTCTCTTCGCCCTAGTTCTGTTATGCTAACTCCATGACTCTAGTCGCAAATGGGAACCCCGGCCCTTACAGAGGAAACTCGGACTCGGGCCTTGACACTGTTTCAGCCGTGGACTGTCTGACTTGGAAGATCCTTGCCATTGCACGGCAGTGGCTGTCACACCTTAGAGACCAGTGATTGCCGGGGTTGTGGGAAGGCCTTCTCTGTGTCCCCAGCCCCTGGGCACCACATTTGTTATTACTGTCCTGTCAGGACCCATCTGTGTTCCTAGACTCTCCTACACACCCCTCCTAAGGGCAACCGGTACATTATAAACTGTCAGATGCGGTGTGTGCGGGGAGGATGCCCTCCCCCATTCTTTCATTCTTTTGTGTTGGCTTAGGCCCCCCCCCGTAGGCCACCCTTATATGGGTTTAGATCCCTGTTGGGACAATGGGCTTGGGCCTGGGAATACCCCTATGGACTGGGGGCTCCCTCGACTCAGCTTGCAGTTTTGTTTATCGACTGTTTGGTTATGCCTAACAGCCGGTCATGTTTGTGTTTTCAAATGATGCTTACTTATGTATAATCTTTTTCTCCTTTTCCCTTTTTTTGTCTCCTTTCCCTCCCTTCCCAGGATCCATCAAGCACCTCGCTGCCGGGCCCCCCCAGCCTAATGTGGGCATGCTGGTTCTTTCACACAGATATGGCGACTCTTAATTTAATATCTTAAAGGTTCAAGCTCTTTGCTCAACCTGTAAGCGTAGCAAGCTATGATGGGAATTAAAGAAGCTGAGGGCACAGGTCGTTTTGCTACAAGAGACTCCTTTCACTCACTTGTCTGTACCTAAATTGCCCACACACCTGTATAATCAGTGGTTCGTAAGTACTTCCCCGGTTAGTAAATCTAGGGGTATGGCCATTGCGATTCATAAATCACGCCCCTTACCATGGGGAATCAAGTAGACCCCCAGGGCCATTATGTCTTTCTGAAAGGCACTATTGCAGGTACAAAATACACTTTTGCCACCATATAAGCTCCTAACTCAAACCAGTTAACCTTTCTCGAAACGGCCCTAGAGCGCCTAGCCGAGTTTAGGGAGGGATCCCTGATTCTTGGGGGCGACTTCAATGTCAGTCCAGACCCGTCCCTCGATACTTCGCATGGAAGACCTACTCATTCCTATGCATTCCTTAAGCACTTCCATAAATCACTTCAGACCCATGGGTTGGTTGATAGCTGGAGAGTACTTCACCCCTTGGACAGAGACTTTAGCTACTATTCTAAGGTCCACAATGTCTACACACGTATAGACCTTCTTTGTATAGACCACCCCACTTTGGTGCTCCTGCAGCACTCGTCCATTGAGCACATTACTATGTCAGACCATGCACCGATCATGGTCACCCTCGCCTTGTCCTCAGGCGCCCATAGGGCCTGGTCCTGGCGATTAAATGACCTGTTGGACGACTCTGTAGTGGCCTCAAAGATCTCAGAAACCTTGACGTATTATTTTAAGGAAAACACAAGGGATGACCTTAGTGACAGGATGATATGGGAAGGCCATAAGGGAGTGATAAGGGGAGAACTGATTTCTTTTGGCTCTAAACTTAAAAGGGAACATCAAGCAGATTTCCACAGGGTACTGACCGCACTGCAACAAGCAGAACTCAAACATAAGAATGGTGACGACCCTGAGGCTTTACTAAAACTGGCGGAACTAAGGGAGCTGTTCTTGCGCTTGCTAGACTGCCAGGCGCGGAAACAGCTACGGTACCTGTAACACAAGTACTATGAACATGGTAATAAATGGTAATAAATGCGACCGTAAGCTAGCTAGAGCGCTACATTCGAAACGTGCCCTTCTGGAGAACTGGAATTTCAGTCATTCAAAATTGCCTCGGGGTTCTGCAATTATTATGCAGAACTGTATAATTTAGATGCAAACTTGACTCCTGATGCTAAGGCCACCGGGTTGACTGGGATTGGGGACTATTTGGCTACGACTGGCCTACCACCCTTGACCGACGACCAGCGGTCGGATATGGAATCTTCAATCACCGCAGCAGAGATTGAATCAACTGTGAAATCACTGCCCAATGGGAAGAGTCCAGGCCCGGACGGATTCACTAAAGTATACTACGCGATGTTTACCCCTTTACTGATAAGCCCCACGTGTAGGTATTTTAACTCCCTAGCAAATGGCAACATAATCCCACCAGAGGCGCTGGTGGCACATATCTTGGTGATACCGAAGGAAGGTAAGGATCCCACTGTCCCCCAAAGTTATCGCCCCATATCCTTACTAAACACAGATATTGAGATATTAAGATATTGGCAAAAATTCTGGCGAATCGAATGAAATATCCAATGCCTCACATCATCCATTCTGACCACATGGGCTTCATCAATGGATATGAGGCGAGTGATAATTCCATTTGGGCGATTCAACTGATACATTGTGCTAGACATAGACAGGAGCTGCCTCCTTATTTGATATTATCCACAGACGCGGACAAAGTTTGATCGCATTGACTGGACGTATCTTGATGGGGTGCTGGAAACCTTAGGGTTGGGACCAAAAATGCTCACTTGGATTCTGGCCCTTTATTCCGAACCCAGTGCACAAATTAAAATCAATGGTATCTTCTCATCTAGGATCTTGATCAGGAACAGCACGAGACAGGGGTGCCCACTGTCACCTCTCCTTTTTGCATTAACCCTAGAGCCTCTGTTGCATAAAGTGAGAGCAAATACAGACATCAAATGCCTATAGGTGGGAGCGACACAGAGCATAAGCTCTCAGCCTTTGCTGACAATGTCTTATTTCACCTATTAGACCCGAAGATCTCGTTGACGGTCCTGATACGAGAACTCCAACCTTTTGGGACGCTCTCGAACTTCAATATTAATCTTACAAAATCTGAAATTTTACCTATCCGGATATCCCCGGCCATGGCCAATAATCTTAAAAGCACTTTCCCTTTAACTTGGGCATCACCCTCCTTAAGATACCTAGGCATTCAGCTAACAGACAGCTTCGACACACTATACACAATTAATTACCCTCGGTTGGTGACCACAGTTAAACGTAATCTTTCGCAATGGACAAAGGGGGTTATTTACAAAAGGCAAATCCACTTTGCACTAAAAGCAAAGTGCACTTGAAATTGCACTGAAAGTGCACTTGAAAGTGCAATCGCTGTAAATATGAGAAGTGGATCTGAAATGAGGGGAAGCTCTGCTTGTTTTATCATCCATTCAGGTGCAAAAATAAACGCCTTACTGGCCAGATCACCAGGTGAAAACTAAGGAAAAAAGACTAATCAAAAAGTAAACAAATGCAGCCACCATATCTAAGAATTGGTAAGCTGAAAGATAATTTAATTTTGCTTTTAGGTTTAATATTGCTTTAGGGATTTGTAAACTGCAATATATTACATTTTTGCTTTTGGGTTTAGATACGCTTTAAGCTAAAATTTGGTTGAATAACTAGAAGTCATTGGCCACTAAATATTCAAGCTCATTAGATAAATAAGTGCACACATACAAATAGAAATATACAGATTGAAAAAGCATGTAAACTTACAAGTAATTGCTGTATCAACAAAATTATGTGATTAATTTGAAATATGTACTTTGATGTGGTTCTAAAAGCACATTTACGGTTCATCGACTCCTTTTTATTATTTTTTTAGTCTTATACTGAGTTTACTTACCCTCTGCCCCTTAGGATTATACTATTTATCCTGCCTCAAGACTGCTTTATTATGTTTGAACAAACCACAATAAATTATTTTATTTCTTTGTAGGGTATAAGATAATAAAAAAATCCACTAGTTGACTTGCTTGCTATACTTTCTGTCTATCCTACTATTCATTGGAAAATGAATTGCATAGGGGAATTTTCTAAAAACCTTGAAGTTGAACTTGCACTTTAATGCCCTGTACACATGGTCAGACATTGTTCGGACATTCCGACAACAAAATCCATGGATTTTTTCCGACGGATGTTGGCTCAAACTTGTCTTGCATACACACGGTCGCACAAAATTGTCAGAAAATCCGATCGTTCTGACATAAAACACCTACGTCGGGACTATAAACGGGCCAGTAGCCAATAGCTTTCGTCTCTTAATTTATTCTGAGCATGCGTGGCACTTTGTGTGTCAGATTTGTGTAAACACGTTCGGAATTTAACCGGTCGGATTTTGTTGTTGGAAAATTTTATAGCCTGCTCTCAAACTTTGTGTGTCGGAAATTCTGACGGAAAAAGTCTGATGGAGCCCACACACGATCCGATCGCACTTTTTCCGTCTGAAAATTTGACCGTGTGTACAGGGCATATGGTTGCTAGAGGGACATACAGTGTACATTCAGGTGTAACTCTCTGTACAGCATACAGAGTAGCCCATATGTCTCTGTACGCAAGTACTGTTTGCATACCTCCCAACATCTTGAGATAGGAATGAGGGACACCTACTACCAAACGTATGTAAGCATAGGACACGCCAACTGCCACACCCCCTTAAAGGAGAATTAACAAAAAAAAAAAGGTTAATTAAATCCACAAGGGCTTTTTGTTACCACTAGTATTCCTTTATATTGGCTTTTAAAATGTACAAATGCATCAATTTAGAAATTGGATGAAAGGTTTAGCACTGGAACACTTTTTGAAAGATAAAAAGTGCATTTGATATACAACTATATAGATCAGACCAAAATGAGGGACAAATGAGGAGGGAAGAGGGACAGAGGGACATTTCTCCAAATCAGGGACAGTCCCTCCAAATCAGGGACAGTTGGGAGCTATGTGTTTGGATGTGCATATATTGGTGTACAGCTGCTATGTATTTCAGCCAGTTTTTGCTTTTGACAGATTGCTAGCAGTGAGCTGTACACTGCACTCATGACTCCCAAGCAGTGAACTACACCAAAACGTATGCTGTATGACCCTCTTGTAGTTGTGTGCATGTACCCTAAGGTTCCATTCACACCTGTACATTTTGGGATCTGCGATTCTGCCCGCGATCTCAAAACACACTACAATCGCAAAATGCAGGTTCAGGTGCAATTGTTTGCAATGGCACCTAAAACACGTGCGGTTTTGCCTCGATTGTTGCGCAAATCGCATTGACTGAAGCTTGTTGGCCAAAAAAAGAGGCAGGAGCTTCTTTTGGGCGTCAAGCTTCACGTGATGCGTTTTTCAATGCTATCCGCGCGATAAATCACACAACAATCGCAAAAAAGCCGCAACACGTTTTAGGTCCTATTGAAAATAACGGCACCTGAAGCTGCGTTTTGCCATTGTAGTGCTTTTTGAGATCGCGGGCAGAATCGCAGTGACTCTACCGCAATCTCAAAACACCCAGGTGTAAATGGAGCCTAAGGCTTATAAACATTTTTCCACTTATATGTCTGTAAATAATCTATGCTGCCGCTGGGATCCAGTGCCATCTTTCAGGCTTACGTCAGCTGATTGCATCGCCACAGCAACCAACCGATTGCACAGTAAATGCTCCTGTATCTTCTGAAGCTCTAATTATGTTGAACGCACTTTCAGGCCTAGCCTATCAACAGCGCATTCACTGCCAGACACTTGCGTTACTATGTTTCCTCAGATCATTGGTGTACAACTAATTTGGTGTACAACACAGTGTCCTAACACGTTCTGCTGAGTGTCCATATCTGGATTATTGATGTGCTGTGTTCCTCTCTCCTGTAAGACTGCAGAGACACATCCCCCTCCCACCCATGTTCCTGAAATACATCTACATGACATTTCTGTGCAATGCAATACAGTCTGCTTTCCACCCCCAGCCTGATTTCTAGTTTGCGGGGGATTATGTGATGGTCATTGAAATATAAGTTGTGCTTTTTAATAATAAAAATGTATTGAAACAAATATAAACTGTGCTCGGTTCTTCTGGAGTATTTAAAGTAAAACTCCAGTCAAGCATTTCTATTTTATTTTGAATAATGTAGTTAGAGGTGTTGCTGTCTCTGCCCTCACTGGGGAGATCTCGTTCACTTCCTGTCACCCAATCTCACCTTGACAAAGGGTGTCACCAGGACAGGAAGTGAGGGATATACATAGCAATAAAAACCTGATAGAGTATCTAATGTTTCCCCACACTCTGTGCAGATGAATTAAACAGGGCTGGATGTCCATTGTAAATATTACCAGCATTTTCTTTTTATAGTATTCAAAATTAAAGTATAGTTTGTTAAGATTTGTATTTCTGCAGAGACAAGAGAGATGTAAGGGTTTTTTCACACAGCACAGATAGTTGAGAACCTCGAAAGACAAGTATATCTCTGTGCACAGGAGTGACAGATGTTTGTGATCAGCTGCCTATACAAACTAATGACAGGCTTGCATACAAGGACACAAACTGCATCCAGGGAAGCACATTTGTCCCTGTGTGCAAGTAAATGCTTGCATGTGTAGTTACCAATCATTGCTTTGTACAAGCAGCTGTACAGAAACATCTGTCACTCCAGAGCATAGAGATGCAGATGGTTTTCATGGTGTATGGCTATCTGCGCATGTGAATAGGCCCCTACTGCAATATGTCAGACCTGACGTGCTACAGACAGGAAAAATTCACGTTTGGAATTATTATTATTATTATACAGGATTTATATAGCGCCAACAGTTTGCGCAGCGCTTTACAACAAAAAAGCAGACTGTACACTTACAATACAAATCAATACAGGAGGGATCAGAGGGCCTTGCTCGTTAGAGCTTACAATCTAGAAGAGCTGGGACTTGTAGTGTCACTATAGCAGGAGATATGCAAATAGAATGTGAGTGAGAATATAAATATTAGTTTTACAGTGGCAGGAAACATATTAAAGATGAAATTTACCCATAACAACTTGATAAAAAAAAAAAAAGAAGGTTCTTTAGCAAGGAACATACATTCCACATTAATAATTACGCTACCAAAATTAGTGTGTGCTGTAAATTGCCTCCAACATTGCTCCTGTTTCTTCTTGCTGGAGGCTGCCATTTTGCTAAAGCCCAGAGCAGCAGTAAATCTTTAGGCTGTCAGCAGATTGGCCTCTACAGTTTTGGCACAGTGCAAAAAATAGAGAGCAACTGAGCATCTGCAGAGCAGGGTGAGAAAGCGTATTAACTTGCAACCAGCGACGGTTATCCTGGGCTTGATGTCTGCAGCTGCAGGCATCATCCTGGTACCGTTTTTTAGAGCCGTGGGTCAGCTCTCTTGTAAAAGCAATCCTAGTGGCTAACTAGTCGCTGGATTGCTTTTCCAATCAGCGGACGGGGACATCTTCTGCAGCTGTACGGCAATCTCCCGTCTCACCGGGAGTCCTGATCGACCAGCCAGTGCTTCTGCCGGCTGATCATAGAGCCCAGCAAAGGCCCGATTGGCTTTGTTGGGATCTATGATGTAGTAACCCAGAAGTGATGTGACGTCATCGCTTCTGGGTTACTACATCATAGGGCCCAACAAAGCCCAGATGTAAACAGCGCCATTTTTAAAAATCAAAAGCATTTGATCTCACCGATCTTAGTGTGATAAAATCCTTTTAAGTGCAGAAGATCGATTTGGGGTCTTATAGACCCCAGATCTCCATAAAGAGTACCTGCCACATGCCTATTGCTGTCAGAAGGGATGTTTACATTCCTTCTGACAGCAATAAAAGTGATCAAAAATTTAAAAAGCGACGGTGTAAAAATAAAATAAATAGATAAAAAAAATTGAAGTGCCCCTGTCCCCCCCATGCTTACACGCAAAGGCGAATGTACGCGTCATTCCTGCTCGAACGCAAACAGCTATCGTCCCAAACGTGTGAGGTATCACCACAGAGGGCAGATCATGGGCAGTAATTCTAGCACCAGACCTCCTTTGTAAATCTAAAGTAGTATCCTGTAAAAGCTTTTAAAGCTTCACATATGGATAGTAAAATTTACATAGTCTGTCACCTTTGCACGGGCATGCGCAGTTTTATAGGGGGACATGTTTGGTGTCTATTTACTCGGAGGTCAAGTGATAGGCACTTATTTGTTAATGTTTTACATAGCCTTACGTGCAAAAGGGGCCAGCCTGAAGTGATGTAGCAGGACTTTTATTTTCATAGGAAGTTTGAAGAATGGTTGCCAACCTACCAGATTGAAATTTACTGACATGACACCCAATATTTTCTGGCACAGCCCGCCCAGTGTCTGTGAGGGAAAAATTTAAGGGAATTTAGCTCAGGAAAAGTTGGTATCCTTTACGAGGTTTATGCATCTCATATAAAATGTATTTGGTTACCTGTTGAGATTGACCCATAGAAGTCTTTCAATGTACTTTAACTTTTTTATATGCACACTAAATAGTATCTGAGTAGGAACGTTTGAAAACATTTTTCTCCATAAGGGTGTTCCCATGTGATATAATGATATCATGTATGAGCTAACATATCTCATAGGTATGTGACCAGGCCCTGGCCTAGCAAAGCTGCAACTTACACAGGGCTGAGCATACAACCCCCACATGACAAAATTCCAGCTGCTGATTGGTTGCCATGTTGTGAGGAAGGAGGAAGTCACATGTTCCCTCATATCCAGAAGCAGCAGGTGTTTCTGGGCATACCGGTGGTGAAGCAGAGTGTCAGCCCAGCTAGTGGAAGGTAATTCCAGCACCGCCACATTTAAAAAAGTGAGCCTTTTACTTAGTTCAGTATAACAAAGAACGAGTTCACTATAAATGCTCTCCTCACCCTCTGAATACCCTCCATCTTCAGGTGGTGTTACCTGGGAAACCACTCCTGGAACCTCCTCAGGTTTGGCTTCATCTTTAGACACAAAACAGGACAGTGTGCAATTGTCCTGTGCCGGCCCTCTCATGTATTCAGATTATTTGGTCACTCACATTAGTGGATGGCAGTTTTTCTCAATTTCCTAAAGGAAATTGCAGGGCCTAGGGAAGCCCTGAAATCATTTTCAGATATGCAGCTCACAATATGTTAGTGTGATTAGTCAGCTGTAAACAAAAAACAAATGAAAGAATAAACAGACATCAAACTCATTTTCAGGGAGGTGGCAAGCTCATTTCAGGGAGGTCACGCTCTGTGCCGACAACATTCCCCCTCCCCCATTCATAGTAAAATACTATAATAAAATAATACTTTAAAGATAATTAATAATATAATGCCATAATAAAATAATACTTTAAAAAATAATGTTGTGTCACACTCACCAACAATGCACCATCACCGTGCCCATTTGCAGCCTCATCAGTGCCAACAATGCAGCCTCACTGTGCCAGTCTGCAACCTCACTGTGCCAATCTGCAGCCTCGTCAGTGCCCATCAATGTAGCCTCGTCAGTGCCCATCACTGCGCCCATCAGTGCAGCCGCACTGCACCCATCAATGCAGCCTCACTGAGCCACCAATGCAGCTCACTGTGCCCATCTGCAGCCTCATCAGTGCGAACAATGCAGCCTCACTGTGCCCATCTGCAGCCTTAATGTGGCAATCTGCAGCCTCGCTGTGCCAATCTGCAGCCTCACTGTACCCATCTGCAGCCTTGTCAGTGCCCATAAATGCAGCCTCACTGTGCCCATCAATGCAGCCTCACTGAGCCATCAATGCCGCCTCACTGTGCCTATCTGCAGCCTCATCAGTGCCAACAATGCAGCCTCACCGTGCCCATTTGCAGCCTCATCAGTGCCAACACTGCAGCCTCACTGTGCCCATCTGCAGCCTCACTGTGCTAACAATGCAGCCTTGTCAGTGCCTATCAATGCAGCCTCACTGAGCCATCAATGCAGCCTCACTGTGCCCATCTGCAGCCTCATTAGTGTCAACAATGCAGCCTCACTGTGCCCATCTGCAGCCTCACTGTGCCCATCTGTATTCTCATAAGTGCCCATCTGCAGCCTCACTGTGCCCATCTGCAGCCTTACTGTGCCAACAATGCAGCCTCACTGTGCCAATCTGTATCCTCATCAATGCCCATCTGCAGCCTCGTCAGTACCTTGATTGCACACAGCAGGTGTCTCCCGCTGTGTCATGCAGCTGCAGTCTTAACTGTTCGGCAGCTGTCCACTGTAACAAAGCCCCGCCTCCTCATCCATGGTAGACGGTCAACTGAACACTGATACAATGCTGGGAAACTGAATCAGTGTTCCGTCTATCATGGACGAGGAGGCAGGGCTTTGTTACAGTGGACGGCCGCCGAACAGTTAAGACTGCAGCTGCATGACACAGCGGGAGACACCCGCTGTTTGTGATTACTCCAGGCTGAGTGGCAGTGCAGGCTTAGCCAGGAGATCGTCCCGCACTCGTGGGTGTCCGTGAGCCCGCCGTCAAATGCGGAAGTATCCCACGAGTCGCAGGAGACTTGAGATGTCTGAATAAATAATGCAATTCACCTTTCCTATATGAAATCTGTTCTTGTATTTTGCTGCGCAATATTCAGTTCTGTGGGAACAATACAGTGACATCAGTATTCAGTGGCAAAAGTGTGTGTATTGTGTGTGCAAGTGATGAAATAATACCCCTCACATTGGTGTCAGTGAGGAAATATTGCCCCTCACATTGGCGTCAGTGAGGAAATAATACCCCCCACATTGGCGTCAGTGAGGAAATCATACCCCTCACATTGGTGTCAGTGAGGAAATATTGCCCCTCACATTGGCATCAGTGAGGAAATATTGCCCCTCACATTGGCATCAGTGAGGAAATCATACCCCTCACATTGGCGTCAGTGAGGAAATAATACCCCTCACATTGGCGTCAGTGAGGAAATAATACCCCTCACATTGGCGTCAGTGAGGAAATAATACCCCTCACATTGGCGTCAGTGAGGAAATAATACCCCCCACATTGGCGTCAGTGAGGAAATCATACCCCTCACATTGGTGTCAGTGATGAAATATTGTCCCTCACATTGGCATCAGTGAGGAAATATTGCCCCTCACATTGGCGTCAGTGAGGAAATAATACCCCCCACATTGGCGTCAGTGAGGAAATAATAACCCCCACATTGGCGTCAGTGAGGAAATAATACCCCTCACACATTGGCGTCAGTGAGGAAATCATACCCCTCACATTGGCGTCAGTGAGGAAATAATACCCCTCACATTGGCATCAGTGAGGAAATATTGCCCCTCACACTGGCGTCAGTGAGGAAATCATACCCCTCACATTGGCGTCAGTGAGGAAATAATACCCCTCACATTGGCGTCAGTGAGGAAATAATACCCCTCACATTGGCGTCAGTGAGGAAATAATACCCCTCACATTGGCGTCAGTGAGGAAATAATACCCCTCACATTGGCGTCAGTGAGGAAAGTGTATGTACCTGATACTGTTGTCAGTGGATGCCATTGACAACAATATAAATGATGCATTATCCATTCTCACTGACACCATTGTAATCTACTACTGCTGACATCAATGTAATTTACTCTTAATGACACTAATGCAAACTACTCTCATGGACACCAATGTAATTTACTCACACTAACACTAATGTAATCAACTTCACTGACAACAATGTAATCTCCTCCCACCAATGTAATCTCCTCCCACAGAATTGCTTATTCTAATTTCACTGCACACAGTAAGCTTCTCACATTGTGCATTATGCCTGGTACACACAATGAGAATATCGGATGAATGATCGTCCATTCTTTTTTTCATGCTACTATAGTCTCATATCAAAAATGAAGACGTTACTAAAGTGACACAAGTTCTCTTTCTTGTTAAAAAAAAAAGTTACGAAAGTTCTCGTACGACAGAAGAAAAATTTGGAAGTGATGTAATGTGTTGTAGTGTATTTGTATAGTATTTTTGAACAACAGCTGTACTGATTAAACGAAAATCGCATGATTTGGTATCATATGAGAAAAAGTTTTGTGCTTGTCTCATTGGATAATATTAGATGAGTTGTCGTGATCGGCTCTCAAAAGCTGTGTATTAACAATCAGATTATCGTAGGATCGCTTCAAAAGCGGTATTTTTTGTATGATTTTCTAATGGTGCGTACAGGCGATTAGATGCTGCAGCAAATCAGAGAGAAAGCTTGTTTCTATTCCTGGCTGGATGTCCAGCATCAGGACGTCCAGCCTTACTGTTCTGGCCTAGTCATTTTAATAACTGCATTTCAGTTCTTTTTTTAATCATGGAGGCTCACCAGCACATGTGGGCATTACCTAGGGCAGTCTTTTGAAAATCATTTGCATGTTGATGTGGGGGCAGGAAAGGCAAAATATAAGCAGATTAAACCATCTTTAAACATGAGACTCTAAAATGATTTTCATATCAACTGTCTAAAATCTGTGTCTTTCAGATATGGACTGGTTCCACTGTAATATTTGTCACCTGAGGCAGGATGCCACCTTCTATATCACCAGTTGTGGACACATTCTTTGCCAGGCATGCATCATTCAAGGTAAATTACTCTGAAAATTGATTTGTTTTTGAAAGCAGTAGTACAATAATGGGTATTCTTTGACAGGTTTTATCAGTGCTTCCCCTCATGCAGGTCAAAGCAACAGGTTAAAGTGTAACTAAAGCCTTTGGATAGAGTGGAGAGGGGTTATAACACCTGTCAGTTTCATTGCTGTCTGTGTACCCACATGAGAGATTGACTCTCTATTTTTCCTGTTTACCATTATCATTGAAAGTGAAAGTAAAAAAAAAAATCCCAAAGTTTGGGTTGACACCAGAACAGTAATGGAGAGGAAATCTTCCAATCAGGATACTAGTTCTTTTGACCCTGGTGACCCCCCCCACCCCCGCATTCCCTCACTTTCAAAGAATTTCCTCTCACTTTCTGTTTTGGCTATAAGACAGGAAGTGAAGGGAAATCTCCAGACACAGATGGCAAAAAAGTTGACAGGGGTTATATCCAGTGTTGGCAACCTACCAGACTGAAATTTACTGACACAACATCCAAAATTTACTGGCACAGCTAGTTTTTACTGGCATTTCCAAAACTTTCAAAAATATAGCTTTAAGTGCAAATTTCAGTATATAGGCTAAAAACAAGTACAATGCACCATGACATCACACAACACGTTTCGGCACCACCTTCGCTAGACCCGCCCCCCACCGGCGCCACCCAAACACACTGTAGTAGTCACAGCCATATTTTTTACTGGCAACCATTTACCATCACTGGCATTTACTGGGAGGAGAAAAAGTGGCTGGTTTTTACTGGCTGCCAGTAAAAATACTGATGGTTGGCAACACTGGTTTTATCCCTATTTTACTCTATCCAAAATCCCCCAAAAAATGCCTTTATTTATACTTTAACGCTAGCCCCTGCCTTTGCACATATTCACATTCTTTTCATTTTCCCTCCCGTTTGGCAGAGAAAGAAAAAATGGCATAACTAGTAGAAAAAGGTGTGGAGGAGAATTTGACTCTCTGCCCCTCCTTCCATGTGGATAGTGCTGGTGCTAAGTCATTGGATGCTCAGATACCCAGTGGTGTTACTTGGGTGTGGGAAAAGACTCCTCAGCCCTATGTGAGTGGCAATTCATGTTTTTCCTTACTCCTATGTGGCGAGGAAGAGAAGGTAAGTGAGTATAAGCAAATGAGAAGACAGAATTATAGAAGATCTATAATTTTTTTCTGTTCTGTCTCCTATGCGTTAAAGTACATGTAGTACTATGCCCCATGTTGCTAAGTGGTTTCTAAGGCAGGACATAGATGATGATTTTTTTTCTTTTTATTCAATCGGTGGGTTGAATGAAAAAAAAAAAAGATGAAATTCCTCCCACAGAGCTATTGTATTCTGACAGCGGGGAGAGTTCCCAGCCATCAGAATACAATGATCAGTGTTGCTGGCTACAGCCAGTGGCACTGATCGAGTGAAAAACATCCCACAGGCTGGTTGAGAGATCGACCTCTGAATAAACAGCCTACCCATAGATAAGTCGAAATTTGGCCAGTCCCTGATGAACTGGCCGAATTTTGATTTATGGTTGGCTTAAGTCTAGAAATGTGGTCTGTCCTGCCCCCCAATCCCCTCTTGCTGTAACCAGTCTGACAATAGCTAGGGAGGAGACGGCTGCTTATCTTGGCTCTGAGCACTTTCTACAGACAAGCAATGGCAAGAGTAATGTAGAAGGAGGGGATGTGTTTTAGCTTAGACATAAGCCAGTCATACATGGATCAAAATTTGGCCAGGGACCTGATGAATTCTGATCCATCTATGTTACATAGGAGACAGCAGTTAAAAAAGATAATGATAGGTCTTCCTTAAAGTGAACCTGTTACATTCACCAAGCCTCAAAACTGTTAAACAAGAATGGTGAAGGAGCATGCTAAGAAATGTGAAATTATCAACTTGCAGAAAGTTGATGGTTGTCAAGAAATTTTGGGGGAATTAGTGGAGGATATGTTGATGTTGGAGCATTTTAAATGCAAAAGCTGGTCCCTCATAGCCTGCTGCTGCACTGGTCTATTTTTTTTTTCCATACTTGCTACTATAATATTTCATTTCTGTCAAACAGCACTCACCTTCCCACAGAAGTGCTGCTGGAGCCCTTAAGGATCATTTAGCTTAGACCTAACAATTGGTTACCCAGGCCTTTTGGAGAAGGGAGGAAGCAAACTCATTTTCACCATACCCATACATTTTGGTTTCGGTGGTGACTTTACTAGCAGTTAGTACTGATGTACAGATATAATTACACACATGCAACGGTGTCTAGTACATTGGATCCCAGCTTGCGGCCTTGGGGCCGCATGCAGCCTTTTGGCACCTATTTTAAGGCCCCCAGGGTTCCTGCAGTCAGTAGTTGTCTGTGTTTTGATACCCATTACCCATTGCTGCCTGACACATATGTAACACATATGTGCATTAGCAAAGGGGTGGTCTTTAACACCCACATGATGCACATATTCGTCGCTGGGTGGCTGATTTTTCTGTTCTGACAGCGCTCTCACTGTGTGCTCTCAGCACAGAGACCGAGCTGTCAAATGCCGCGTACACACGATCGGAATTTCGGTCCGCAAAAGACAGATGAGAGTTTTTCGTCAGAAAATGCTACTGTGTGTATGCTCCATCGGACTTTTGGTGGCCAAATTCCAGCCAGCAAAAGATTGAGAGCATGTTCTTAATTTTTCGGCCGGGAAAAGTTCCTATGCGAAAATGTGATCGTCTGTGGCAATTCCGACGTGCAAAATTCCTACGCATGCTAGGAAACAATTTGACGGATGCTCGGAAGCATTGAACTTCATTTTCTCGGCTCGTCGTAGTGTTGTACGTCACCGCGTTCTTGACGGTCGTAAGTTCAGCGAACTTTTGCGTGACCGTGTGTATGCAAGGCAAACTTGAGCGGAATCCCGTCTGAAAAGCCGTCATATCTTTTTCGACGAGAAGTCCAGTCGTGTGTACACGGCATAAGACAGCTCTCAGTCGGAAGCGGTTAATGCCAGTGAAGGGAAAAATATACTTTGGACTTGCTGGTCTGTTTTTCTGTAAAGGTGAACTTACACTTTAAGGAACACTTAAATTTCCAGAAAAGATAAACTAATGGTTTCTACCTCAGACTTCCGACCAGCTGAAGTTCGATCCTTGTATGGACAGGCTAATTGTACCCAAGTCGATCGATCAATCAGCTGGGGCACAGCCAGCATGTCAAATTTAATACAGTAGCACAGCTGGAGGCATTCACAGTCAGTGCTGATGGGGGAATTGAGCGTATCATCTATGGCCAGCTTTGGTAAACAACAGCAAGTTTATTACTCTCCCTAAAGCTGGCCATAGATGGTTTGAATCTTGGCCGGCTCAGCAAGAACCGGCTGAGATTCGAACCATGTATGGGCAGGCTGTTGAATTATACATGCAATTATTGGTAGCAGCTATTATGGTCGCTAGCAGTTATCACTGTGTTCTTCTGGTGGAGAAGAGAATTGGGGGAGACGGTAATGGGGAAATTGAGCATATCATCTATGGCCAGCTTTGGTAAACAACAGCAAGTTTATTACTCTCCCTAAAGCTGGCCATAGATGGATTGAATCTTGGCCGGCTAAGCAAGAACCGGCTGAGATTCGAACCATGTATGGGCAGGCTGTTGAATTATACATGCAATTATTGGTAGCAGCTATTATGGTCGCTCAAAATCGCTCCATCTATGGCCGGCTTAAATGATGTTGTTTATATGCCTAATAGCAGATATTGCCTGCAGGCAGATATAGGTAAAATCTAAAATTTTGTCATGAAATTGACTGAGATTCAGCAGTAGCTTTTTAGGTGATGGATATAGGAGAAATCCAAAATTTTGCCATGAAATTGGCTGAATTTTAGCAGTAGCTTTGGTACAAAAACTGTATAAACAGAGGTCCTGTGCAAAGGTCAGAGCATGGCTGAATGTAATTGCAACCTTTCTAGTAAAAAATGAACTGGGCCCCATCTGTTACCACCTCCTGAGTAGGGTTGCCACCTTTTCTACAAGTCAAACCCGAACACTTTAGTGTTTTTTTTGTTTATAGTATAAACTATACATATATTTTGCAATTAAATAACATTTCTAATCATATGAAGTTAATCATAAGAGCCCCCCTTTACATCAGAGTCCACAGAGTTCCCCTTTTACATCTGAATCCGCAGAGTTCCCCCTTTACATCTGAATCCGCAGAATTCCTTTTCACTGTAAGGGGGGGACGCTGCAGAATCTGATGTAAAGGAGAACTCTGGGGACTCTAACATAAGGGATGTTCTGGAAACCCTGATTTAAGGGTTGAGAACTCACTAAGAACTCTGATGCACGGAGAGGACTCTGATGTAAAGGGGGAACACTGTGGCCTCTGGTGTAAAGGGGAACTCTGATGTAAGGGGTGCTCTGAGAACCTTGATTTACCTTAATGTACTCACTCAGAGGCAGGAGAGAGAAGGGGGGAGACTTCAGTTGCAGACAGGGATGGATGGTGAGCTCACTCACCCCTTGGCAGTCTCATTCAGATGTATCTGAGGCTGCTAGACTTCAAATTTCCGGCCCCCACTTATTTTTTCTGAGGCACAGTGCCGGGGATTGGAATGTTGTCAGACACAGAGGTGGGGTGTGGAGGCGCCAACTGTGGTAGCTTGTTTATGCAAAAATAAAAGTTAGTGTAACAATTACACTTACTGGTTCGCAGGGTGGAGGTGTTTCTTTGAGATGGGAAGTGTCCTGGGATGTGCTGTTATCTTGTTTCTGGCTCGGATTTCATTCCTTCAGGTGTCTGGGTGTGGAGTCTGTAAACAGGCTGAACCGCTGCATCCAGTGCATGGAAAGCTCCACGCTGACCACTCTGGAGCACGGAAGGGGAAATGACGTCACTGATGCACGGCAAACGTCCAGGCTGGTGTTGGGGATGATACAGGGTTAGTACAGGCTACGCGCTCGGGGCTCACAGCTCCTTCTACTGGCCTTTTTGCTCCCTGGAGGAGAGCAGCTTGAATATATAGTGGAGGCAATTAGGCAATTAGGCAATTAGGTTAAAGTGTATGGGCTGGAGGTCTGTGGCTGTGGAACCACAACAGCCAGCGGACCCACAATCTTCCAAAAAGCACAAAAAAGTTGAATGTAAAGTATGAAGAATTAAAAATATGATGAATTCGGGGTAAGTTTAATAAATATAAGGATAATAATAGTAAGTGGAATTAGAGTTAAAACATTTATTTAAAAGATGAAAAAAATTTGGAAAATTAAAAATTAAATAAAAATAAACTAAAAAAATAAAATGAAAAATAAAAACAATGAAAAATAGAAATAAAAATAAGTATAAAAATAAAAGTAAATATAAAATTAAAATAAAAATAAGAAATAAAAATTAAACATAAAAATTAAAAATAGAAATAGAAAATGGGGAAAAAAATAAATTAAAAAATGAGATTAAAAAGCACTGGGATACACATTATGAGGATGAGCTCAGGGGGGACATGAGGGAAGTGGGGTGAAGTTGTTATATAGAACAGTGGAGTTGCTATCTGGGTCCATGAGGGGACAGCGGTCCCTCAGGTGACTGGATGATACGACAGCAAAGGACCATGGGGGTATTTTTATGTTGTAAAAAACTTCTACATGGTTTGTATAGTGATGGGCAAGGTGTATATATATATATATATATATATATATATATATATATATATATATATATATATACTAAGAAAGTGAAGAACGAATGTATGATTGGAAAGGGGAGGGGGGGGGGAAAGAAAAGTAAACTACAACAAAGAATTCTTCATTGAGTCCCCCTGGCGAGAGAGTACCCAATGAATATATCCAGTAGGCCTCCTGCTGACACAGGCGTTTAAAACGTTCCGCAGCAGGAAGACCTCTGGGCATGGCCTCGATGACCCAGACTCTGAGGCCCATGGTAGATTTTTGGTGTTCCTTCAAAAAATGAAGAGGGACGCTGTGTTTGTCCCAGCCCTTTTCAATGAAATGCCTGTGTTCGCCAAAACGTTGGCGTAGGGGGCGTATGGTCCTGCCCACATAAAAGAGACCGCATGGGCAGGTCAGGCAGTACACCACGTATTCACTGGAGCAATTATAAAAGTCTTTTATGGTGTATGTTTTGTCTTTAACAGTGAAGTTTTTTTGTCCATGGTCAACAAATTTGCACATTAGGCATAATTTTTTCCGGCATTGGTACATTCCCACTAATGGAATTAGGGGAATGTGTGAGGCTGGAGTGGGTGGGACTTTACGGATTTTACTGGGTGCTATCTTACTTTTAATATTTTTTGCTCTACGATATGAAACCTTGGGTGGTTGGGTGAGGGAAGAACTTAGAAAGGGGTCTCCAAGCAAGATGCACCAATGTTTGGCTAAGATGTTCTCCATCTTCTTGTGACAATCATGAAACTGGGTAGTGAAACGTGTTGGTTGTGGATTATCTGAAGTTTTGGGTTTGGGTGGAGGTTTCTTTGCCTGTTGGAGGAAGGCCTTTTGTACCAGATGTGGTGGGTATCCTTTGTCCTGAAATTTGTTGGAAAGGAGTTTACCCTGTATGTGGTAATCTTCGTCCTTGGTGCAATTCTGCCGAATTCTATGGAATTGGCTCTTCGGTATGTTGTTGATCCATGTTGGATGGTGACAGCTCTGGTAGTGAATATAGGAATTCCCAGCGGTGGGTTTGACAAAGTTTGTAGCATGTATTTCAGATTCACTATGAAAAAGTTCTAAGTCCAAGACGATTAGTTTTTCAGGGTCTATGACATGGGTGAAGGATAACCCTAGGGAGTTGCAGTTGCAATGCTTGACAAAGGACTCTATACTCTCTGATGTGCCCTCCCAGATCAGAATGATATCATCGATGTAGCGCCCATAATATATGATATGGGCTGCAAAAGGGTTGTTATGTGAGACGTATTGTAGTTCCCAGTAGCCCATAGTCAGGTTGGCGTAGCTTGGGGCAAAACTGGCACCCATGGCAGTGCCTTGAGTTTGTAGATAGAAGGTGTGGTCAAACTCAAAGTAGTTGTGTTCTAGACAGAATTGTGTAGCCTCCAGGATGTACTGTGCCTGTCTGGGATTGATGAGGGGGTCCTCGGAGAGAAAATATTATACTGCTCTGAGGCCTACTGCGTGGGGGATGGAAGTGTATAGAAATGTAACGTCCAAGGATACCCACAGGTAGGTGGGTTCCCAGGTGTAGAAGGAAAGCATCTCCAATAGGTGGGTACTATCTCTAATATAAGATGGGAGGTGTTGCGCAAGGGGTTGAAGGAAATGGTCTATGTCTATGCTCTCCATAGCAGCTACTATGGGACGGCCTGGTGGGTTGGACTGGTCTTTATGGATTTTTTGGTAAATGGTAAAAATAGGGAATTTTACGAAAACCTTTGATGAGAAATGACAGTTCAGCTTCTAGGGCTCTGTGGGCTAATTTTGTGGCTTTCTGGGTGAATTCTGGTAAGGGATCATGAGTGAGTTTGGAATATGTGTTGGTGTCGGATAATAGTCTGAGTGATTCCGCCATGTAGTCTGAACTGTTCTGTATTACAATGCCGCCTCCCTTGTCTGCTGCCTTTATGATGATATTGTGGTTGTTAGTTAACTCATCCAGGGCCTTCTGTTCTGTTTTAGAGAGGTTAGCTCTTTTCTTGGGAGCCGATTTACACATTTGGACAAGGTCGGTATACATGACTTGATAGAATGCCTGTAGATAGGGGCCTTTTTTATGTACTGGGTTGAAGATGGACTTGGGTTTGAATTTTGTATGTTGAATCGGAGGGGATGTTTGGTAGTGTTGAGTGTACAATTCCATATCTGCAAAGGGATATTCTATATGGAGTTCATCTGGGTCCAAGATGATGGAGGAATCTATGCCGGTATCTATTGGGAGGACATCATGGTTAATGGTTTCAATGGGTTCTTGCGAGGGTGGGGGTTTCAGAGAGGATTGGATATTGTAGAATCTTTTCACTGTCAATTCTGGTATAAATTTATTAAGGTCTTTGAATAGAATGAATGGGTTTGGGTGGATGGTAGGTGCAAATTGAAATATAGTTAATAATACAGTAACAACTCGAATTTTACAAAGAGTGAGGTCTCTTGCATAGATAATATATGGGTGGATAAGTTGAAAATCTTTATACTTTCCGTATTTTTCCTTTTGAGTTTTCCTCTGCCCCCCCTTCCTCCTCTCTTGCGTACTTTCTTTTGAAGGTGCCTATTTTTCATTATTTTTATTTTTCATTTTATTTTTTAGTTTTTAGTTTATTTTTATTTCATTTTTAATTTTCCACATTTTTTTCATCTTTTAAATAAATGTTTTAACTCTAATTCCACTTACTATTATTATCCTTATATTTATTATATTTATTAAACTTACCCTCAATTCATCATATTTTTAATTCTTCATACTTTACTTTCAACTTTTTTGTGCTTTTTGGAAGATTGTGGGTCCGCTGGCTGTTGTGGTTCCACAGCCACAGACCTCCAGCTCATACACTTTAACCTAATTGCCTAATAACCTAATTGCCTACACTATATATTGAAGCTGCTCTCCTCCAGGGAGCAAAAAGGCCAGTAGAAGGAGCTGTGAGCCCCGACACGAGCCTGGACGTTTGCCGTGCATCAGTGAGGTCATTTCCGCTTCCGCGCTCCAGAGTGGTCAGCGTGGAGCTTTCCATACACTGGATGCAGCGGTTCAGCCTGTTTACAGACTCCACACCCAGACGCCTGAAGGAATGAAATCCGAGCCGGAAACAAGATAACAGCACATCCCAGGACACTTCCCATCTCAAAGAAACACCTCCACCCTGTGAACCAGTAAGTGTAATTGTTACACTAACTTTCATTTTTGCATAAACAAGCTACCACAGTTGGCGCCTCCACACTCCTCCTTTTTTTTTTCAACATTGATTATCAACAGAGGTAATGGACACCCTCTGAGGATGGCTGCCTCCTCATTCTAGAATTTACCTGCCTTATGTTAATGTGCTAATATAGCTACCATTGTACTATTTACCTTAGACATCACATGCTGCGGAGCGCCGGAGACCCCCCCCCCCCTTTTTGTTTCTCAGACACAGAGGGGTAGGGGAGGAAGAGGTGCAGATTGAGCCCTCTCTCCTCTCCAGTGTGTGTGTGTGTGTGGGGGGGGGGGGGGGGGGGATTGTTAGTGCTGGCTTTGGGCAGTGTGTAAGAGAGTGTAACAGACACCCTCAGCTTAGACAACTGCAACCAGCAACCCTGCTGGGAGGCCATAGTCCAGCCTGAATAATGTGTCAGGGTGTCAGGCAGTTTGAAACCCGGACACATGATTCCAAACACAAACTGTCTGGGTGAATCCCGGATAGGTGGCAACCCTACTCCTGAGCCTCCTTATTAGTTATTTGAATTGACAGGTGGCCTTACTGTCCAGTTAAGGGGTGAAGCTAATTACAAATTTACAGGAAAAGTTAAGATTTGGCTATTCATTTAGTTGTCTGTTTTACTGGATATACTGAGAATCTGGACTTTTTACTGAAAATAACCTTTGCGTACACAGTTCTATCTATCTATGGTCTGTCAACTGTCTGTAAAAAGTCAGTTTAAGGTGACCCAATATGCACACTACAAAATTGTTGATTGAAATGCCAGATGTAAAATAACTATTCTATATTCAGTGAATCTCCAGCCTCTCACTAACACCAGCTAGGTTTGTTGCTGTAAAAGGCTCGGATAGTGTAGCAGGTTACCATGATGACAGACTGGTGTGCAGCTGTACAGAGGTCTGAGTTTCCTGTGTTCAGAATTTTGTGCATGGTATTATTATTATTATGATTATTATTTCACTAATCCCTAGTCATCTGATTGTCAGCCTGTGCTGCACTTCAAAGCTGCTTAGTTGCACTAATCATAATGCAGTTTGGAAGGCTTGGGGTGGCAGGGGGTACATTGCTCTTCTACGCGTGTTAGCGGATAATACGATATAGATCAAAACTGCACAAAGTCTACCCTGACATCCTCCCAGGCTAAACTTCAACTTTTATCTCTTTCTGTTCTGGTTTCTTCCAGATTTAGGTGGGTTGAGGGTTAAAAGGAGTCAGAATAATTGCTGATGAGAATGAGAACTCCGATGATTAAATGCTGAAGACTGCAGTTATGTGGAATGACTCAGGACAGAATTGTGCTGCCCTATGCCCTAGTACATGTACTTACATGGCTTTCCTAATAGTAAGGATGCTGACTGTATGCCGGCTGATATATAATAAAATAAAGCAATTTGAGCAACTTGTATATTTGTATTTGAATGCTTTAAATATCTTAAAGAGGACAGGTAACTCCACATAGTATTTGATTATAGCCTGTTGTAATGTGAATTTTACTTTTTGTTCCCATCATACAAGTCATCACTGGAATATTTGTTTACAAAATCAATGTTCTATTGTCACTGAAAAGTGTAAATCCTTGAGATTGAAGGAGATGCCTAGTGTCAGGGATCATCTCTCTCTCACCCACCCAAACTGTTAACAGTCAATATCAACTTTTCTTATGTTTCTTTGCCTATGTAGAATACCAGCACTGCACCTTTCTGGGAGACCTACTGATTTTACAGAATTTCAAAAGTTAATACTGTATCTACCCTCTTCTGCAAACAAAGTTAGCATAGTGCCTACATTGCCCCCACTAGAATCAGTGGATTACTTAGGCCTGATTCACACCTATGCAGGTTGCAGTTTGCATATTGCAGGTGCATTTTGAGTTTTTCAATACATGCTTTTCATCCATTGATGTCTATGGAACCAAAAACCAGAAAAAAGTCCTTGGCCCTTTCCATAAAATGCACAGATGTGAACTACATCCATAGGAAACCATGTTAAATGGACTGTAGTGTGTTTCTGCAAAACTGGAAATGCGCTAAAAAAGCATAAGTGTGAACCAGGCCTTAGGCTCGATTCACATCTATGCATGTTGCTTTTGAGCGTTTCTGCAGTGCTTTTTTGCTGTGATTTTGCCGCAATTTGCGATTTTGTGTGTTTTTTTTTTACATTCACTGTATATAGCTGGTTGCGAAGGAGCGGGTCGGGAAGCCGGCCACCGCATCCTTAACAACCGATGAGTCATTAGCCGTCAGCGGGCTTCCCCTCTGACAGCTAAATGTAAAAAGAAAAAAAATTGGCAGCAAAAAAATGGCGTGGGGTCCCCCCTAAGACCATACCAGACCGAAGTATGGATTTGGAGGGGACACCCCCCTGCCAAAATTTAAAAAAAATGGCGTGGGGGTCTCCCCCAAAATCCATACCAGACCCTTATCCGAGCATGCAGTCCAGCAGGTCAGGAAGGGGAGGGGATGAGCGAGCACCCTCCCCTCTCCTGAACCATACTAGACCGCATGCCCTGAACATGGCACCTTGCCCCCATGTTGATGGGGACAAGGGCCTCTTCCTGACAACCATAGCCGGTGGTTGTCAGGGTCTGCGGCCAGGGGGGGCCTATCGGAATCTGGAAGCCCCCTTTAACAAGGGGGCCCCAGATCCCGCCCCCCTATGTGAATGAGTATTGGATACAGCGTACCCATTCACCCCAAATGGCACTGAAATGTAAAAAAAAAACAAGAATCGGTTTTTGACAAGTCCTTTTTTTAAAAAAAATAGCTCCGAGCTGTCTTCTCCCTGCTGCTGTCTTCTCCCACTGCCGTCTTCTCCCACTGCCGTCTTCTCCCGCGGCCGTCTTCTTCTGTGGCCGTCTTCTCCGGCAGCCATCTTTTTCCGGGGCCATCTTCTCCCGCAGCTGTCTTCTTCCTCGCCGCCGATGTCTTCTTCCTCGCCGCCAGTTACCCGCTAAAAACACCGCTCTTGTCCTGAGGCTGTCCTCCTCCGTTTTGATGTCCCTCGTCGTCTGACATCTCTTATATAGCCATGGGGCATGGCCATCCGATGACGTCACCCGGAGATCCTGCCCCTTGTGACGTCACAAGGGGCGGGCTCTGATTACCAGAGACCCCCCACATCAAAGTTCCTAGAGTTCTTCTTTACATCAGTATCTGCAGGGTTCTTCCTTACAGTACAAGGGGGAACTCTGCGGACCCTGATGTAAAGGGGAACTCTGACGTAAAGAGCAATACTGTGGACCATTATGTAAAAGGGAACTCTGATGTAATTGGGTACTCTGCAGATCATAATGTAATGGGGAAATGCTGAAGACTGTGATGTAAAGGGACGCTGATGTAAGGGGGGGCGCTCGCTCATTCCCTCCCTTTCCTGACCTACTGGGCTACTTGCTTGGATAATAGTCTGGTATGGATTTTGGGGGGGGACCCCACGCTGTTTTTTTGTGAATTTTTTTTTTTTTTTTTTACAATCAGCTGTCAGCGGGGAAAAATATTACCAGTAGAGACCTTGGAGTGCAACACTAGTTTTCTTTACAGTGAGGAATGGCAAGAACCTACTGTATGTCAGGTTGTTATTACTACCCTGTTTCCCCGAAAAAAAAAGACCTAGCGTGATTGTCGGTGATGGCTGCAATTTAAGCCCTACCCCCCGAATAAGCCCTACCCTGTTTCCCCGAAAAAAAGCCCTACCCTGAAAATAAGACCTACAAGGACTTTAACTAGGACTTATTTGGGGGTAGGGCTTATATTGCAGCGAAACAGGGTATGTCTTCCTGCTCTGGCCATCATGACCATTCCCCTCCTTGCTAGCTGTAGCAGGTACAGGACGTAAGGTAAAATTTCCCCATCAAGGGTCACAGACAGCAATGAAAGCTTGGCAGAATTATTTACTCTTCCAAAGGCTATCCCAAAAAAAGTTTTGACTGGTGTTGGCCTTTTTAAAGTAGACTTTTAGTGTTCTTGTAAAATTAGCAGTTACTTTAATAGACTAGCGCTAAAGAAGCAGTAGGCTGGCATCCTTGCCAAATATTTGGCTAACCCTACGTTCACACCTATGCGTTTTTTAGTGCATTTTGCAGTTTGCAGAAATGCACTACAGTCCATTTAACATGTTTTCCTATGGTACTAGTTCACATCTATGCGTTTTGCGGCTGGTGCTTTTTGGAAAGGGTCGGGTCCTTTTTTCCCCGCGATTTGCGGCTAATAGACCTCAATGGAGCTGCAGCAGAAACGCAAGTGGTGCATTTTTGATGTGTTTTGCGTTTTGCGGTTCTTATTTTACCACTGTATATAGCTGGTTGCTAAGCAGGAAAAGCCGGCCGCCGCGTCCTTGGCAACTGATGATTCATTAGCTGTCAGCGGGGTTCCCGCTGAAAGCTGAATTAACAAAAAAAAATGCTGGCAAAAAAATGTTTGAAAAAAAACGGCGTGGGGTTCCCCCCAGGTCCATACGAGGCCCTTCGGGTCTAGTATGGATTCGGAGGGAACCCCCACGCCAAAATAAAAAAACAAACTGCGTGGGGCCCCCCCCAAAATCCAAGGCGTGGGGTTCCCCCCAGGTCCATACCAGGCCCGAACCCCACGCCATTTCTTTCGCAAATTTTTTTCGCTGGCAATTTTTTTTTTAATTCATCTTTCAGTGGGAACCCCGCTGACAGCTGATGACTCATTGGTTGTTAGGAACGCAGCGGCCGGCTTCCTGGCCCCCTCCTTAGCAACCAGTTTTATACAGTGTGTTTTACAGTGCGTTTAAAGAGAAAAGAGAAACTTAAAAAGCAAAATGCATGAAAACTGCATGCAAAAACACATAAAAAACGCTGGTTTAAAAATCCAAAATGCACTGAAAACCGTGCCTGAAAAAGGCATCAAATGCAGTCGCATAGATGTGAATCTAGACTAAATGTATGCTGAAAGGATAGAGACCAGCCTGCCTCTGCTGTACAGCCGTGGCCAAAAGTTTTAAGAATGACATAAAGTAAAATTTTCACTAAGTCTGCTGCTTCAGTGTTTGTTAGATATTTTTGTTTGATGTTACTATGGTATACTGAAGTATAATTACAAGCATTTCATTAATGTGTCAAAGGCTTTTATTGACAATTACATTAAGTTTATGCAAAGAAGCTAACATTTGCAGTGTTGACTCTTCTTTTTCAAGACATCGGCAATTTGCCCTGGCATGCTGTCAATCTACTTCTGGGCCATATCCTGACTGATGGCAGCCCATTCTCACATAATAAATGCTTGGACCTTGTGGATTTTTTTCTGTTCACCCACCTCTTGAGGATTGACCACAAGTTCTCAATGGGATTAAGGTCTGGGGAGTTTCCTGGCCATGGACCCAAAACCTCACAAGTGCAGTGGACATGTTTTTTTATGGGATTTCCTTGGCAAAGAGGGACTTTGCAATTAATTGCAATTCATCTGATCACTCTTCATACCATTCAAATATACAGTATCTCACAAAAGTGAGTACACCCCTCACATTTTTGTAAATATTTTATTATATCTTTTCATGTGACAACACTGAAGAAATGACACTTTGCTACAATGTAAAGTAGTAAGTGTAGAGCTTGTATAACAGTGTAAATTTGCTGTTCCCTCAAAATAACTCAACACACAGCCATTAGTGTCTAAACCGCTGGCAACAAAAGAGAGTACACCCCTAAGTGAAAATATCCAAATTGGGTCCAAAATGTCAATATTTTGTGTGGCCACCATTATTTTTCAGCACCGCCTTAACCCTCTTGGGCATGGAATTCACCAGAGCTTCACAGGTTGCCACTGGAGTCCTCTTCCACTCCTCCATGTCAACATCACATTGCTGGTGGATGTTAGAGACCTTGCGCTCCTCCACCTTCCATTTGAGGATGCCCCACAGATGCTCAATAGGGTTTAGGTCTGGAGACATGCTTGGGCAGTCCATCACCTTTACCCTCAGTTTCTTTAGCAAGGCAGTGGTCGTCTTGGAGGTGTGCTTGGGGTCCTTATCATGTTGGAATACTGCCCTGTGGCCCAGTCTCTGAAGGGAGGGGATCATGCTCTGCTTCAGTATGTCACAGTACATGTTGGCATTCATGGTTCCCTCAATGAACTGTAGCTCCCCAGTGCCAGCAGCACTTATGCAGCCCCAGACCATGACACTCCCACCACCATGCTTAACTGTAGGCAAGACACACTTGTCTTTGTACCCTTCACCTGGTTGCCGCCATACACGCTTGACACTATCTGAACCAAATAAGTTTATCTTGGTCTCATCAGACCACAGGACATGGTTCCAGTAATCCATAGTCCATAAATCCTTAGTCTGCTTGTCTTCAGAAAACTGTTTAAGGGCTTTCTTGTGCATCATCTTTAGAAGAGGCTTCCTTCTGGGATGACAGCCATGCAGACCAATTTGATGCAGTGTGCAGCGTATGGTCTGAGCACTGACAGGCTGACCCCCCCATCCCTCCAACTCCTGCAGCAATGCTGGCAGCACTCATACATCTATTCCCCAAGACAACCTCTGGATATGATGCTAAGCATGTGCACTCAAACCTGTCCTGTTAAACCGTTCTATGGTCTTGACCATCGTGCTGCAGCTCAGTTTCATGGTCTTAGCAATCTTCTTATAGTCTAGGCCATCTTTATGTAGAGCAACAATTTTTTTTTTTTAGATCCTCAGAGAGTTCTTTGCCATGAGGTGCCATGTTGAACTTCCAGTGACCAGTATGAGAGAGTGAGAGCGATAACACCAAATTTAACACATCTGCTCTCCATTCACACCTGAGACCTTGTAACACTAACGAGTCACATGACACAGCGGAGGGAAAATGGCTAATTGGGCCAATTTGGACATTTTTATTTAGGGGTGTACTCACTTTTGTTGCCAGTGGTTTAAACATTAAAGCGGTTGTATACCCGCAAATTTTTTTTTTTTTTTTTTAACCCTGTAAAGCAAAAGGCATAATGAGCTAGTATGCACCGCATACTAGCTCATTATGAAATACTTACCTTAGAACGAGGCGTCAGTATCTTACCTGGTCCACGCAGAGGGAGCTGTCATGTTGCCTCGGCGTGTCTTCCGGGTATCGCGGTTGTGTGAGTGGCTGGAGCCGCGATGTCATCACTCCCGCGCCTGGGAGATTTCTTACTCGGCCAGGTCCGGCAGCTGCCGGGCTTCAGCCGAGAATCCCCTGTGCGCATGCGCCGCTGCAGTCAGCGGCGCATAGCAAGGGGAATATCTCCTAAACCGTAAAGGTTTAGGAGATATTTTTTTTACCTACAGGTAAGCCTTTCCCATTGCCTTACGAGGGTAATGTCAGCCTTTCCCATTGCCATTCGATACATACATCCTCTTCTAACAGGATGTTGTGATGACGCCATCCGAGCTTCATAGCGAGGCTTGGTTTAGTTTTATCTCTATAAGTAGCGATGAGTCAGTGCGTCGCCCGTTCCCATGACGACGTCCAGTAGGACGAAACGTACGTCGGAAGGTCGACGCGCTGACGTCATCGTTTCCATTCCATCGAACGGGTGTATGCTAGCCGGCCGGCTGTTTTTTGTGATGCGATTTTAACCTACGATTTATGTAAGTGCTTTTACCTATTTTACAATAAATTAACCTAACGGATTCACACTATGGAGGAAATTCCTTTTATTTCTGGGTTCCCCTGGTATGCTGTTTGAGGTCCGGTCCAGGGGATTTCCTGCCTACCCCTTTCTGCGAGGAGGTCCATAGAGCTGTGCCCCCCCCGTGTGGATATCTAAAGATAAGCTAATATCCAGCTTACCTCTGGTAAGCGTACATCTTATGAGGTGGAGGATTTCTCACTGGGTGCTGAGTGTTTAACTGGTTAACCGTTTGATCACCTTCTATCAGCTCTGTTTCCATGGACTCATCTCTTTGGACTTTTTGAACATTTTTTGCACTTTTTGTCATTTATTTCACCTTTTTACTGTATGGTTTTCAATATTCAATTGAATGTTGCTTTTATCATTCACCTAAACATATACGGTGTTCAATATGTGTTTTAGCGCAGTCTTTTTCTGATTTTTCTTATTATAGGCTTACCTGTAGGTAAAAGTAAAAAAAAAGACTATACAACCGCTTTAATGGCTGTGTGTTGGGTTATTTTGAGGGGACAGTAAATGTACATTGTTATACAAGCTGTACACTCACTACTTTACATTGTAGCAAAGTGTAATTTCTTCAGTGTTGTCACATGAAAAGATATAATAAAATATTTACAAAAATAGAGGGGGTGTACTCACTTTTGTGAGATACTGTATATTCAGAAATATATACAAACATTCAAGTATATGCAAATTGCCATCATAAAAACTGAGGCAGCAGAATTTGTGAAAATTAATATTTGTGTCATTCTCAAAACATTTGGCCACGGCTGTATGTGGTGTAGCTTTAAGAGTTACACAGGATTAATAGTTATTTCTTGAAATAGTAGGTCCTCACCCTACCCCCACCACGTCACATCTGTCTGCTATGCAATTGTGGATGCTGCTGAATTGTATTTGAACCCTGTCCCCAGCACTCTGAGCCAGCATGTATTTTTAGTTAATATCTAACATGGTCTGCTCTCCCCTGTACAGATTATTGCAGCGTATGCAGAACTGCCTGCAAATACCTGCCTATTTCGGACAATGTGAGTATGAATGTCAATGACCCAGCTGAAGGATTTTTTTATTCTAAGTTTAACTGAGATTTTTGGTGTACTGTGGAATTACTGTACGCTGTGGTCAAAGCATTTT